>SJYT01021051.1:288076-342766 GCA_006410635.1 Cephalophus harveyi
TGTCATCTGCATATCTGAGGTTATTGATATTTCTCCCGGCAATCTTGATTCCAGCTTGTGTTTCTTCCAGTCCAGCGTTTCTCATGATGTACTCTGCATATAAGTTAAATAAGCAGGGTGACAATATACAGCCTTGACGCACTCCTTTTCCTATTTGGAACCAGTCTGTTGTTCCATGTCCAGTCCTAACTGTTGCTTCCTGACCTGCATACAGATTTCTCAAGAGGCAGGTTAGGTGGTCTGGTATTCCCATCTCTTTCAGAATTTTCCACAGTTTATTGTGATCCACACAGTCAAAGGCTTTGGCATAGTCGATAAAGCAGAAGTAGATGTTTTTCTGGAACTCTCTTGCTTTTTCCATGATCCAGCGGATGTTGGCAATTTGATCTCTGGTTCCTCTGCCTTTTCTAAAGCCAGCTTGATCATCAGGGAGTTCACGGTTCACGGATCAATGGCTAGCACTTGGGAAATGATTATATGGTAATTTTTAGGACTGTTAATTAATATTTAAATTCTTTATTCAGGGATGCAGTAGGATTGTACCTACCCTTCCCTTTAAATTTAGGCATGATGCCATGACTTGCTTTGACTGATGAAGTGTGAAAGGAATTGATATGTGTAACTTCTGGATAGAAACCTTTAAAGGCACGTGTGAAGTTCACAGTTTTCTCTTTCCCCTTGCCCTAGTAACTACAGACTTTTCAAATGGCAGAAGTTCATTTGGCCTGGGCTCTTGAGAAAGGACAGCATGAGCAGGGATTCCTGTCAACCCGGTGAACATGTAGGATGAGCATGAAAATAAACCTTTGTTGTCTTAGGTCTCTGACATTTGGGGGCTGGTTGCTACTTCAGCACAGTATTTACTGATAGGTGTAGGATGGAGTCTCATGCATACATTACCATGGATTTATGAGCATGCATTTATGCACACATTTATGTTACATGTATTTATGACCATAAGATCAAATCCAGGACTTCTAGTTCTTTTGGGGGAAAGAGAATATGACTTGTTCATCTTTGAATGTCCATTGCCGAGCAGAGTGCCAACTGTTTGGTGGATGCCAGCAGTGTTTTCTGAAGTAATGGTTTAGAAACATGGCAGCATAATCCCTGGAGGTAAATGGCTGAAATGGTGATGATACCGCTGCCGTTGCTGCTGATGGTGGTGGTGGTGGTCGTGGTGGCAGCAACCACCTTACTGATGATATTAGCACCCAGTGAAGGCTTATTATGTGCCTAGCCCTATGCTAAATAAGCTGACAAGCAATATATTATTCAGTTCTTACAGTAGCCCTTAAGTTAAATATTCATGTTATCTTGATTATGTGTATGAGAAAGCAGTGCCACGAAGCAGGTAATTGAATAATGCCATTAATAAGTGGCAGAACCAGGAGTCAAACCCAGATATACCTATCCCATAGATTCTCAATGAAGGTAGGAGATTTGGTTTTTGAGGACATTTGACAATGTCTAGAGACACTTTGGGTTATCACAACTGGGAAATTGAATAGGCATTTGGTGGATGTAATCCAGAGATGCTTCAAACATCCTACAATGCACAGGGAGGATCCCCAAATGAACTATCCAGCCCAGAATGCCAATAGTGCCAAGAAACCTTTATATATTCTTATAAGTCTCTTAACCACTAAGTTACACTGTCTCCAAATCTACCTCTTCAGAAATCGGGGAAACTAAAGCTTAGAGATTCCCACCTCATCCTCCTGAAGACTTACTGGAAATAAATATATGTGTTTCTGACCTAATTACATTACAAAGCACAGATTTATATACAACTTTTCAGGAGCACACATTTTCCAAAAAGTGAGAGATGCCTGAAAGGTGTGTAACTAGTAACTCCAATAGGTAAGGATGGCTGGAATTGCAGCCAGGTAGTGGTTCAGGGTTGAATTCCCCACACACTTAAGTCCTTTAATCAGTGCCCACTGTCCTTGGTGCTGAACCACTGTCAGGCTCTCACGGACATGAATCAGCAAAGCCCCTGGGTTTGAGCGAAGTTCTGACCACGCGCCCGAGTACTCACACAGGGCTACACCTTTTTCCTTTTCTAGCCTCCCTATTTCAAGGACATTCTGCCCCCACCTTTGGAACAAGTTAATTAGTATGCAGGAAACTGCTATTTTTGAGTCCATCTTGAAGAATTTTCGGTCTGGGGCTTGACAGGGTGGTGATTGTTTTCCTTCTATTATTCATTCCTTCAACCTTCAAGGACTTTTCTGCCAATGAGTACACAGCTCTGCCACACATGCTGATGTGCATGCACACACACACACTCTCCACAATAAGAGGTGCTGAGAGGGAACATGCATCCTCAGATGACATCAGGAAGTAGGGAGTCTGAAAGGATGAGGTTGGGAAGTGAAGTGATAGAATATAGGGCTTCACGATAAAAAAAAAAAAAAAAACAAGCTAGCCAGTGACTAGGATTTTGTTGCCAGGTGGGTATTATGTTTCCTTCTCCCTTCTTAGACTACAGGCCTTATAATATTGATAAAATGCTTTATAAGAGTAGGAGTTAGCATTGAAACATGTATATTATCAAATGTGAAACAGATCGCCAGTCCAGGTTCAATGCATATGACAGGGTGCTCAGGGCTGGTGCATTGGGATGACCCAGAGGGATGGGATTGGGGGGGGGAGATGGGAGGGGGGATTCAGAATGGGGAACACATGTAAATGGCTGATTCACATCAATGTATGGCAAAAAACCACTATAATATTGTAAAATAATTAGCTTCCAATTAAAAAAAAAAAAAGAGTAGGAGTGAGCTAATGTCATCCCAGAAGCCTGTCTTTGAAGGTCATTATGTCCTAAAGGAAGCTGGAGGTCCTGGAATGTGAGATGTGGAGGATCCAGCATAGAGGAGTAGTTTTCTGAAGCACAGGATGGAATAGAAAGTTGATTGTCAGGGAGCTGAAGTCCTGGTCCTCATTTTTATGCTCTTTAGGCTATTCTTTGGAGGGACTCCAGTCAAAAAAGTTACAGACAATGCATGGAGGAAGTTGACTAAGTCCCAGTCAGCTAACTTTGACCTCATTTTCTTAGTCTATGCTAAAACACCATGCTGCTGCTGCTAAGTCACTTCAGTCGTGTCCGACTCTGTGCGACCCCATAGACGGCAGCCCACCAGGCTCCCCCGTCCCTGGGATTCTCCAGACAAGAACACTGGAGTGGGTTGCCATTTCCTTCTCCAATGCATGAAAGTGAAGTCGCCGACCCTTAGTGACCCCATGGACTGCAGCCCACCAGGCTCCTCCGTTCATGGGATTTTCCACCTTAGGGCCTGAGAAATTCTTCCTTGTGCAGGTTTCAAAAAATAGGAGGACTGATTCTGCCATTTGAATGTGTGTGTGTGTGTGCGTATGCCAAACACAGATAAAATTACAGAACATTTGCAGAGCGCTGACCCCTGTGAAGAATATCTGAGGTACAGAAAGGTCATCAGAGACTTTGGATAAGAGGATGAGCATGTATGAATCTACACATATGTGCTTATAGTGCACACACACATACAGTTATCTGTGTTAGTAGAATGTGGGAATGTGTGCATGGATAACTGTGAAAATGTCCATCCATGTTTAGCAGTGTAGGATGGGAGTGTCATATCAACAGTAATTTCTCCTTTGGATCCACAGTTCTTCTGGGCATTTTTTTTTTTTTAACTTTGTTTTTGCTGTTTTGTCCATCTGTCCATTGAGGTGGTTAACTCCAGGGGAAAGGAGTTTTTGCACCATGGCCTGATATGAGGAATGTTCTCAGGTCCCAGTCATCTTAGATTCTATTTTGTTCTCCTTTGAAACAGTGGCAGACTTTATTTTTGGGGGCTCCAAAATCACTGCAGATGGTGACTGCAACCATGAAACTAAAAGACACTTACTCCTTGGAAGAAAAGTTATGACCAACCTAGACAGCATATTAAAAAGCAGAGACATTAATTACTTTGCCGACAAAAGTCCATCTAGTCAAAGCTATGGGTCTTCCAGTAGTCATGTATGGATGTGAGAGTTGGACTATAAAGAAAGCTGAGCAATGAAGAATTGATGCTTTTGAACTGTGGTGTTGAAGAAGACTCTTGAGAGCCCCTTGGACTGCAATTTGATCAAACCAGTCCATCCTAAAGGAAATCAGTCCTGAATATTCATTGGAAGGACCGATGCTGAAGCTGAAACTCCAATACTTTGGCCACCTGATGTGAAGAACTGACTCATTTGTAAAGACCCTGATGCTGGGAAAGATTGAAGGCGGGAGGAGAAGGGGACCACAGAGAATGAGATGGCTGGATGGCATCACTGACTCAATGGACATGAGTTTAAGTAAATCCTGGGAGTTGATGATCAACAGGAAGGCCTGGCATGCTACAGTCCATGGGGTCACAAGGAGTCGGACATGACTGAGTGACTGAACTGAACTGAAACTCATGGAATCTCAAAGCTGAAAGTGCATCCAATCACTTTAGTTTATAGGTGGAGAAGCTGAGGTTCTGAAAAGTGAGCCAAATCTATACAAAATCACATAGTAATCAGAGTCAGTGCCTAGACTAAGCCTGCCATAGGCTCCTTCCATTCTCCTACTCATGCTTTCTCAGCACCAGGGGATTGGATTGGCATCAAGAGGAGAACTTACTTATAATCCTGTCAGCTCAAGTTTCCATCCAATCCCCAGCATGACCTTGCACCCTCTCTGTGTTCCCCAGATATGCTGAACAATTCTGTCTTGGAGTCTGGCCTGCTCTGGGCTACCAGGATCTGAGCTGATAGTGGGCAAAGATCTCCTGGGAGAAATATCCAGAAGAGAGGTCAAGAACCCGGTTGGCACTGACATGAGACATATGGAAGATGTGTCTCCCCAATGCCTTTAAGATACCAACATGCCCCTGGTGATGCTCAGGAGAATCCAATCCCTCCCTATACCTTCCCAGCTCCCACTCTTTCAGTTCTCAACTTGCATCCACTCTCTAGCTGGGGTTGCATTTCCCAAGATGGGCCAGGCTCTCTCTCACCTCAATACTCCCCACACATTGTGAACAACTTCCACTATTCATCTCCTTTTTCCTGGCTAACTCTTGATTATATCTCAAGTTTGTCCTAATCATTCCCACCTCTGGAAGGTTTTTGTGGCTCCACACATCCTTGATAAGTGTTCCTCTCCATCACCCTATCACCGAGGGAGAAAGAAACAGGGAAATTCTTATCTGGTACCTGTGTCTGGCTGCTCAGCCTTGTAGCCTCAGAGTCTTACTAAGTGCCTGTCAGAATGAATGAATGAACAAACAAACAAACATCCTTCTGAGTCTCTTCAACAGAGTGGCAAGGGACTGAGTGTGAAGTAGAAACCCTGGGGAGTATGTAGAGAAGAGGACACTTAATTGGTAGAATAAATGTTTCTTAAGCCAAGACCCAAATGGAAATGATTTCAGGGCTGAGGACTACCCCAGAGGCTCTGAAATGTTGCTCTGTTATTCACAGGCCTTGTGCTTGCTGGGCACGCAGGAGGGCTGGGCAGAGGTGTCTCCAGCTAAATAGCTGCAATCTAGGGAGATGTAATTGCAGGATTTGAAGGCAACTTTTCCACGTCTGGCTCTGCTCAGGGGAAAGAGTGATCACAGGCCTCTCAACTGGAGAGCCTGCCAAGTATCAGACAGCTGCAGGTGGGGTGGATGACACTGAATTTGGCTGCCATGGGCAGGGCCAACCTTAGACAGAAGGTGAAGGGTGTTAGGGCCCAAAGTCTATGAAAGAAAAAGATAGGAGGGATGAAGGCAAAGGCAGAGGAATGGGGTTACAGGGTGTGCTCCAGGAGAGGAAGTAGCTGGCTGGTCTCCAACACTAGGGATAATCAGAAGAAGTAGGGAGAGGAGAGAGATTTTTGACAGCAACTCACGATTTTGAGGAATGCTTGTGTCATTATTTCTGGAAACTTATGATGGACCCTTCTCAATAGAAGAGCTATACAAAGGATGAGATAACCAACGGGTTATGATCTTGGGTTTTTAATTCAAGCTACCTAGATTTTATTAATAATTCTAGCTTTTCTAATCTATGGGCTGAATGACCTAAGTAAGTTATTGCGGCTCAGATGGTAAAGCATCTGCCTGCAGTGCAGGAGACCCGGGTTCAATCCCTGGGTTGGGAAGATCCCCTGGAGAAGGAAATGGCAACCCACTCCAGTACTCTTGCCTGGAAAATTCCATGGACTGAGAGGCTCCTCAGAGCCTGGTAGGCTACAGTCCATGGGGTCACAAAGAGTCGGACACGACTGAGTGACTTCACTTCACTTCAAGCCTCTACCTGCTCCACGGTAGAATGGGTACACCATTCTGCACCAGTGTCAGGGAGTATCTGTCTCATTGTTGTTGTTGAGTTGCTCAGTTGTGTCTGACTCCTTGTGACCCCATGGCTGCAGCATGCCAGCCTTCCCTGTCCTTCACCATCTCTTGGAGTTTGCTCAAACTCATGTCCATAGAAGTGGTGATGCCCTCCAATCTTCTCATCTCTGTCATCCCCTTCTCTTCCTGTCTTCAATCTTTCCCAGCATCAGGGCCTTTTCTAATGAGTCAGCTCTTCACATCAGATGGCCAAAATATTGGAGCTTCAGCTTCAGCATCAGTCCTCCCAATGAACATTTAGGGTTGATTTTCTTAAGGATTTGACTGATTTGATCTCTTTCCTGTCCAAGGGACTCTCAAGAGTCTTCTCTGACACCACAGTTCAAAAGCATCAGTTCTTCAGCGCTCATTCTCCTTTATGATCCAACTCTCACCTCTGTACATGACCACTGGAAAAACCATAGCTTTGACTATATGGACCTTTGTCATGAGGGTTTAAAGTGAAATAGTCCACATAAGGTACTTAATATACCATCTGGGATACTATATAGGCTCAATTAAGGTTAACTAGTATTATCCATGTTTTATGTTATTATTTACCTATGTATTCCTAATGTCCCCACCCCCAAATGTCTGGTATATAGCAGATCTCAAAAAAAGTATGGCACAAGTAAATGAATGAATGGATAAATGAATAGACTGAATCAATGAAATATTTTTTATGTACTCAGTGCTTGCCATGAGGCAATTTCAGATGTGCCTTGTGTCTGGTGTTCCCTCTGCCTGGAACATCCTTTTTTATCTTTCTTGGTGATCACCTATCTGTAAGTTGAGATTCAGACCAGAGAATCTATTTTGCAGAAAGAGGCCTTCCTGGCATCACTTGGGGTGGAAGGAGGAATCATGGTCGTATCTCTAAAGTGGCTGTGAGAAACAGAAAGAACCATGGACTTTTTCATTTCTGTACTGTTTCTAGCTATATGAGTGACCTTGGGAAATCCACTGATACTTTAAAAAATTGAAATATAGTTGTTTTACAATGTTGTGTTAGTTGCAGGTATACAGCATAGTGATTCAGTACTTTGCAGACTATTTGCTTCTGTCTTGTAATATGTATAATGGGGATGATGATGCTTACCATATGATATTGTTTTCAACATGTTTCTCCTTCCAGAGTATTTATTGAAGTCCTCTTATGGATCAGGCACTGTACTGGGCTCTGGAGAAAACTCAGTGAACAAGACAGGCAGGATCTCTACTATAATGGAACTAACAATTCAGCATGGAAGATAGACATTAAAGAAATAAGTGTTCTGAAGAAATATGTACATCAGTTCAGTTCAGTCCTTCAGCGTGTCCAGCTCTTTGCAACCCCATGGGCTACAGCACACCAGGCTTCCTTGTTTATCACCAAATCCCGGAGCTTTCTCAAACTTGGTCCATTGAGTCTGTGATGCCATCCAACCATTTCATCCTCTGCCGTCCCCTTCTCCTCCTGCCTTCAATCTTTTCCAGCATCAGGGTCTTTTCCAATGAGTCAGTTCTTCGCATCAGGCGGCCAAAGTATTGGAGCTTCCACTTCAGCATCAGTCCTTCCAATGAATATTCAGGACTGATTTCCTTTAGGATTGACTGGTTGGATCTCCTTGAAGTCCAAGGGACTCTCAGGAGTCTTCTCCAACACTCCAGTTCAAAAGCATCAATTCTTCGGTGCTCAGCTTTCTTTATGGTCCAACTCTGACATCCATATATTACTAATGGAAAAACCATAGCTTTGACTAGATGGATCTTTGATGGTAAAGTAATGTCTCTGCTTTTAAATATGCTGTCTAGGTTGGTCATAGTTTTTCTTCCAAGGAGCAAGCGTCTTTTAATTTCATGGCTGCAGTCACCATCTGCAGTGATTGTGGAGTCCAAGAAAATGAAGTCTGTCACTATTTCCATTGTTTCCCCATCTATTTACCATGAAGTGATGGGATCAGATGCCATGATCTTCATCTTTTGAATGTTGAGTTTTAAGCCAGCTTTTTCACTCTCCTCTTTCACTTTCATCAAGAGGCTCTTCAGTTCCTCTTTACTTTCTGCCATAAGGGTGCAAGCATCTGTATATCTGAGGTTATTGATATTTCTCCTGGCAAGCTTGATTCCAGCTTTTGCTTAATCTAGCCTGGCATTTTGCATGATGTACTCTGCATAAAAGTTAAATAAACAGGGTAACAATATACAGCCTTGATGTACTCCTTTCCCAATTTGGAACCAGTCCCTTGTTCCATGTCCAGTTCTAACTGCTGCTTCTTGTCCTGCATACAGATTTTTCAGGAAGCAGCTAAGGTGGTCTGGTATTCCCATCTCTTGAAGAATTTTCCACAGTTTGTTGTGATCCACACAGTCAAAGGCTTTGGTGTAGTCAATAAAGCAGAAGTGTTTCTGGAACTCTTTTTCTTTTTCTATTATCCAACGTTTTTTGGCAATTTGATCTCTGGTTCCTCTGGCTTTTCTAAGTCCAGCTTGAACGTCTGGAAGTTCTGGGTTCATGTACTGTTGAAGCCTCACTTGGAGAATTTTGAGCATTATTTTGCTAGCATATGAGATGAATGCAACTGTGCAGCATTCTTTGGCATTGCCTTTCTTTGGGACTGGAATGAAAACTGACCTTTTCCAGTTCGTGGCCACCGCTGAGTTTTCCAAATTTGCTGGCATATTGAGTGCAGTACTATCTTTTCAGATTTAAAATAGCTCAGCTGGAATTCCATCACCTCCATTAGCTTTGTTTATAGTGACGTTTCCTGAGGCCCACTTGGATTCACATTCCAAGATGTCTGGCTCTAGGTGAGTGATCGATCACACCATCGTGGTTATCTGGGTCATGAAGCTCTTTTTTGTATAGTTCTTCTGTGTATTCTTGCCACCTTTTCTTAATATCTTCTCTTCCTGTTAGGTCCATACTGTTTCTGTATGGACCTATTCTGTGCCAATCTTTGCATGAAATGCTCCCTTGGTGTCTCTAATTTTCTGGAAGAGGCCACTAGTTTTTCCCCGTCTGTTGCTTTCCTCTTTTCCTTTGCACTGATCACTGAGGAAGACTTTCTGATCTCTCCTTGCTGTTCTTTGGAACTCTGCATATAATTATACATATTTGTGATACATATAACAAAGGAAAGAAGAGGGTTAGACTAGGAAAGACTTGCTTGAAATCTGAATTTCAAGAAGGAAATAACCATTCAAAAGAGAGTTGAGTTTAGAACATCCCAGGCAGAGAAAGCAGCATGTGCAGAGGTCCTGAGGCAGAAGAGAGAGCTGGTGGAGGGGCGGGCAGGTGAAGAACTGAAAAGAGGTGCAAAGAACATGGGCAAAATGGGAAAGGGGAGGAGAGGAGTATGATAAGATTCAAAAGGTGGGCACAGAAACCAGGTCTGGCAGAGCTTTGCAGGCCACAGAAAGGAGGTCATAAGTGACAAAAGGGATGTCAACTCTCTTAATAAAAGGTAAAGATGCATGAAATGTCACATTAGACCCTGGCTATGGACCTGTAACTAGCCGTTTGGTTTCTCCATTGGCAAGATGAGAGAACATCATCTGTCCTGCCACATGTCTTTGGCCTCCCCATCTCCATCCCCAGGTATAATGACAGGTGTGACATCTTCTTTTAAGTGACATCTCTGGATGACAGCATACCCTACCCAGTCCTTACTGTGGCTGCACCAGGCACTGTGGCCCTGGTTACGCCAGCCCTGAGACAAGGCTGAGCCATTATCAAAGAGGAGGAAGCATCCTGCAGACTGTTTTGGAGCCATGATGTGTGTGGCTATTCTGGGCCTGGTGGGAGGGAGGCTGGGAGGGGGGACTGGCCGGAAGAGCAGAGTTATTTCAGGACACTGCGGCACACAGTTTGTAGCCTGAGTGTACAAAGCAAATCTGGATAGACTAAAGGGGCCAGAGACCCTGAGTCGCTGAAAGCTGAAGGGCGTCCTCAGATGGCCCCAGATGAGACATGTTTCTGTTGTCAGGCAACCTGGCATAGGTCCCAGAGGTAGACAGGGCTGGGACAGATGTCTTCTGTGTGACCTTGGGCAGGGGCCCCCTAGGTGCCAGGCATGTTGCCAAGTCCTTTACATGCCTCAGCTCATTGTGTCCTCCCAACAATGTTATGACATATCCTTTGGGTTGTTCCCATTTTACAGATGAGAAAACTGAAGCTTGGAGAGGTTAAGTGACTGGCCACAGCCTGTTGTTATTAGAGGCAGAATCACTTTTTGCATGCAGCTCTCCAGATCCCAATCTGTCTACCCTGTGTTATCATCCCTGCCTCTTATTACCCATGACAGAACAAGGTTGTCCGGACAACTAAATGGGATGGTACATGTAAACCACTCAGCACAGCTTAACTACGTGACCTCTGGCACATAGGCATCCTGGTAAGATGTCACCTGAGCTCTTCAAAACTGCTTATTTGAAAGTATGTACCAAACGTGAGGCACCTTATTCTTGTGGTGAGATAAAGGCAGGTCTTAAAAATCCAGCAGGGACAAGCTAAATTGGGATTCTGAGATGGGTACTAGCTTTTTGGAAAAAAACCTAGGCTAAAGTACATGTGTGTATGTGTGTGTGTGTGTTAACAGAAACCACAGAGGGAGAAAAGCAGTAACGTTAATTACATATATAGATAACACTATTGCATGTCCATTTTAAAGCAGTCTTGCAAAATGTGATGGCAAGAAATTACTGCCCCATGGAACAGTCATAGACATGGAGACAGGTTAGGATTTATAGGGTTGTCCAAAGCCACAGTGCAAACCAGTGGGAGAGAAGTGATGGACCCCCAGTCTGCTCCTTCCTGGTACAGGCTTCTAGCCCATGAACCTTCTCAATGAAGACTGTAAATAAGATTTCATAGTTTTCCCTGCTGAGCATCTATTCTCTGCTGTTATGATATGAGCAATGGATTCTTCTTGAGTGACCATCCCCTTCTTTACTCTTGGTCCATCTGATTCAGGTGAAGGTAATTTTACTCCATCTCCACAATGAGTCTATGATCCAGTCCTGGCCAATCAAAGCATCACATGGCTTGGCCACAATGACAGGCTCATAAATGGGCACCTATCCAAACCATACCAATTGAGCCAGTGAGACTCAAATCTGGGGCATCTACTGAAACCACTGGGAAGGGACCCTCCTTCCTAGAGGTTGCTAAAAAGGATAAGATGAAACCTTGGAGATCCTGGTAGGCCAACTCATAACTCCAAGAGGAGAGGATGCCTGAGAAATGAATAAGTCGACAACAGCATTTAAGCTCCTGAATCCAGCTAGACTAGAAGCTATTTAACTCTGCAGTTATGAGAACCAATACATCCTCTTTATTAGTGGAGCTACCTCAGTGTGGTTTACATCCCATCCTGTAACCAAAGGACTCTCAAATAATGCAATCACTCTCATCATCTCCAAAAACTTTACTGTAGGTCTACAAAACGTAGGAGCTCCTGGCACCCACGAGAGTGGTTAAGAGCATGCGTACTAGAGTTAGGCTCCTGGGTTTGAGGACTGCCTCTGCCATTTTCTAGTTGTGTGATTTTTGGTAAATTACTCTATCTCCCTGTGCCTCATCTGTAAAGTGGGAAGATAATATCTGCTTGGGTGAATCACTGGGAATATTGAATGAGATAATACGTGGCTAAGGCTTGAAACAGTGCCTGCCACACAGCAAGTAAATGTTACTGTTGGAATGTGGATCAGAAAGAAATTGTTTTACCCAAAACCAGGGACCCTTAGAGGCACCACATGTACAAACTGACCTGATGGTCACAAAATAAGCACCGTGAGAGCTGTCACTTTTTAGGCCCCTACCTAGGTGCTTTATATGCTTATTTCACATTAACCATATGAGATAGGTGATTTACTATCCCCGCTTAGTTGACTACAAAACTGAGACTTGGAGAGTCAAAAAGCCTTATTTGAAACAACACAGCTAATATGGGATGGGGCTGGCAGCTAGCCCAGACTTGCTTTCTTCAAGGCCATGTCTCTCTCAAAATATGTTTCTTAAACCTCAGTTGCTTACACAAGACCAATCATGGTTGTTGACTATTTATCCGTGTGTTTTTTACACTCATATTTGCTTAATATTAGTCTTGAAATTGACTTGCTATTTATTTAGTACATTTAGTTAAAAGAGAAACCTAACATCACAACTATAAATGGAAAATGAAAGTCCTGCTCAGAGACAGAAGATAACCTTAAAAATAGATAGGATGAAAACAAGAACATTATTAAATTCCAACCATACACTGCTACCTGCTTTGGGCTTCTGAGCCTGACACCTGCTTCCCCTTTTGTTAAGAAAAGAAGATTAGCAAGTGTTGAGAGGTGTTAAAAACATAGCAGTCCCAAATTTAGACAATGCTTTGACAATCGGAAGGATAGAAAGTGAATTGGAAGGGCAATCATTTTCTTACTATGTTATTATGTGTTATTTCATGCTGTGTCCATGGGGCCACCTAAAATATCTCAGACAAATAATAATATGGGTCCAAAATTTTGGAAAACACAGCACCCCAAACTCCAATTTACCTATCCTCTAAGGACCTTCCCTTTTTGTACTTCACTGCACTCTCTTTCTCTCAACCCTTGCACATCCTAAATTATCAAAAGCCTTCACTTCACAAGAGTCTTTCCCCAGGTAAGTCTTAGAAGCACTATACTGCAAGCTGACATATACACCTACCCAAATACACCCACCTGACAGACACATATGGTCCTTATCAGTTGAAAATCACAGCCCTGCCCCTCTACACTGGATAAGCCAGCACCCACCCACTGCTACACAGGATCCATCTACATTCACACAACAAGAACAGCCACCGTTGTCACAGTGATATTCTAAACAAGTCAGGTGATGTAATTCTCCTTGGGTATGTGACACCAAAGAGATGATCGAGGCACACTGCTTCTGATTCAGACTCCTAGGGAGAAAGACTTCACATTGAATCAAATATACTCCCAAGAGTCAGAAGGAGGAAAATGATAAATAAATGCCTACCAAGCTCTGAAATGTACCCTCTTGTTGTGTGGCCTTAGGTAAGCCATTTAGCCTAGATCCAGATACACCAAATGACTCCAAACACTAGGACTTGCTCATGGTCACATAGATAGTGATAAAAGTACAGACAGACCCAAGGACAGAGAGACTGATGATCCATTCTGTGCCTGGCTGCAGCAGTTACCAAAATGTATTGCAGTGAGCATTGGTGCTACATGAATAGGTGCTTGCTCCTTTAAAACGGTATAGGGATGGGACTGTCTACCCAAATGGAATTGAGAAACACCAGGTTAAACAAAAAGGACCAGGTTTTGCTGCCTCAGGACTTATCAGAACCTTTCATGTTCTTAAGTGCAATGTGGAAACCCAGGGAGGGAATGTGTTATATAGTCTTTCTCAAAAATGTGTGGCCACAGAAAATTTGTTTTATGGTCTAGTGGCTAATAGTCCATGGAGTACTTTGGAGACACAGCTCCGTGGAGTAATCTCAGTCAGAATACCTTCTGTGAGGGGGAGGAAACTCCTTTCAGAAAACTGATGGTTGGAAAATTCTTCCACATTACAAAGAAAAAACTTAATTGAGGGGAGGGGGGGGAAACAACCAGCCTCCCTGTAACTTGCACCTTTGAGTTCCATTTCTGTTCCCTTTTGAGGCACAAAACTTCTTTGAGCCTTACTCTTTTCTCCTATAAACTGGGAAAGATTCTAGCCCTAATAAAAATCCCCAAATTGGAAGAATTACATAGTATAACTCAACTTTTTAAACTGTTGAGCTACCATCTATAAAGTAGAACCACAAATTGCTTCAGGCAGAAACCCTTAGGACCAGCCCTTGTGGAGACAGATCATTCAGAACAGGGTTTCCCACCCTCCACACTATTGCTTTGGAGGATCATCCCATGTACTATAGGATGCTGAGTTGCATCCCTGGCCTCTGTCCACTAGATACCAGCAGCAATCCCCCAGTTGTAACAACTAAAATCATCTCCAAACATTGCAAAATGCCCCTTGGGGGATAAAACTGATCTCCATTGAAAACCACTGTTCTGTCAACAGGCTTACTGTGAAGATGGAGATATCCTGTAGGTTGTATCTGTAGTATCCTCTGTGTGTGTGTGTGCCTTGTCACTCAACTCTAAGTGACTGCACAGACTGCAGCCCACAAGGCTCCTCTGCCCATGGGATTTCCCAGGCAAGAACCCTGGGGCCAGTTGCCATTTCTTTCTCCAGGGGATCTTCCTGACCAAAGGATTGAAGCCCACATCTCTTGCATTGGCAAGCAGATTCTTTACCACTGAGCCACCTGGGAAGCTCCACTATCCAATAGTATTGCTACTAATCCACATGGCTAGTGAATACTTGAACTGTGGCTAGGGTTACTGAGGAAATGGATTTTTAACTTTAATAATATATTTAATATTAAATAGATAAATAATAAATTTAATATTTTTAATTTTTAAAATTAAATGTATGTAGCTAGAGGTGATGAGTAGCTACCATACTGAACAATACAATTCTAGATAATGTAATCTGAGGTCCATTTACTATGCCACAAATATTTACTGAGCACCTACTATGTGCCAACCACAATGTCCCTTACTGGATCTATAGTAAAACATGACAGATATGACTCCTGGTCTCATCCAATTGGTAGATACCTTCAAGCAACCTAGTATACAAGATGGTGTATACTTTGGGCTTGCATGCAAAAGATGTATCCTCCACAAGTCTGTCCCTCTGCCTGAAACCTTACCTGAAACCTTACATGTACTTCATTGAGTTGCAAGGTCTCCAAAAGACACACATGTTATCTCAAGAGGAGAACTGATGAACACCCACTGATGTGTCAGGATGGGTTTGTTTACATGATTAGCTACACTGAACAAATCCATAAGAGCTCTTTGAAAGCAGAGACCTGTCTTCCTCATCACTGTCATCATCAGAGCCTGCCGTGGAGCCTGGCACAGGTGGGTGATAAGCAAATACTTCCCCAAAGCTGACTCAGAACAGATCCAGAACAGTTTGTTAAAGATGGTGAATGTTCTAAAAACCACGTCATGTCAAGAACAACCAAACGACCCAACTGAACTTATCAGGACAGTATCCCAGTACCTGGCACAAAGTATTTGCTAAATAAATATTTGTTGACCAAAGAGTAGAGGGGGAGGGGTTGAGAAAAGCACAAAGCCTGTGTCAGTCCCTGAGAGGTGAGGCTCACATACGAAGAGGGTGTGATTGGCATAGGTAAGAGATACTCTAACTGGAGCATAAGAAGAAGAAGAATTTACTGTTACTCTTACTATTACTGTTTGTTAAGACCCAGAGAAGCATGATGGTGTGATCACTTACCTGGAGCCAGACATCCTGGAATGTGAAGTCAAGTGGGCCTTAGGATGCATCACCACGAACAAAGCTAGTGGAGGTGATGGAAATCCAGCTGAGCTTTTTTAAATTTGAAAAGATGATGCTGTCAAAGTGCTGCACTCAATACACCAGCAAATATGGAAAACTCAGCAGTGGTCACAGGACTGGACAAGGTCAGTTTTTATTCCAATCCCAAAGAAAGGCAATGCCAAAGAATGTTCAAACCACCGTACAACTGTACTCATCTCACACACTAGCCAAGTAATGCTCAAAATTCTCCAGGCTAGGCTTCAATAGTATGTGAACGTAGAACTTCCAGATGTTCAAGCTGGATTTAGGAAAGGCAGAGGAACCAGAGATCAAATTGCCAACATCTGTTGGATCATTGAAAAAGCAAGAGAATTCCAGAACATCTACTTCTGCTTCATTGACTACACTAAAGCCTTTGACTGTGTAGATCACAACAAACTGGAAAATTTTTAAAGAGAAGAGAATATCAGACCACCTGACCTGCCTCCTGAGAAATCTGTATGCAGGTCAAAAAGCAACAGTTAGAACTGGACATGGGACAATGGACCAGTTCCAAAATTGGGAAATGAGTACATCAAGGGTGTATATTGTCACCTTGCTTATTTAACTCATATGCAGAATGCATCATGTGAAATGCCAGGTTGGATGAAGCACAAACTGGTAATAAAGCTTGCAGGGAAAACTATCAATAACCTCAGAAATGCAGATGACACTGCCCTTATGGCAGAAAGTGAAGAGGAACTGAAAAGGTTCTTGAAGAAGGTGAAAGAGGAGAGTGAAAAAGCTGACTTAAAACTCAACAATCAAAAAACTAAGATCATGGCATCCAGTCCCATCAAGTCATGGCAAATAGATGGGGAAACAATGGAAACAGTGACAGGCTCTATTTTCTTGGGCTCCAAAATCACTGCAGATGGTGATTGCAGCCATGAAATTAAAAGAGGCCTGCTCCTTGGAAGAAAAGCTATGACCAACCTAGACAGCATGTTAAAAAGCAGAGACATTACTTTGATGACAAAGGTCCTTCTAGTCAAAGCTATGGTTTTTCCAGTAGTCATGTATGGATGGGAGAGTTGGACCATAAAAAAACTGAGTGTTGAAGAATTGATGCTTTTCAACAGTGGTGTTGGAGAAGACTCTTGAGAGTCCCATGGATTGCAAGGAGATTCAATCAGTCAATCCTAAAGGAAATCAGTCCTGAATATTCATTGGAAGGACTGATACTGAAGTGGAAGCTCCAATACTCTGGGCACCTGATGCAAAGAACTGACTCATTGGAAAAGACCCTGATGCTAGAAAAGATTGAAGGCAGGAGGAGAAGGGGATGACAGAGGATGAGGTGCTTGGATGGCACCACTGACTTGATGGATGTAAGCAAGCTCCGGGAGTTGGTGATGGATAGGGAAGCCTAGTGTGCTGCAGTCCATGGGGTCACAAAGAGTTGGACACTATGAGCAACTAAACTGAACTTATGGGCTGAATTGTGCACCTCCTCCATTCATAGGCTGACATCCTAACTCCTGGTTCCTCAGAATGTGACTATATTTGGAGAAAAGTCCTCTAAGCAATGGCACCCCACTCCAATAGTCTTGCCTGGAAAATCCCATGGGCAGAGGAGCCTGGTAGGCTGTAGTCCATGGGGTCGCTAAGAATCGGACACGACTGAACGACTTCACTTTTACTTTTCACTTTCATGCACTGGAGAATGGCAACCCACTCCAGTGTTCTTGCCTGGAGAATCCCAGGGATGGGGGAGCCTGGTGGGCTGCCGTCTATGGGATTGCAGAGTTGGACATGACTGACGTGACTTAGCAGCAGGTAAAATTAGTCATATGGGTGGGTCCTCAGCCAATATGACTATTGTCCTTGTAAGAAGAGATTAGGACACAGACAACGGCCCATGAATGATAGCCATTGGAGGACACAGTAAGAAGGTGACCATCTTCAAACCAAGGAGAGGGGCCTCAGAAGAAACCAAATCTGCCAACACCTAGACCTTGGACTTCTAGGCTCAGAACTGGGAGGAAATAATTTGTGTTATATAAGTCACCTGGTCTGTGGTGTTTTGTTATAGCAGCTGGAGTGGACCAATGCATTACTGACCATTGAGGTCCAAAACGGAGGGGATATACACATATAGATAGCTGATTCACTTCACTGTACAGCAGAAACTGATGTAACATTGTAAAGCAACTGAAAGTGTGAAAGTCTTAATCACTCAGTCGTGTTTGACTCTTTGAGACCCTGTGGACTACAGCCCACCTGGCTCCTCTGACCATGGAATTTTCCAGGCCAGAATACTTGAGTGTGTTGCCATTCCCTTCAGGGGGTAAAGCAATTACACTCCAATTAAAAAATGCATAAAAGTTATCAAGAAAAAAACCCCACATGAGGCTCTGTATTAAATGTTCCATGTGCACTATCTCCTTAAATCCTTGCTCTAGGCCGCTTAAGTCTATTCTCCCTCCCCTGCAGCCTGATCTGGCTCCTTTCAGTGGGAGTCAGACTGCGTCATTCCTCTTTTCAAATCTGGGCTTCCCACCTCACTCAAGGTAAAAATCAAGGTCCTTATAATCACCAAAACTCATCGCATGAATCAGTCCCCTGTTGACTCTCTCTCTCATCATCCTCCTCTCCTCTCCAACTGCTGTACCTACACCAGCCAAGTATGTTCCCACCTCAGGGCCTTTGCATTTGCACATCTCTGCTTGGGATGCTTTCCCCCCAGATGTCACCTGGATTGTCCCCACATTTCCTTCAAATCTTTGCTCAAATGTCACTTCATCAGTGAGGTTTAACTTAAACACCAGATGTCCAAGAGAACCAAGGGCCCCTGCCCAACACCAAGCTTTCCCTAATCCCCTTTCCTGATTTCATTTTTCTCCCCAGCACTTACCACCATCCACCATACTGTGTATTGACTTGCATATCAATCTATGGCCTCTCTCCTTCCACTAAAACATAGAATCCATGAGGGGAAAAACTTTCTCATATTTATTGTTACACTGCTACATCCCTAACATTTCAAACAGCATCTGGCACATAGTAGGTATTCAATGAATATTTTCTTGAATGAATGGGTCCTCACAACCTCTTTGTATTCAGTTGCTTCAGTCGTGTCTGACTCTTTGCGACCCCATGGACTGGAGCCTACCAGGCTTCTCTGTCCATAGGATTCTCCAGACAAGAATACTGGCGTAGGTTGCCATGCCCTCCTCCAGGGGATCTTCCCGACCCAGGGATCAAACCCACGTCTCCTGCATCTCCTGCATTGCAGGCAGATTCTTTACCACTGAGCTACTTGGGGAAGCCCCACAACCTCTTTATGGAACAGTTATTATTATGATGCTCACTATACAGGCAAGGAATTGAGTCTCAGAGAAGTCAGTTTACACATTCAAGATCAAATAAGGAAGGAAGCTGCAGGTCCCAAAGTCAACATGAGACACACAAGTAATCTGCTGAAAGTTGCACAGCTGGAATTCAAAGCCAGACCTCCAGACTTATCCCAGGGCTCTGGGGTCCCTTCCAGTTCCAAGATTCCCTGGATAAGCTTCAGTGTGTACAAAAGCCAAGAAATCTCCTTTCCCTGGAAAAGGGGCCACCCTTGCACATTCCCCCTGCTCTCCCAGGGATATAATGGGAATAAAGACAGTAACTCAGCTTCTGTCTCCTTCTGTCCAGTGTGGACTGGAAAGAAATAAAGGGGTCCTAAATTCAGTCCTGGGATAATTAATGGTGCCCAAATCAGGCTTCTTTCCCCCCCAGTGGGTCACTGGGATTGTTAATTATTTTCTTTATAAAAATAATTAGCCCTAATCAAGACAAGAGCTCTTCAAAATTATAGCTCATTAGCTGTGTGTGCATTTTTCAGTTCCAAAAAAAGTCTTGTGGCACTGATGAAAATTACAGGTCCCTGGAATCAGCATTAGAGTAAATCCAGCTTGTGTTCCCAGCCAATTGCCATCAGCCATGTTGACTTGGCTTCCATAATTACAGGTGGAGATGGAGGATGTGTCTGTGTGTGTGCTTAAGTGTATATATCTGTCTGAGTGGGGCTGGAGTCTGGTGACAAAGGCCTGGGAGTTCCAGAGTCTATATTGCAATGCACTCTGTTCTTCTTCCTTCTCAAAAGAAGGCATCTGCATCAAAGATGAAGCTGAGGGCTAATTTAGAAGGCAGAAGCTAAACTATGGTGTTGGCATTGGGAAGGGGTAGGGTAGGGATCTTTTCCTTTGGAAAGTGTGGCAGTGTGGAAATATACCTCACCAGGGATTCTGGAGTCTTGGGACATCTTAACCCAGCAGACAGATCTGGGTTTTAATCTTAGCTCTGCACCAACTGCTTGTGACTATGGGTGTGTATACCTATTGGTCCTCAGTGCCCACATGCATATACAGCTGAGCCCAGCAACACTAATAATGAGAGCTAACCTTTATCTAACACCTACATGGCTTAGACCCTGATACACCGCCTGTACATCATCTCAGCTGATCTTCATGAACAGTGCTATGAAGCAGGAACTAGTGTCATTTCCATTTCACAGATGAAGAAACCGAGGCACAGCAAGTTAATTAACTGGTCCAAGGTCACTAATGGCAGAACTGGGATCTCTACCAAGGCATTCTGATTTATAGGGGTTATTTCATAACCACAGTAAAGGACAGAATGGTACACAGACAGAAATGGTATGAACCTAACGGAAGCAGAAGATATTAAGAAGAGGTGGCAAGAATACACAGAAGAACTGTACAAAAAAGATCTTCATGACCCAGATAAGCATGATGGTGTAATCACTCACCTAGAGCCAAAGACATTCTGGAATGCGAAGTCAAGTGGACCTTAGGAAGCATCACTATGAACAAAGTGAGTGGAGGTGATGGAATTCCAGTTAAGCTATTTCAAATCCAAAAAGATGATGTTGTTAAAGTGCTGCACTCAGCATGCCAGCAAATTTGGAAAACTCAACAGTGGTCACAAGACTGGAAAAGGTGAGTTTTCATTTCAATCCTAAAAAAGGCAATGCCAAAGAATGTCTAATTGACTCCACAATTGCACTCATCTCACACGCTGGCAAGGTAATGCTCAAAATTCTCCAAGTCAGGCTTCAACAGGACATAAACCGTGAACTCCCAGATGTTCAAGGTAGATTTAGAAAAGGCAAAGGAACCAGAGATCAAATTGTCAACATCCACTGGATCATCAAAAAAGCAAGAGAGTTCCTGAAAAATACCTACCTCTGCTTTATTGACTACGCCAAAGCCTTTGACTGTGTAGATCACAACAAACTGTGGAAAATTCTTCAAGAGATGGGAATACTGGACCATCTGATCTGCCTCCTGAGAAATCTGTATGCAGGTCAAGAAGCAACAGTTAGAAATGGACACGGAGCAACAGACTAGTTCCAAATCGGGAAAGGAGTACGTCAAGGCTGTATATTGTCACCCTGTTTATCTAACTTATATGCAGAGTATATCATGTGAAATGCCAGGCTGGATGAAGCACAAGCTTGACTCAAGATTGCCAGGAGAAATATCAACAACCTCAGATATGCAGATGACACCACCCTTATGGCAGAAAGCAAAGAAGAACTAACAAGCCTCTTGATGAAAGTGAAAAAGGAGAGTGAAAAAGCTAACTTAAAACTCAACATTCAGAAAACTAAGATCATGGCATCCAGTCCCATCACGTTATGGCAAATAGATGGGGAAACAATGGAAAGACTGAAAGACTTTATCTTTTTGGGCTCCAAAATCACTGCAGATGGTGATCGCAGCCATGAAATTAAAAGAGGCTTGCTCCTTGGAAGAAAAGCTATGACCAACCAAAGACAGCATATTAAAAAGCAGAGACATTACTTTGATGACAAAGGTCCTTCTAGTCAAAGCTATGGTTTTTCCAGTAGTCATATATGGATGTGAGAGTTGGACTATAAAGAAAACTGAGCACCGAAGAATTGATGCTTTTGAACTGTGGTGTTGGAGAAGACTCTTGAGAGTCCCTTGGATTGCAAGGAGATTCAACCAGTCAATCCTAAAGGAAATCAGTCTTGAATATTCATTGGAAGGACTGATACTGAAGTTTAAACTCAATACTTCGGCCATCTGATGCAAAGAACTGACTCGTTAGAACTGATACTGGGAAAGATTGAAGGCGGGAGGAGAAGGGGACAGCAGAGGATGAGATGGTTGGATGGCATCACTGACTCAATGGACATGAGTTTGAGTAAGCTCCAGGAGTTGGTGATGGACAAGGAAGCCTGGTGTTCTGCAGTCCTTGGGGTTGCAAAGAGCTGGACATGACTGAGCGACTGAACTGAAGTCAACTGATATCATAACCACAGTGCTCTAATGCCCTTCTCAAATCCTAGCTAAGGAGAAGCTTCCCAACTCTGCTGAGTTATCTCAGTGTCTTCTTTTTATTAATAATAAAAAATCATAATACATCAAGCACTCATTATGTGCCAAGCCTTTTCTAGATAACTTTTCATATATTTTTACGTCTGTGGTCTCTCACATTACCCTTATGATACAATATCAGGATGACCCTGATCCATATTTTGTAGAAAGTGCAGCTCAGAGCCATGGCCAAGTCTGTAGGACTGAGTCTGTTTGGTTCCAAAGCCTGTGCCCACAACCCCCACACAACACTATTTTGACAGCCTGTGATGGAGGCTCCAGCCCTGATCTGGAAGGGGGGGCAAGTAGCCTTGGAAACTCTGCTTCTGACTCTGTTCTCCTCCCGGAGCCCCCATCTGCCCATGAACGGCTCTGGCACTGGCAGCTCTGAGGTGCTACCATTACGTCTGCCTGACCCCAATCTCCTCTCCTGGCAGAGGGGTAGGGGTGGGGGTGGGAGGGTAGTGCGGTGTCCAGAAGGAGCTGCTCAGCTATGTTCTGACCCCTGTCATGCACACTGAGGTAGCACCAGTAACCTAGAAGTGTTTCCTTGGCAGTGGACTGAAAAACAAAACAACCCAGAGGGTAGCAGGCCCTTGGTGGCACCCTTGTGTCAGGAGTCCAGACATGTCCAGCTCATGAGTCCTCGGGGGTATCAGGAGATGTCCAGGACACAGTTCTGTGTGTGTGCATGTGTGTGTGTGTGTGTGGGGGGGGTAGGTGCGTGTGTTTGCAACCTTGTTCCCCTAGACAATTTCCTTCTCCCCCTTGTCCTCTCTCTCTGAGTCATCCTTGTCGTTTGTCTCTCCTTGTCTGAGCATCTATCCTCCATCACCTTCTGACTTCCTGGGCCTCCCAGGTCTCCCTGGCCTCCCATTTGCCATATTTATTTTCCCCCCTTATCTCTGCTCTCCCCTCAGCCTCTCCCCGCCCCTTGCTTCCCCTCCCACGCCTCTCTTACCACCCCCCATCTCCACTCTTCCCTCTGGTCCTTTACTTATTTTTCTCTCTGTCTCCTCTCTTTCCTCAGGTCTTATCGCTCTCCTCCATCGCTCCTCTCCACCTCCCTCTCCCTTCTCCTTTCTTCTCCCTACCCTTCCTCCCTCTCCTCCATGCATTCTCTCTCCTGATCCTCCTGCCTCTCCCTCTCTTTCTCATCCTCCATCACCCACCACCACCCCGTCCTCTCAAGCCTGCTGTTTGTTGCTGTCTGTAAAGGCTGGCAGTGTCCTTGCTGGGTGGTGGATCACACATCAGAGGTTTGAATCAAATCAAACTGCGACTGAATTACACTAATAAACCAATTAAATGCCGTTCAAAAAGTAATTTCCATAGCATCCCTCATACTTATTGCAAATCCTGTTTCTCCTGCTGCCTTCTCTTGTTCCTGCCCCATCTCTCCCCTTCCTTCTCAATCCTTTCTTTCTTTCTTCATTTTCAAACACTTTCCCCTTCCCTCTCTCACCAGCTCTGCCTGCTTCGCCCACCCACCCCCCTGCATAACCTGCTTCCTTAACCTGGGATTCCAACTGCATTCTAGGCAGCTGGTCAGATGAAAACAGAGCTGAAATGCAAGTCAAGAGACTTGAATTCTAGTTTTCAGCTTTGCTGCTCACTGGCTCTTCTGCAAAAGTCCCAGAATCCCTCTGAGCTCTTGTCATCTGCCAAATTAAGGTATTGAGCTAAGCGATTTCCAAGGTCATTCCTAGCTTCTGAAGTCTTTGATGGCCAATGCTGGCAGATGATGCCAATGATTCCTAGAGCTGAAGATCCTGGAGAGACCATTTGGCCCTGCCTCCCTGCCTTGAAGCAAGACCCCTGAGAAGAGTCAAGCCAAGCTGAGCAGAGACAGCACAGCTCATTTTTTTCAGATTCTTTTTTTTTTTTTTGGATGTGGACCATTTTAAAAGTCTTTATTGAGTTTGTTACCATATTGCTTCTGTTTATATTTTGTTTTTTTGGCTATGAGGCATGTGGGGTCTTAGCTCCCTGACCAGGGATGGAACTCACACCCCCAGCACTGGAAGGCAAAGTCTTAAACTCCAGGGTCCCTCCAGGGACCTTCCAGGAAGTCCCAAGCTCTGCTTGTTTTGATGGCCATTAATTCACTCTCTTTCCTCTCACTGAGAAGGCTCTGCACCCTTGGATCACCATCCAGAGCATCTAGCCACCTCTGTCCCGTTATTTCCATTTTGCAGATGGACGTCCCAATACTAGATGATTTTCAATCAAGAACCAAATGAGGCAGTGGTTGGGCTCCGTTTGCACACATGGCACCTCAGACCTCCCTAAAAACAAAAAGGCATTTTACAAAAGCTGAAGAAAACAGATTTTAGTCTGGAGACAGACTTCACCTTATTACCTTCCTCTCCTGAGTGCAGCTTAGAACTGTCCAATTGCTGGCACTTAAACTTGTGAATAAATTTGATTCAATAGAGAACAAGCAGAAAACATCTTTTCTTTTTCACCCACTAGAAAAAAAAATTTTTTTTTTAAGTTCATGGGCTCCATATCAGGGCTGACTTTTGAATGTGTACGGTCCATTATTTTATCCTTGAATTGAAATGTCATTGATATTATAGAAATTATATGAAAATAACTCACATAAGGTTAGGAAAGTACTTTCACATCTACCATTTCACTGGATCTTTATAATATCTCTGTTAGATGAGTCAGGGGACATTATCCTCACTTGACAGATGTGAGGTGTAGACACCTTAAGGGGCTCCAACAAAGTCACAAAGACTTGGATTTGTGATTGTAACCCAGGTCACCTCATTAGACCCAGACAGAACTGGATTTGAATCCAGCTTTGTACTAACTTGCTCTTATGCAAATAGTTTTACCCCTCTGTGTCTTAGCTTCCTCCTCTGAATGATGGAGGTAAAATGAAATCCTCTCGTAGAACGAGGATTATTATGACAATCAAATAAGCTAATCCATGTAAACAGTCATACCAGCCATAAAACATGAAAATTATAGGACATTTGAAACGTGAAAAAAAATGAAGTTACCCGTAATCTCATCACTCAGAAACTGCTCCAGCCAGGCCCGCGTAGAGACACTCCCAGGTGCTCTCAAGGGCAGGCCCTTTGCTAGGCCAAAATACAAGCAAGGCCTTCTTGGTGCTGTGCAGTATGTCACCCCTGGCCACTGCACTGCGGATCGTTTTTTGTGGTCTTTCCCGCTGTGTCCTGCGGGGAGTGAGCAGCAGAACAAGGAGTTACTGTGGTGCTGGTTGGTGATGAGAACTGTGAGTCTGCTGTGTTTGAGCCAAGTCCCACCCCTGACTTCCTTAACTGCTTCAGGGTCTTGTTCGGTGCTCTTATATCTGGAGTGTTGGGATGGAGGACGGAGGCAGATGAGACTGCTCTCAGTCACTGAGGCTTGTTATCAAGAAAACAGGTGGGTATTGAGAGGCCAATTCAGCTCCTCCTATTCATCCTCTTGGCTTCTATCTTCATAGAAGGTGAGGGAGAATTGTAATGGCTTTCCAAGGAGAGCTCATAATAAACTAATTCAAACTGGGAAGCAAAAGTTCCCATTAGCAAATTCCTGGGGACATCATTCCCTACCTGGCATTCCAGGAAGATGTTCAAATGAAGAGGATAGAAGAAGAAATGCAGAGCGTGAATTTGGGAATGGGAGACAACAGAGCTCGCGGAAATAAAGAAGAAAACTTCACTACGTTGAAGAACAACTTCTGCTAGCAAATCAAATAAACTCAGCAAAAGGAAAAAAGGAACTGAGAAAAAAACAAACACCTAGAAATCTTAGTAAATGTCTTGAATTTCAGGAATAAAGAAGCTAAGCAATAAGCAAGGCTGGGGAGAAAGGTTAGTCCCCTGCTTAGCCACTGGACTGAGTAGAGGAGTAGAGACAGTGGTAAGGCTCACCTTGGTCAGAGCTGAGTCCCCAACACCCATCAAAGCGAATGGCTCATAGTAGCTGGTCAATACATGCTTGTTGAATGAGTAAGTGAATACCTGTAACACTATTATTAACACTTGCCCAAGCTAGTCATTCCTACAGTATTTCAGCCACAATCATACTTCATTGACCTGCTGGATCAGCACAGAATAGGACTACCCTTATTTTATTTACAGTGGAGGAAACTGAAATGCAGCCAGAGAATGCTATTGCTCAAGTGTACATATCCCACAGTGGATGGAACCAGAATGGGAACCCAGGTGTCACAATCGCCAGCCCTGGACTCTGGTCTTGATGGTTCAGAAGCAGCCCAAATACATTTTCATGCATGCCTTCTCCTTCTCTTTAGTGAATGTGTTATAGGGCTTTACCATGTGCCTGGGCAACATGTATATAAACCAGCTGTCCCTGTAATGATCACAGTGTGGAAGGCCTAATAGATACCCACAGGACACATATATAAATAAATAAGCCCATGTTGACCCACAGAGAAATTCCATGTGATAACTATTGGGGTCTGTGGCAACAAAATCTTGACTCATGCACCTCTGTTTTCCTTGGTGGGCCTGGGATAATTTTTCACCCAGACTGTAATGTGATGGGGAGGCAAACAGACATCTGTAAAACATTCAACAGAAATCCAATTTTCATTCTGAGGAGTTAGTGGTGGCTTGTCTCTCTCCTTAGTTCCTAGTCTCCCCTCCAACCCTACCCACAAGACCCCTACTTTCTGTTTTGCGTTTGGGACGGAGAAATCTATTTTCTGGTAACAATCCTGAACTCTCGGGGTGCATTTCCCCTCATCAGGTATGGCCCTTGCAGTCTGAGTGGATTTCATTCCAAGACCTCTGGCTCTGTGTGTGTGTATGTGTGTCTCCTTACCCTTCTCCTGCCCTCTCTCCCTTTCCCCTCTGCCTCCCACTCCCCTTCGACCAAGAAATGCCAAACCAGTGGGCTTCCCAAGAAAAGGAGGGAGAGTCACTTCTTGTTTTCACCAGCAGTGGGTAAGGATATCTGCCTTCCCTTGGCTATCCACCATACTTCAATTCTCAGACCTTTTGAGAATGAGATTCCAAAAATTTGGGGGTGTCCTCTCTCCCTAGAAGAGTGGGTAGCAGAAGTGAAAAGAGCTCACCCACAACAGCATCTGCAGCATCAATGTGTTCCTCAGATATCACCGGAAGATCTGGGACTAACCTAGGAACTCCAGACACAGTTGGCTACAGCAGTGGGAGGTTATCATAAGGCACAAGTGGGCAGCGCAGACCACTGTGTAGCTTCATTCTCCTTTCTGTCCTGTGTTTTTTCCCCTCTCCTATCTTCCTTGCCTTTCTGCACTCAATTGCTTCTTCACCTCTTTCCTTCTCCTTTAAAGTTGGACAATTATTCGCTTGAGTGCTATTCAGAATCAGGCTGGCAATCAAGAACTCCCCAAAGGTGTTATCCATCTCCCTCTACTTGTGGTCCCCACACTGCCATTGAGATGACCGATGGACTCCAAACACAGAGAGCACAGTGCTACAAACCGTGCTCTTCCTTTATTCAACCATGAGACATTCTGTTTATGCTAGAAGCTGGGGAACTGCAAACCTCCCAAGTCAGATGAAAATTGAAGAACATCAGCAAGATGTAGGGTTGACAGGAAACGCATGAAGAAGGCCCAGGCTCAGCTACAGGCCACTGTGTGCTCAGAATATCGGGTCTGGAGGGAAAAGGAAGACAGCCTTGCCAGACTCTACAAACACCTGCTGAAAGCCAGGATGGGCCACAAATCATAAAGGGATAATTTTGGAAGCCACTGGTACCTTTGGAAATTGAAGTGGAGCCAGTAGCCACATGAAGTAGTGCTGATTCATACTTGGAGAGTGAAAAAAGGCAGGGCACTGCTGGGATCTCACTGACCACTTCTGGCTTTCCCACAAATGAGAAAATCTTTCACACAGGCAAAGCGCCTCACCAGAGATATCTTTGGCCCTGGCTACCTCTCTTATCTCTCCAAACAGCTGAATCTATGAAAAGGAAAAGGAAAATAACAATAAATCTGAACGTTTCTGTTTTCCCTTCATCTGGCCTGATATATCCAATAAAAGATCTACTAAATACCTCTTAGAACCCATACAAGCTTCCAATTTATGATAAGCATATATCTCCCTCTATAAGCCTGAACAAACAGAGAATAATGTTTGGCCATGTGGAAAGACTCCAAGTTTAGAAAATGATGACAAAGAAGACTCAATAATATAAACCTACTACAAGGAGAAAAGTTTAGAAATTTTCTTGGTAAGATGAAAGAGGGTGTTGCATCTATGTAGCTAGAAGAGATAATCATAGAGGGGTACCTTAAGAAATATGGAAAATGCAGTGGAAATGAAAAACATTGCTGGGTTAAAAGTAAAATCACAATAGAGGCATTAAAATAGTAGATGCATATTATGAAGGATCAAAAATAAAGATAAGCTCAGGAAAACTCCCCTAATTCAGAAATAGGTAAGTGAAAAGGAAAACAAAAAGACACAAAGGATGGATCCACAACATCCAATGCTGTAGAAGAGAAGGAGCTGCAAGAGAATCAAGATACAATGAAGAAAACGTTTGGATCAGCAAACGTTTGGATCAGCAACCGTTTGATCCAAAGAAGACAGCAAAGAAAAGATGTGGTACATATATACAATGGAATACTACTCAGCCATAAAAAGAGTGAAATAATGCCATTTGTAGCAACATGGATGGTCCTCAGTTCAGTTCAGTCGCTCAGTCGTGTCCGACTCTTTGCGACCCCATGAATCGCAGCACGTCAGGCCTCCCTGTCCAGAGACTATCATACTAAGTGAAGTAAGTCAGAAAGAGACAAATACTACATGATATCACTTATGTGTGTTAGTTGCTCAGTCGTGGCCAACTCTTTGACACCCCGTGAACTGTAACCCACCAGGCTCCACTGTCCATGGGATTCTCCAGGCAAGAACACTGGAGTGCCCTGCCATTTCTTCCTCCAGCTATCACTTATATGTGGAATCTAAAATATGACACAAGTGAACTTTATGAAACAGACTCACAGACACAGAGAACAGACTTGTGGTTTCCAAGTGGGAAGGGGATGGAGGAGGAGAGATTAGGAGTTTGGGGTTGCTGCTGCTGCTGCTGCTGCTGCTAAGTCGCTTCAGTCGTGTCCGACTCTGTGCGACCCCACAGACAGGAGCCCAACAGGCTCCCCCGTCCCTGGGATTCTCCAGGCAAGAACACTGGAGTGGGTTGCCATTTCCTTCTCCATTGTGTGAAAGCGAAAAGTGAAAGTGAAGTCGCTCAGTCGCATCCGACTTCTAGCGACCCCATGGACTGCAGCCTACCAGGCTCCTCCATCCATGGGATTTTCCAGGCAAGAGTACTGGAGTGGCTTGCCATTGCCTTCTCCGAGTTTGGGGTTAGCAGATACAAACTATTATATGAAAAGGATAAACCACAAATTCTTATATTATAGCACAGGGAACTATATTCAACATCCTATGATAAGCCATAAAGGAGAAGAACATGAAAAGAATGTATATAAATGTATAACTGAACTGCTTTGCTAAACGGCAGAAATGAATACATTATAAATCACTTCACTTCAATAATATAAACTTGAAAAAAAACCAAAAACGAAAACCAAAGAGGATATCAAAATTGCCAACAGGCACGTTAAAAGATGCTCATCACTAATCATCAGGGAGATACAAACTAAAGCCACAGTGAGACATCACCTCCCACCTGTTAGAATGGCTATCATCAAAAAGACAAGAGACCACATGTGCTGACAAGGATAGGGTGAAAAGGGAAACATCATATATTGCTAGTAGGAGTCTGAATTAGTCCAACTACTATGGAAAACAATATGGAGTTTCCTAAAATTAAAAAAAAAAAAAAAGATCTACTATTCAACCCACCAATTCCACTTCTGGGTATAAACCCAAAGAAAAGGAAAACGGGATTTTAGCAAGATATATGCACACCTGTGTGTATTACAGCATTATTCACAATAGCCAAGCTATCGAAATGACCTGAAATTTCATCAATGGATGAGGGAATAAAGTATATATACACAACAGAATATTATTCAGCCACTAGAAAGGAGGCTATCATGCCATTTATGACATGGGTGAGCCTTGAACCAATGTCATGGGTGAGCTAAGTGAGACAAGTAAGACTGAGAAAGACAAGGACTGTATGATATCACTTATATGTGTAATCTTAAAAAGTCAAAACTATTAAAAAAATAAATCAAAATGGTGGTTACCAAGGAATGGGGTATAGGCGGTAAGACTGATAGTATGTTAAGGGTACAAATTTATAATGAGTAGTAAATAAGCCATAGAGATCTAGCAGCCAAATCACAATTTTATTAGAATATGTTAGCACACCTCAAAAAACTGAGTGGGTAAAAATTAGTAAGTTTGAGCAATATGCATGTATTAGATGTTTTGCTTTCTGAAGAATAAGCAAGGTTCTTGAACAGAGGTGGGTAATTTGTGAAAAACTAAATCCCAAATATAGAAATTGTCGAACCATGGCAGCGGTTGAGATGCCCTGCCCAGATGCCCCATAAAGAATGGAGGATGTATTCTCCCAGGCCCTGGAAGTCCTGTTGGCAGACAGCACTCAGCTGCCAGCCCCATCAGGGATTGTCTCCACTGCAGAGTACGAAGCTCTTCATCTTCCTAAGGCAGCCTACATTCATTATTGATGTGGGGGATAAAGGTTCATCCTCTTGCCCCCAATTCCAGACAACTCTGAAGGGTCCTCCCTGCTTCAGAGCTCTCTATGGGATCAGCTGAGGTCCCCACTGAGACTTCTTTGCAGACCAACAGGATGCAACTTCCTCTCTGTTTTCTTGCCTTCCTGTTGTCCTCCCTTCCTTTCCACAGGTATCATTTGACCCCAGGGTCACTCTCATACATTCCCTGGATCTAATCGCCATCTCAGATCCTGCTTCCCAGGGAATCCAACCTGCAAAACAAACCTGTGACTTGCTTTAAATAGATCAAATATGGCAAGAGTGATGGACTGTTACGTCTGCAGCTGAGTGATGTAAGACTGTAACTTGCATCTGACAAGCAGACTCCTCCTCTTGGTGGCTTTCATCACGATGGCTGAAATGCTGTGAGCAATACTATGGACAAACACCCAGGGCGAGGATCTGAGGGAGGTCTCAGGTCAACAACTAATAAGGAACTGAATCCTGCCCAGGAATACCTAAATGAACTTGGAAGGAGATTCTGTCCCAGTCAAGTCTTTGAATGAGACCTCAGCTCTTTCTTATACTTAGATTGCAGACGTGGGAGAGAGACCCTGAAGAAGACCCAGCTTCCATGGAAGACATAGTTTCCATAGAAACTGTGAACTAAAAAAAAAAAAAAAAGTGTTGTGTAAGCTGCTGAGTTTGCATGTGTTTGCAATACATAACAAGTGCATAAGGATTTACTATAAGAAAATAATCATGAGTGTGCAATGAGCTGAACTCAAAGAAGTTCACTACAAAATTTCTATAATTGAGAACATCTGGGAACAGTCTAAATGTCAATGAATATCAGACTGGAGAAATCAATTATAATGCAGGTGAACCATACAAAATTGCCATTTTCATAGGTTAAAAAAGGTCAAATATCACTAATTTTATATGTCTCAACCTAAGGTACTCATGTAGAATAGACATTAAAAAATAATATTCATAAAAATAGTTTTCAATATGAAAACTCATGAAAATTTCAGAACATATTATTAAGTGAGAACAACAGTTCTTAAAAGTATGGATATGTGATTTTAGTTTTGGAATAGAAAGAGATGTATACAAATGCATGTGAAAAAGACTTGCAGGGATATCAGTAAAAAACTAACATTTTTTTAAAATTGTGGGATATTTGGAGTGATTTTTACTTTCTTTCTGTACTTTCTGCAATGGACATGTATTATTTTTAATGATCAGAAAAGCAAGGTTAAATTAATACAAGTCATAGGTGGAACAAATTCCTAAGCCAGAATTAAACTTTCAGCCCAGTACACAGATCCTTGTTTCTCACAAATCATTGTGCTTGATTTCCTGGGTTTACAGAATCACTGGGAATGCATTTGTAAGTGCCTTGTGATATTATCAACAGCTCCTCTGGATTAGCTTGCTGGTTTCTAAAAATTTGTCATCCCTCCCTTGTGGATAGATTCTTTCTCATCCTGTGGTTCTTTGAGTTGTTCTTTACAAATCCCTTGGCTTCTGACATTTCATGATGCTGGGCGGTCAAGGGAATTTTGAGGAAAATGTGTGTTCTCAAAGAATGTGTAGACTCACCATGTATTTTTCTCTCCTGTTTCAGTTACCTCTGACCTTCTGTCACTGTTCAGTTTCATCTGTTACCCAGCTAATGACCCTATTAGAAAGTTGAAACGCTCCCCAGCTTTGTACTGAATGGCTGATGGATTTCCTCTCTCAGACCCCAGAAACGCCTTGGGACAGCTGTGTGGGCCCCTGAGGGAGGGGCCATTATCTGAGAGCTCATCCTCACTGAGAAATATCCCCTTACATCAGAATGTGTTCCTAACTTGCTTACCTTTGACAGCCTGCTTACTGTATCCCTGACCGTGTCGTCTCTGCATTTAATCCAAGGCTCCCACTCCCTGGAGGAGAAATGGTTTGAATGATGTGTTTTTGGCATATTCAGCAACTTTCATTACAATGAAAGCATATGTTATCACTGCAGGAAGAAATGGGGGTGTAGGAGAAGGGTCAGTTGGTGACTATGCACATTTTCTCGCGCTGACAAGGGACTTAAACTACTTCAACTTCAAAACAGCCTAAGTTTTAACAAGACGGATTCAGGCCAACCATGAAGAGAAGAACCATTTCTGTTTGATTCCCCAAGTACCTAGGACCATCCCCGGCACACAGCGGGCTCGCAGTGGATGGCTGTAGAATGACTCAATGACCGGATTAATGGATGACATTAAGAATTACTAGCACATTCTTTCTTAATTTGGAATTTCCATCTATCTTAATCCAACTTCAAATCTTGGCAACCACAGAGAACAAATTTCTCTTTCGCATATCGTTTTTTGAAATGCTTGCTCAACAATGCTTGTGTCTTCATGTCTGCATTGACTGCTGCCTTGAAGCTGAACAAGCCCAGTGGCTTCAATCACAGAACATCATCATTTTTCAATCAATGTCAAAGGAAAAATCGCTGTTCTTGTCCTTTGCTTTGATTAAGGAAATTAGAATGGGAATAAGGGAGCAGGTTCTGGTGGGAGTATATCCAAGCCATGTTGCACTTTCTCACTTGAGGGAATAAACGGGGATGATGTAATGCCTACCCATCCCCTGGCATGGAAAAAAGATAATACAAGACGTTCCTCTCCTTTGGGTATGGGGCATAGAATTTCCTCACCTGTGTTTACCTTTTGAGCTGTTGGTCCCCTTAATCAGTTCCTTCCTGTCTCTGAGATCCCTGTTATTTACCTACTCCAGGATATGTATTCCGTCCAGATCTCCCTTTTATGGAGCAACCCTGATGATATTTCCTCACCACAATCCCTCTCATTATGTAGGAATTCAAGGCAAAGGTGTTTGCACAGCTATAATGTGGCAAGTCAAGTATTCCTTTGGTCATGTCTATAGCTTAGGATCTTTGGAGAAGGGAAAGGCTACTCCAGTATTCTGGCCTACAGAATTCCATGGACTGTATAGTTCATGGGTCACAAAGAGTCGGACCCGACTGAGCAACTTTCACTTTACCCCTTCACCATTCATAACTTAGGATGGCCAATATAAATTCATTTTTTTCAAGGTAGCTTCCTCCTTCAGTAAGTTTTCCCTGGACATTCCAGCCCACAGTTTCTTTTCCTCCTGAGTTTATGACACATTTCTATCTTGAGGCAGCATAGTGGACGGAGGAGCCTCGTAGGCTGCAGTCCATGGGGTCGCTGAGGGTCGGACACGACTGAGCGACTTCCCTTTCACTTTTCACTTTCATGCATTGAAGAAGGAAATGGCAACCCACTCCAGTGTTCTTGCCTGGAGAATCCCAGGGACGGGGGAGCCTGGTGGGCTGCCATCTATGGGGTCGCACTGAGTCGGACACGACTGAAGCGACTTAGCAGCAGCAGCAGCAGTGCAACAGACAGAACATGGATTTTGAGCCCAGCTTGAACCAGGTTCAAGTCCTAGGACTAGAACTTACCCTCTGTAAAGTGTGGGTAAATGAGTTTTCCCAGTACAAGCCACTTTTTCCATCTGCAAAATGGGGATGGCAATCTCTCTTTTACAGAGTTATTTGAAGGCAGTGGCCCTGACAGTATGGTTCCCAGACATTCAGTATCACCTGGGAACTTGCTGCTGCTGCTAAGTCGCTTCAGTCCTGTCTGACTCTGTGCGACCCCATAGACGGCAGTCTGCCAGGCTCCCCCGTCCCTGGGATTCTCCAGGCAAGAACACTGGAGTGGGTGGGAACTTGTTAGAAAATACAAATCCTAAGATAAACCTCCTCAGCTGGAATCTGTTAAATCAGAAATTGAGGGTGGATCCAAGCAATTTGTGCTTTTAACAAGCCCTCAAGGTGATCCCAGAGAAGGCAATGGCAACCCACTCCAGTACTCTTGCCTGGAAAATCCCATGGATGGAGGAGCCTGGTAGGCTGCAGCCCATGGGGTTGCAAAGAGTCAGACACAACTGAGCAACTTCACTTTCACTTTTCACTTTCATGCTTTGGAGAAGGAAATGGCAACCCACTCCAGTATTCTTGCCTGGAGAATCCCGGGGACGCCAGAGCCTGGTGGGCTGCCGTCTCTGGGGTCGCACAGAGTCGGACACAACTGAAGCGACTTAACTGAAACGACTTAGCAGCAGCAGCAGCAGCTAGGTGATCCCATTACTCAAGTTTGAGAACCATAAGGATTAACAATAACATGTGCAAAGCACCTTGACAAATGTGTTTAAGAATCCTCACTATTATCCTGTATATCCATCACTTGGCTTGATGCTGTCTTGAACTAATGAATGTCTGTTAGGAGAGGCAGTCTAGCATATTGGTTAAGAGCAGAGGCTTTCAAGTCAGAAAGCCTTAAATCTCATTTATACCAGCTTTGTGATCTTGGGTGAATTAGTAACCTCTCTGTGCCTCCATAGCTGTAATATGGTGACAATGACAGTAAAAGAAAATAAAAGAAAGTACCCTGTTGTTTGCTGTGAGGAACACATGTTATGTGTTGAATACCTGTCCCGCTGTCTACCATGTAACAAGTGCCCCTTAAAAGTGATCGATCATTCTAGTCTCTAATTATGTTCATTTATGCTCAGCTATATCATCGACTCCTTAAAAGCAGGGCTAACATTCTGTCACTTATGCCCTCCACAATGGGTGGCATTGTGCAGAGTATACAGTGAGGGCACAGTTAATGCTGTGGATATCTCATTGCCCCATATACTAATGTCACACAGGGTAAGAGCTCGAGTTTTATCATTACAGGTGATTCAAATTGATATCCAAGAAGAAACTTGTCATTGACAAAGGAAACGAAGATCTGGGATTGTGTCCCTACTCTGCCATCTATCAGCTATGGGACTTTATGATTCCATTTCTTTTTTTTGTTTGTTTTATTTGATATCTTTTTTTAAAAATTTTACTTTATTTTACTTTACAATACTGTATTGGTTTTGCCATACATCAACATGAATCCACCACGGGTGTATACGTGTTCCCAATCCTGAACCCCCCTCCCACCTCCCTCCCCATACCACATCTCTGGGTCATCCCAGTGCACCAGCCCCAAGCATCCTATATCCTGCATTGAACCTAGACTGGCGATTCGTTTCTTATATGATATGATACATGTTTCAATGCCATTCTCCCAAATCATCCCATCCTCTCCCTCTCCCACAGAGTCCAAAAGACTGCTCTATACATAATACATTTGAATCAGTTCTAATGAGGTGGATGAAACTGGAGCCAATTATACAGAGTGAAGTAAGCCAGAAAGAAAAACACCAATACAGTATACTAACACATATATATGGAATTTAGAAAGATGGTAATGATAATCCTGTATGTGAGACAGCAAAAGATTCCATTTCTTTACCTGTAAAACAGGGATTACGCTTTGTTTGAGTTTAGAAACAGAAAATCCTGATTCAGATCGATGCAAATCATAAATTGAATATGTGTTCTTAGTTTCAAGAAGTCCAGTGGTCATGTGGGTTCCAGGACTGAGTTACTCAGTGACTCAATGTCATTCAGAGCCCAAGTTCTTTCCATCTTTTTGCTCCTCCAACCTCGGTGTGAAGACTGTGCTCTCTGGCTGCCCTCTTTTGATTTCAGGTTGGCTAACTGTCCCAGATATTCCACACAGATACCAACATGCCCAGAGAAAGAAAAAGATTGTCTTTAAAGTCTTAAGAAAAAGACTTCTTAAGAGGTCTGTTCCTAAAAGCTCCTCAGCAAACTTCTCATTATGTCTTATTGGCTTCGACTAGGTTACATAGAAAACATCTTCAAACAACTGCAGGAGAATGGGGTTAGTTTAGACCTATCACCTGAGGTGGTGTGACTGAACTGGGAAATCAATGGCTGGGATACCAAGGCAGGGACACAGGGAATTCCTCTGATGGCTGCCAACTTGGGCTGGAGAGCTCCCAAGAGCCCCAGACTTTCCCCAGATGGCAGGACAGGCTAGGATGCTTCCACTCGACCTTTCTTTCTCCCCTTTTTCCTCTGTTCAAGGTCCGATGCTCTCCCAGCCTTTCCTGCCCACTTCTACCCCATTTGTCTCTTGGGCAGTTTCCCTAGTAAAGCCCTTATTGTCTTGGCATCTGTTTCTAGGAGGGCCTAGATTCGTAGAGTGAGCACTTCTGTGATCTGGGCCAGCCTCACCTCTCACCACTTACCCATACCCCAGGCCCCGCTGCATGAGATATGACAGCCACCCTGAAACACAGACAGCTCCCCCTTACCTCCTAGTTTTGCATATATTGCTCCTCTGCTCTGACACCAACCCCACCTCTACACTCCCTGTTTGACTAGAGTCTCATTTCATCTGGAAATCTTTATGTTCTGTCCCCCTACACACACATACACATCAAGGTTACATGCCTTTGATCTGGACACCTAGACTCTTCCCAAACCTCCATCACTCCTCATGCTGTGTTGTAACTCTTGACCCAAGTGCAGGGGGAGGGACCATGTCTTCTCATTTCTCCTATTTGTTTAGTGCCCAAAACAGGCCCTGCCACAGTGTTTAACAGCTAATGGTCTCCTTCTCTTTCTATGGCCCCAGTACATGGCTGGGAAGAGTCCCTGATAGGGCTCTGAAAGACATGGATATTATGCCTCCAGCATTAGCCTGGTTTGGATGTAAAGGGATCAAAAAAGGTCCTATGGTCCCAAGATCCAGCTCGAGATCTGGCAGCTTGGCTATTCCTCCACTTCTGCAAGAAAAAGTCTCAGCCCCAGGGAGGCTCAGTTTAAATGCATGTCAATCATGTTCTGGAGAATCCTGGATTAAAAGATCCAAGATGACAGGCTGCCTGTTCACGGCAGAAACCAACCAAGACATTAAGGAGAAGCTGGGTGTAGAATATGCACCAACCTGGGGCTTGTGAGGGGCAGGGCTTCTGTATGTGTACAGCTGATGAAAACCGCTCAAAGATGCCCACCTAGGGGGCTTATAGAGGCTGAATCCAGCCCAAATTCCCTCCACCAGCCTGTGTGCCTGGCTGTCAGTGTGCATCAGCCAGAATCCAACCACCCGGAGAAGGCACCTTTGGTGACTGCACAGAGATACACCATGAGCCAGCAGCGACCCTGAGTTAGGCAGGGCCAGACTCTGGGAAAGAATCTGAGGCTGGAAGCCAGCCAGTTGGGAGACCAGAGCCTAGTGCATCGGGGGCTCAGTGCTTGGGCCTGCTGTTGGGATGATGCTGAGGCCTCTAGCTCTGCTTCCCCGAGACACAACAAGCAGCCCTTGGCCATCTGACCTGAGACCTGTGACCTTTCCCTTTGCCGTCTGGCTCTCAACGGAGACCAGAGGAGTTGGTATGCTTTATGGGATCTTGGCTGTCATCGTTCCCCTCAGCTAGGGGAATTATGGCCTGGAAGGAGTGAGACAGGAATATAGATAACCCTACCAGCAAATACAAAGCTTTTAGCAGTTTCATCCTTTTGCAAAGGCACCCAGTTGTTCTCCATATTGTAATCCAAGAATGTGTCCTTGTTAACCAGAATTCTGATTCTGTTCAGGCATCTAGGCTGGGGGAAGTAGGTTTGCCTCACTAGGGAAGGCTGGGTCCTACTGAAGCACCAGAAAATTATTCTTGATTGATCAAAGCCATTCTCCTTGCTGGTGACTGCCTTAGGTACGGGTGTTAGTCATTCGGTCATGTCCGGCTCTTTGCAACCCCATGGACTGTAGCCCACTAGGCTCATCTGTCCAGAGAATTCCCCAGGCAAGAATACTGGAGTGGGTTATCATTCTCTTCTCCAGGGGATCTTTCCGACCCAGGGATTGTACCCCAGTCTCCTGAATTGCAGGCAGATTCTTTACTGTCTGAGTTACCAAGGAAGCCCGGCTTAGGTACAAGCATGCTGTGATATAATTCTGGGAGGCCTTGGCGGAATTCCTATTGTACTATTGTGCTATTCCTAAAATAGTATATGAGAGAGGATGCTCTGTCTCATTGTGTCTGTATGTAATGGCCGAAGATGCTGCAGCCTTCTTGCAGTGTTGAGGAAAAGTATTGTTAACACCCTGAGAATGGCAGAGTCAAACCTGAGGTCAAGTTGAGTTGCTGAATTAACCTACTTTCCCTTAGGACTTCTGTTAAGTGGGAGAATACATCTCTCTCATTATTTTAAGCCATTTTTCATTGTGTTTTCTGGGACCTCCTGCTGAATACACCTTCAGTGGTACAGGTTCTCTGGGCTACCATTTGAGATATCCATGTGTGTGTGTATGTGTGTGTGTGTGTATAAAACAATGCCTTATAAATTTCAAAATCCCTCTGCCAGTATTAGGTAGGCTATAGCTAGCAACTCAGTTCCATGATATATGAAAACTATGTCCAGTAAAGCTTCTTTATTTCATATCAGGTAGACATTCAACTAATTTGCAGTTAGGAATTTCTGCTAGGCATCTGGCTTACATTTCTACTGCTGCTTCACAGGATCTCCCTGTGAAGGAATTTCCATGGAGATCACCTCTTTGCTTAAATAGCCACCTAGAACCTTTGCCCCATGGGGTGATAACCTTAGCTAGCTGTGGTAAGAGCCCCAGAATCTGTACCAGTGCTCAGCACAGAATGGGCCTTGGACAAAGAAGGTTTTTTAAATGAACAACTAACTAATCATAAGGTCTTTACCAGAGAGTTGAGGTTTCACTATAAGAGAAAGAAAAACAAGCATTCTACTCTTTTAACTGAGTCACAAACATGTCCTTTCTACTAACTTCAGCTCACATATGAGGTCCCTAGTAGGGCTGGACAAAAGCCAGGATTCTCAGCCCTTTATGAAAAAGAGTCTGGCATCAGTGGCCACGGGGGGGCAGTGATGCGCACACTCCCTCACCTGTCTGATCTTGGGAGGTTCTAGTCTGCTCAGGCTGATCCAAGGTGTCCCTGGAGTTCTTCCAAATGCCGATGAATGTACACCCCTCCCCTCCCCACAAATCAGCTGATCACTCCTGATTGTCATTCTGCCTCAATTCTGTAACTTCTCTATTGTCTGCCTTGAATTATAGGTAGTCATTTGCCTAGCGATGCCATCTCCTCTATGAACACAGGTTAGTTCTTTTTTTAAGTAAAAGATAACAGACTTACAGAAGAGCTCCCAGTCATCAAGGCAGAGCTAGATCAATGCATTTCTATCAGATTAAAGAAACAGAATATTCTCAATACTTAGAAGCCCCATGCCCTCCCCTATCTCCCATGCTCATTTCTGATCTGTTTCTCATCTCACTCGCCTGACTTTTCTGACTTCTAGATGAGTTTTGCCTGTTTGGGGGCTGAATATCGTGGGAGAGTGGAAATATCTCCCTCAATCCCTCTTGATAGACAGAGTGCCTGAAGAACTATGGATGAAGATTCATGACTTTGTACAGGAAGCAGTGATCAAGACCATCCCCAAGAAAAAGAAATGCAAAAAGGCAAAACGGTTGTCTGAGGAGGTCTTACAAATAGCTGTGAAAAGTAGAGAAGTGAAAGGCAAAGGAGAAAAGGGAAGATATACCCATTTGAATGCACAGTTCCAAAGAACAGCAAGGAGAGATAAGAAAGCCTTCCTCAGTGATGAATGCAAAGAAATAGAGGCAAAGAGTAGAATGAGAAAGACTAGAGATCTCTTCAAGAAAATTAGAGACACCAAGGGAACATTTCATGCAAAAATGGGCACAAAAAAGGACAGAAATGGTATGGACCTAACAGAAGCAGAAGATATTAAGAAGAGTTGGCAAGAATACACAAAATAACTATATAAAAAAGATTTTCATGACCAAGATAATCACGATGGTGTGATCACTCACCAGGAGCCAGATAACCTGGAACGTAAAGTCAAGTGGGCCTCAGGAAGCATCATTACGAACAAAGCTAGTGGAGGTGATGGAATTCCAGTTAAGCTATTTCAAATCCTAAAAGATGATGCTGTGAAAGTGCTGTGCTTAATATGCCAGCAAATTTAGAAAACTCAGCAGTGGCCACAGGACTGGAAAAGGTCAGTTTTCATTTCAATCCCAAAGGAAGACAATGCCAAAGAATGTTCAAACTACCGCACAATTGCACTCATCTCACACTCTAGGAAAGTAATGATCAAAATTGTCCAAGCCAGACTTTAATAGTACATGAACTGTGAACTTTCAGATATTCAAGCTGGATTTAGAAAAGGCAGAGGAACCAGAGATCAAATTGCCAACATCCACTGGATCATCAAGAAAGCAAGAGAGTTCCAGAAAATCATCTACTTATGTTTTATTGACTATGCCAAACAAAGCCTTTGACTGTGTAGATCACAACAAATTGTGAAAAATTCTTAAAGAGATGGGAATACCAGACCACCTGACCTGCCTCCTGAGAAATCTGTATGCAGGTCAAGAAGCAACAGTTAGAACTGGACATGGAACAACAGACTGGTTCCAAATAGGGAAAGGAGTATGTCAAGGCTGTGTATTATCACCCTGCTTATTTAACTTAAACACAGAGTATATCATGAGAAATGCTGGACTGGAGGAAGCACAAGCTGGAATCAAGACTGCCAGGAGAAATATTAATAACCTCAGATATGCAGATGACACCATCCTTATGGCAGAAAGTGAAGAACTAATGAGCCTCTTGATGAAAGTGAAAGAGGAAAGTAAAAAAGGTGGCTTAAAACTCAACATTTAGAAAACTAAGATCATGGCATCCGGTCCCATCACTTCATGGCAAATAGATGGGGAAATCATGAAAATACTGACAGACTTTATCTTTTTGGGCTCCAAAATCACTGCAGATGGTGACTGCAACCATGAAATTAAAAGATGCTTGCTCCTTGGAAGAAAAGCCATGACCAACCTAGACAGCATATTAAAAAACAGAGACATTACATTGCCAACAAAGGTCTGTCTAGTCAAGGCTATAGTTTTTCCAGTAGTCATGTATGGATGTGAGAATTGGACTATAAAGAAAGCTGAGCACCGAAGAATTGATGCATTTGAACTGTGTTGTTGGAGAAGACTTTGAGAGTCCCTTGGACTGCAATTTGATCAAACCAGTCCATCCTAAAGGAAATCAGTCCTGAATATTCATTGGAAGGACTGATGCTGAAGCTGAAACTCCAATACTTTGGCCACCTGATGAGAAGAACTGACTCATTGGAAAAGACCCTGATGCTAGGAAAGATTGAAGGTGGGAGAAGGGGATGACAGAGGATGAGGTGGTTGGATGGCATCACCGACTCAATGGACATGAGTTTGAGTAAGCTCCGGGAGTTGGTGATGGACAGGGAAGCCTGGTATGCTGCAGTCCGTGGGGTCGCAAAGAGTCAGACACGACTGATCAACTGAACTGAACTGATCAGGCTTGAATTCTTGTGACTGGACTAATAACAAAATTAACACAAGACAAATCCACAAGAGAAAAACGACACCAATTTTAATTCATGTGCACAAAGATCTCATAAAAACGGGACCCAAGAAGTGGCCAAAGCAGGCAGCTTTTATACTTTTTAGACAAAGAAACAATAAATTTGTGAGGAATTGACAGGACAAAGAAACTTCGGCTTCAGATGCTTAATTAGTGAAGAATTAGGGCTTCCCTGGTGGCTCAGTGGGTAAAGCGTCTGCCTCCAATGCGGGAGACCTGGGTTTGATCCCTGGGTTGGGAAGATCCCCTGGAGAAGGAAATGGCAACCCACTCCAGTACTCTTGCCTGGAAAATTCCATGGACTGAGAAGCCTGGTAAGCTGCAGTCCACGGGGTCGCAAAGAGTCGGACACGACTGAGCGACTTTCCCTTTCCCTAAACAGAGTTTGAGCTTAAGTCAGTAAATTTTTAAAGTAACAAGGATTGTTTATACAGGCTCCTCAGCCCTATATCTCTAGTGATAAGGGTGTCCCTTTGACTTCCAGTTGCAGGGAGCTCACCTTTCACGTGAGAGATTTATTTCCTGCTTTTGGGGAGACAGAATGGAAGCCAAAGTGTCCCTCTTCAGTTAGGCATTCCTTAAGTAACTTTAATTAAAAATAACCAATATGTCATTGTGGCATATTTGGGGGCAGCCAAACAATATAAACAACAACAATATAAATGGAATATGGAATCATATTCCAGGGTAGCCTTTTGTACCTGTTCTTTTTTTTTTTTTCTGTTAAACACTGTTTGTAAAATCCATCACTGTTGTTGCCTATAGTATTTCACTCATACCCATTGTACAGATGAGGAAACTAAGGCTGAGAAAGAGCAATCTCAAGAAAGGTCCTCAGACAACCAACGGAACCCAAAGCTCCTCTCTGTTGCCTCTGTGAATTACCACCTTCTTGCTGCCACAACAGCACCCCTCTGTGAGGCGGATCAGCTCCTCCTTTTCCTGTCCACCCAACAGGACTATTTCTCTTTGAAAAAGACCAACTTAATCACCTCCCCCCAGCCTTTTTTTTTTTTTTCCCAAAAGCCTTTACTCATTCTTGGCTCCAAGATAAAATCTTCTTTTTTTTCCCCCAGCTCATTCCTTCCTGTGCTATTGATAGAAAACTTCTCCAGCTCTGCTGGCAATTACCACAGAGAGAAATCTCATCTATTTTGGGCGATTCATTTGCGCTTTCATACTGGGCCTGTCTTTAACACACCTGAATGGCCCTCTTCAGGACAGCCTGCCCCCTCAAGCTGCAGTTTTTCAATGCCACCAGCCCCGACTCACACCCCTTCCATCCTGACTCTTATCCTTTCCATGGTTTCATTCCTTGCACTGTTGGAAATGGATCATTCAACCCAGACTGTGCTGATAAGACGAACAGCTCTTCCCTGCCTGGGGCCACTGGGTTTACCAACACTTCAATGCAAGCATCTTCTACAAGGATTTAATTTAGATATTTAGACAAGAGATGTTTATCTACCACACTCATTGCTTTGTCTCTGAGTAGAGTGGGAATGATCATTTGGTTTTAATCAGGAAGTAGGTGAGAGGGTCTGTGTATGTAGGTGCAGGGGATAAAGTTGGAAAGGCTGAATGTCAAGACTCTCATCCGAGGTATTTGACTCACCATCTGACCTTGAGAAAACCGGTTCCCCACTCTGAGCCTCAGGATCCCATCAGTAAAATAAAGAGAGTGCATGCTAAATTGGAGAAGAGGTGATTGATCCAGCAGAGAGTCCACGAAGGAACACCGCTCTCAACTGTGCAAGCTGCTGTCTGCACAGGGTTACCCCGTCAAAGGGCTAAGTGGAAGGCTGAAGTCTACGCAGAGAAAGGGGTTCCCTTCTCTAACTCAAGCTGCCTTGCCCTTAAGCAGCAGCCCTGTTGCTGTTTTGTGTGCATGGTTTTTCTGGGAAAAGCGTCCATAACGTGACAGCTTCTCAAGGCAGCCGGTCCCCCTGAAGGGTTGAAAACCACTCATTTACAGGTCTCTCCAGCCCCTTGCTTCCCTGAAATCTGGTGAGTTTGTTGGTATTTCCTTTCCCCTTCAAATACCCCGGCTTTTAGCTCTGAAATGATCCATAATCACAGAGCCCTATTTCTCAAATAAAATCACTGGAGAAGGGAGGTCTTGTCTGGGACAATTGTTTCATTTCCTAATGAAGTCGTTTGACCCCAGGGAGGTGGAGGGAGAACGACCACGAGTGGAGGAAGGAGTTGTCAGAAAGAGTGGGGTTAAAAATTAATTAAACGTCTTATTTGGGAAGGAGGCAACAGGGTACAAAGGCAGCTGCTGCCAGAAAAGGCAAAAAGCAGTTGCTGTTTGGGGCTGAAAGTGATAAACAGCTGAGGTGGGTAGATGGTGGGAAAATGCTCAGGGGAATTCAAATCCTGGGCAAGGTGAAGGTGAAGGTGAAGTCGCTCAGTCGTGTCCGACTCTTTGCGACCCCGTGGACTGTAACCTACTAGGCTTCTCCGCCCATGGGATTCTCCAGGCAAGAATACTGGAGTGGATTGCCATTCCTCAGGGATTACTTGAGTCCCTCTTACCCACACTGATGGGAGGAAGGAAGATAACAGGCTCGGATCTGCAGGCAGCCCCACCTGCAGAAAATCCATTATTTCTACACAGGGATGACCAATGTGTCTGTGATTAGAGCTTAACTGTTCACACGGCACAAAGGATTTTGTGCTCACCTTTCTCTCTCTTTTTTTTAAAGCTTCTCTTAAATATTTAAGGAGCTGGCCCCTAGAATATTTAAATTAGGATTAGGTTTACATCAAATTGATTAACATACATCTTTGCCAGGTAAGTCCTCTCTTTGGGGAATGTGGAATTGGGCCAGGGAGATTCAGGGGATCAGTTGTGGGTAGCAGACCTAAAAGATTATGGAGAGTTGAGGGTTCAATATAGCAGTTTGGAGCAATTGGGTTCTGGGGTATTCCCTGTGATAAACCTCTTTCTTCTTGTCCTTCACTGATTGAGTTTTGGTTTCCTGCAATCAAACAATCCTTAAGGAGACACAAACTTCAGCCACTCCTGGGGGGTCGGTGATGGCAGAAGAGATGCTCCAGAATCCTCATGACTCCAAGGTAGCTTGAGAGTAAGTATGCTCCACTTTAAATCAATCTGGGATATAAAATTCCAATTTACAACAAAGCAAATTAGAGTAGTTTTTTCCATTACTCTAGAGGATTCCTTTTCAATCCAGTTAAACCCATTTCCAGTTAAACCCATTCATTCTGGATCTCATCCAGAACACATGCATTTCTCTCACCCTCCCTCTCTGCTTCTCTTTGTCTCATGATGCTTATAATGGCTATCATGCTTGGAGCTCATACTATGTCCTAGCTGTGCTAAGCCATCTATTGACATTATTTTAATATTCACAACAACCTGCTAAGTTATTCTCTCCCATGTTTATGATGAGGGAATTGGGGTTCAGATAGGTCAAGTAACTTGCTGGAGGTCACAAAGCAGGTAAATAGCAGAGTCAGAATTTAAATTCAGGTCAGTCTGAGTCCAAAGAACGGGACAGAGTGGAGCCACCATTCTGCTGGCAGGTGGGAACAGAGGGCTGGGAGGAGGGAAGGAGAATGAGTTCATGAGTAAATTGGATGAGCCTTGAGAGGGTGGGATTGAAGGAGGGCCTCTGCTAATAAAGGGAAGAGGAGATGGACCCCTCCCCAAGGGATGCCAGAAACCTTCACTCTGGACTCTGTTCAGTGTGTTCCGCTTTTTGTTTGTTGCTTTTAAGAGTCTCCAACTCCCTAGGTTATAGTCTCGTTCTGTTGGCATAGCCACATGTGTCTCTGCCCTTGCTTCCCAGAACCCCTCCACTCCTGCCAGGTAGCTTATAAAGACAGGTGTTTATCCTATCACAGATCTAGAGGCCAGAAGTCCAACATCAAGATGTTGTTAGGACCATGCTCCTTCCAAAGCCACTAGGGGAGGAGGCTTCCTGGCCTCTTCCAGCTTCTGGCAGCTCTGGCTTTCCTCGGGTTGTGGCAGCATCACTGCAACCTTGCCTCCACCTTCACATGGCCCTCCTACCTCTGTGTCTGTGTCTCTTCTCTTTTCACAAGGATGGCAGTCATACAGGATGCAGGGCACACTTTATTGCAGTATGATCTTATCTTCAATTACATCTGCATTGTCCCTATTTCCAACTAAGGTCACATTCAGAGGTTCCAGGTGGACTTGAATTTTAGAGGGAGAGGACACTGTTTATTCAGTCCACTACAGTGGTAAGAGGGGGCCTCTTGGAGGAGACATCTGAAGAATGAGGAGGACCTGGCCGTGCACACATCTGGGGGAGGAATAGTCTAGGGTGAAGTGCGAAGGCCCCAGCTCTGGGGTGGACATGGTACATGGAAGGCCCAGAAAGACCCCTGTGGCTGCAGCAGTGGGGGGAAGGGGAGAGTAGGGGAGCACAGAGACAAGAGCTGCTAGAGGAAGCTGGGACCATTGCCAGCAGCTTGGGATTGTGTTCCGAGCGCAGAAGGGCAGGTTTTGAGCAGAGGGGTGACATGAACAGGTTTGGTTTTTAAATGATCAGCCTGGTGGCTACATAAAGCACAACCCAGAGGGAAGAAACAGCTGTAAATGGCAGCAGGGCATTCTGAAGACTGTCCCTGTGAGTCCAGGTGAGAGACAGTGGCAGCTCTGACTAGTGAAGGAGCCGAGGGGATGGAGATGAGGAGACTCGGGCTATATTTATAGCTGAAAGCCTTGTAGATGGATCGATTAAATGTTGGGGAAGCAAAGGATGATCTTGCTGTCCTAAGTATTATACTATATGTATATCCACCTACAGCTGGCATTTACACGCAAACACATGGCCTCTTTCCAAGCCCAGACTTGGAGTTCAGCCTCATTCCTGGTCTCACTGCCTTCCCTACTTGGGGTTGATTACAAATTATTATTTCTAAATTCCCCCATTGTTGGGCACTTAGGATGTTTCTGATTTCTCACAATTACATCAGTGCTACAATAAACATTCATTCAGTTGCTCAGGTCCTCAACAAGAACAGAATTTGGGCATGCGTCTGAGGGTTTCTCCAGGCTAGACGGGGTGTAGGTGGGTTGTAGGCTATTGTCACTCTCATGGGATTATAGTTTTTTGCCATGGATTCAGTGACCATAGATGCGATAGTTCCTCACAAAGTAGAGAAAGCCCTTCCCTTCCCACCTTCTGAGGCTGAACAGTCCCAGAGGCGCTCCCCTCCCCAGTCACTTCCTCACTTCCTGTGCTTTCCTAAATTTAAAAATTGCAGGGTTCCTGTAGACCATATGCTACCTTGTGTCTGGTTTTTAAAAACACAAAGTGGCATTTGGGGAATGAGACCAGGGTGCCAAGTGTAGCCTGGATCTGGGAAATAGCCAGACCCTCCTTGCAGACGGCTTTTCTTTTCTCTAATATGTGCCATCATCTGAACCCAGGTCCAGCAGAAGAGATTAGATCTTTATACCTATTCTGACTCATAGTTCTCCATCTGTTACAGTGAAACATTCTTGGGTGAGAGAGGATTGGAGTGGGAGATAGAATCTAGCTTCACTTTCTATCCTTTCTCCAAAAGCTACCTATGATTTTTTTTTTTTTTTTGTCTGCTCTGAATCTCAATTCTCATCCGAATCAACAACAAAGCGTAAGAGGTAACACACATGACAGAAGAATAATTTCCTTACTATGCAAAGAGCCCTTGCAAATTAGAAAAGAAAAAAGAGAATGGCCTAATTCTGTTAAATAAAGACACAGAGAAGTAAAGCAATCACAGAAAAATACAAAACAGCAAACAAATCTGCAGAGATATGCAGCCTCACTTGTTATTAAAGAAAGGGGAACTAGAACATGCACATACTACTTGCATATATGAAAGAGCTTGACCATTCACAATCTTGTAAATATCAGGAAAAAAAGACTCTCATACCCTTGGGAAGGGAGGGTGCAAACTTTGGGGAGAGCAATAGGACAGTATCTTCTTTTTTGCTCCCATCTCTTTTTTTTTTTTCCAAAAAAATTTTAGGACAATATTGTATGCTGGGAATTTTAACAATTCCATTTCCACTGGAGGAGAGAATGGAAAACCACTCCAGTATTCTTGCCTTGAGAGCCCCATAAGCAGTATGAAAATGCAGAAAGATATGAACACCGGAAGATGAGCCCCCCAGGTTGGAAGGTGTCCAATATGCTACTGGGGAAAAGTGAAGGACAATTACTAATAGATCCAGAAAGAAACGCAGCTGGGCCAAAGTGGAAATGACGCTCAGCTGTGGATGTGTCTGGTGGTGAAAGTGAAGTCCAGCGCTGTAAAGAACAATATTGCAAACTCCAGAAGACAGTGAAAGACAGGGGAGCCTGGCGTGCTGCAGTCCATGAGGTCGCAAAAAGTAGGACATGATTTAGTGACTGAACAAGAACAACAAAGAATTTGTTATAGATAGATAGATATAGATAGGTAGATATAGATATATGATCTCCAAAGGAGACAAAGATACACCCGAATTCTTATTATAGTATAGCTTTTAAGGCAAAAATTCTGAAAACAACCTGTGAATCAATAGGACATTGATTAAATAAAGAATAATATATCTATACAATAGAATACAATGCAGTGATTAAAAATAGAACCAGGCAGCTCTAAATTTATTGATATATTTTAAAACCCAAGATATAAAGTTTAGAGGAAAAGGCAAGTTTCCCAGCATAATGCATTGTATTTTCATATAATAGATTTCTGGAAGAATGTATAAGAAAGCATAGCAGTGATTTGCCTCTAGTAGATAGAAGTAGAAAATGAAGATGAACAGACTTTCACTTTTATATACTTCTACAGTGTTTTTCATCAACTATTAACCAAGGGTTACTTTTTTGAGTAAAACTTGTTTAAAAAATATTTCATGATTCAATAGTGGACTTAAACTCTGGAAATTGGAACATTTGAGTTCTAACTTCAGTTTATGTTCTGTCTGTACCTGTGTGGCTTCAGGTGCACGCGTGTGTACTAAATTGCTTCCATGTATGTGTGCTCAGTTGCTTCAGCCATGTCCGACTCTTTGCAACCCTATGGACTGGAGAAGGCAACGGCAACCCACTCCAGTACTCCTGCCTGGAAAATCCCATGGATGGAGGAGCCTGGTAGGCTGCAGTCCATGGGATCGCGAAGAGTCGGACACGACTGAGCGACTTCACTTTCACTCTTCACTTTCATGCATTGGAGAAGGAAATGGCAACCCACTCCAGTGTTCTTGCCTGGAGAATCCCAGGGACGGGGGAGCCTGGTGGGCTGCCGTCTATGGGGTCGCACAGAGTCGGACACGACTGAAGTGACTGAGCATGGACTGTAGCCAACCAGGTTCCCCTTCCATGAGACTCCAGGGGTCTTCCCGACCCCAGGGATTGAACACACATCTCCTCCATCTCCTGTATTGGTAGGCAGGTTCTTTACCACTAGCACCATCTGAGAAGCCCAAAGGTTCAGAGAGGTTCTACCGAGACTGAACTCAGATCGCTGGATTCAAAGTCCAGAGTATGAACCATAAGACGGGTAAATTTCTGGGCCTGATTTTCTCATCATTGAACTGGAAACACTGCAGGTTTCTTACGTGTGTGTGTTCACTTCAGTGATTCCTATGCTGAACAGTTTTTTTAATTGGAGGATAATTGCTTTACAACATTGTGTTGGCTGCTGCCATACAACAATGTGAATCAGCTATGAATATACACATATCCCCTCCCTCCTGAGCCTCCCACCCACCCCCACATCCCACCCTTCTAGGTTCTCACAGAGCACCAGACTGAGCTCCCTGTGCTATCTAGTGACTCCCCACCAGCTATTTTATACAGGGCAATGTATGTATTTCAATGCTACTCTCTCAATTCGTTTCACCCTCTTCTTCCCCTGCTATGTCCGCAAGTCCATTCTCTATGTCTGCACCTCTATTCCTGCCCTGCAAGTAGGTTCATCAGTATCATTGTTATACATTCCATAGTCAGAAAGACAAAAACATATATTGTATATTAACACATATATACGGAAGCTATGGTTCCTTGGTGGTGGTGTCCCTGTTGATGTTTTTTTGTGCTACTGGAGGGGTAAACTGTAAACAGAAAAGCAAGCAGCTTAACTGTTTGGCTCTAAAATTTGTTTTGTTTGTTAATCACATGCAAACATCGACCTGATATTCTTGGAGAAATCATGTCAGTTACTTAAAGAAATAATAATGATGCTTTCCCACTGTGAAGGCGTATCTGGAGATGTCAGAGGGCGATCCAATTTTCACCTATCCTTCTGCTAATTCCACCTGTAGCCTAGTGCATGCTGGGAGTAAATAGCATCGCCTCCCGGGCTGATGTAAAACACCTGGTGAGATTTTTCTCCTGCGCCTTCCCTCAAGTTGAGAAGGTAATTGAGTCATTCTCCCATCTTGGGTAGGCGTAAATACAGACATAGTAATGTCAACAGAGGAAATCACTAAGCAGGGGAGATATTATTAATAGTGACAAGAAAACTAAAAATATTTAGGTTAGAGGTAACTGAAAAAAAAAAAAAAAAAAAACACAATAAAGGAACTCTGCAGGGTCTTTGCAGAGAAATAGCAAAGGACTGTGGGTTAAAGGACAAAGATGGAGGCCACAGTGAGAGGGGAAGAAAGAAGTTGGAAGAGTTGGAAGGAGTGCAGTTGAAAAGAGGGAGGGCCTCAGGAGCAGACAAAGAGTACCTTGAAGGAGTTTGCTGGGTGGTTAAAAAACAGGTGAGGAGAGGCAAATTGAAGGACAGAAAGAATAAGAGAAAACTGTTCTTACGATTGTAATCAATTTGCCCTACAATTCCAAAGTGGGAAAAGGAGAAAGAGTAGAAAGGGCTGGATCTGGAGGCAGAGAAGATGGTAAGCAGAGAACAGTTCAGAGAAAACTTAGTCTCAGAGGAGTGTTGCTAGGTCAGGGGATGTCCTCCTGGGAACTGTGTCATGGGAACACTGGTTAGAAAGACACCAAGTGAATCCCAGCTCAGATGCGCTGTTACAGTGAAGTGTGGGAGCTCCCCATGGGCAGGTCTCTGTGTTTGATTCATCTCTGATCAAAGGAAGTGACCCATCTTGAGCATGTGGTAAACACTGGCTGCATGAATGAATGCACGTCCTTCCAAGAAATCGAAAAGAAAGACTCTGACCCTCTTCCCCATGGAACTACTATTGGCTTATATCAGGATCTTGGCTAAAGTACAACTTACAAACAGTGTTACCCTAAGGATTGTAGCCATGGTGATTGAGCACTTTGCCACATTAGGACACTGTGAAATGCCTGCAGACATTCTTGTAGCTCAGTTCAGTTCAGTCGCTCAATCATGTCCGACTCTTTGCGACCCCACGGACTGCAGCACGCCAGGCTTTCCTGTCCATCACCAACTCCCAGAGCCTGCTCAAATTCATGTCCATCAAATCGGTGATGCCATCCAATCATCTCATCCTCTGTGTCCCCTTCTCCTCCTCATAGGTAACCCACAAATCCAACCTAGGAGGGGGGTGTTATCATCACCCTCCTTTTACAGGTGAGGAAAGCGTTTAGAAAGGTGAAGTGCACTGCCCAGAGGTGCCCAGCTAGGATTTGAAACCAGATCTATCAATTCCAAAGCCCAAGGGCTTTGCACTAAGGTGCCAGAGATGGACAATGGCCCACATGGGGAGGCCCTAGCCTCCCTATTTTATAGATGAGAAGACTGAGACCCAGGCAACTAAAGTTCAGATTGTCAGAATCCAATCATGTGTTCCTTCTGCTGTGCAGCTCTGTTCCTCTCTAATTCCATGGGAAGGTAACAGACAAGACTCAATTTTTTTTTTTCCTTTAAATTTCCAAAAACTTCCAAAGTTGTTGGAACAGTCCTGATTTTCCAGCCATGTTGGTTATTTCTGACTGGATCAATGGGTCTCAGCCAAGTAGTGGTTTTGCTCCATAGGAGACATTTGGCAATCTCTATGCAGGTCAGGAAGCAACAGTTAGAACTGGACATGGAATAAAAGACTGGTTCCAAATTGGAAAAGGAGTACGTCAAGGCTGTATATTGTCACCCTGCTCATTTAACTTATATGCAGAGTACATCATGAGAAACGCTGGGCTGGAGGAAGTACAAGCTGGAATCAAGATTGCCAGGAGAAATATCAATAAACTCACATATGCAGATGACACCACCCTTATGGCAGAAAGTGAAGAAGAACTAAAGAGCCTCTTGATGAAAGTGAAAGAGGAGAGTGAAAAAGTTGGCTTAAAGCTTAACATTCAGAAAACCAAGATCATGGCATCCAGTCCCATCACTTCATGGCAAATAGATGGGGAAACAGTGGCTGACTTTATTTTTCTGGGCTCCAAAATCACTGCAGATGGTGATTGCAGCCATGAAATTAAAAGATGCTTACTTCTTGGAAGGAAAGTTATGACCAACCTAGACAGCACATTAAAAGGCAGAGACATTACTTTGTCAACAAAGGTTCATCTAGTCAAGGCTATGGTTTTTCCAGTAGTCATGTATGGATGTGAGAGTTGGACTGTGAAGAAGGCTGAGCGCCGAAGAATTGATGCTTTTGAACTGTGGTGTTGGAGAAGACTCTTGAGAGTCCCTTGGACAGCAAGGAGATCCAACCAGTCCATCCTAAAAGAGATCAGTCCTGGGTGTTCATTGGAAGGACTGGTGCTGAAGCTGAAACTCCAATAATTTGGCCACCTGATGCGAAGAGCTGACTCATTTGAAAAGACCCTGTTGCTGGGAAAGATTGAGGGCAGGAGGAGAGGGGGAGGACAGAGGGTGAGATGGTTGGATGGCATCACTGACACAATGGATGGGTTTGGGTGGACTCTGGGAGTTGGTGATGGACAGAGAGGCCTGGCGTGCTGCGGTTCATGAGGTCACAAAGAGTCGGACACAACTGAGTGACTGAAGTGAAGAGATATTTTTGGTTGTCACCACTAGGAGTGTGGGGTGGTGGGTGAAGGGATTCTACTGGCATCTAATGGGTAGACGCCAGGGATGCTGCTAAATAAGCCATGGTGCTACTTATGTACCACCACCTTTTAAAAAAATTGATGTTTATACACATAACCAGTACAGGGGAAAACCTTCTAATTTATGAAAACCTCATTAAATACATAAGCCACAGAGACAAAGCTAAATATCCACCTACTCCCTATGCTGCTTCATCTGCTGTGACACTGTCAGCAGTCTGTGTACACCCTGCAGTGCGTAGGACAGTCCCCATGATGAGGAATGTGGCATGCTTTTTGAAATGGATAAACAGCTCTTCAGCCTCCCATGTAAGGGCTGGTACTTTTCACCATCAACCACTTAGTATACGTAGGCTGTCTGAGCGATTCATCCAAAAAAAACATTTTCTGAGCACCTGCTATGAACCAGACACTGAGCCTGCAGCTGTTCTGCATGCAGAATATTCTCCCTCATGAAACATTAGAGCAAACAGCTATGGCCATGACACACACCACCTCAGGAGCTAAGAAACAAAGGGGGTAAATGTAGAATATTATTCAGCCCTAAAAAGAAATGGCCACTGAACCATGAAAGGACATGGAGGAAATTAAAGTGCATATTAGTAAGTGGAAGAAGTCAATCTGAAAAGCCTGCTGTATGATTCTAATTAAATGACATTCGGGAAAAGGCAAAACTATGGAGACAATAAAAAGATAGGTGGTTCATCCATATCATTTCAACTGACTCAGTTCCATTCCTTTTTATCAGTTCAGTTCAGTCGCTCAGTTGTGTCCGACTCTTTGCGACCCCATGAATCGCAGCACGCCAGGCCTCCCTGTTCATCACCATCTCTCGAAGATCACTCAGACTCACATCCATCGAGTCAGTGATGCCATCCAGCCATCTCATTCTCGGTCGTCCCCTTCTCCTCCTGCCCCCAATCACTCCAAGCATCAGAGTCTTTTCCAATGAGTCAACTCTTTGCATGAGGTGGCCAAAGTACTGGAGTTTCAGCTTCAGCATCATTCCTTCCAAAGAAATCCCAGGGTTGATCTCCTTCAGAATGGACTGGTTGGATCTCCTTGCAGTCCAAGGGACTCTCAAGAGTCTTCGCCAACACCACAGTTCAAAAGCATCAATTCTTCGGCGCTCAGCCTTCTTCACAGTCCAACTCTCACATCCATACATGACCACAGGAAAAACCATAGCCTTGACTAGACGGACCTTAGTCAGCAAAGTAATGTCTCTGCTTTTGAAAATGCTATCTAGGTTGGACATAACTTTTCTTCCAAGGAGTAAGCGTCTTCTAATTTCATGGCTGCAGTCACCATCTGCAGTGATTTTGGAGCCTAAAAAAATAAAGTCTGGCACTGTTTCCACTGTTTCCCCATCTATTTCCCATGAAGTGATGGGACCAGATGCCATGATCTTCGTTTTCTGAATGTTGAGCTTTAAGCCAACTTTTTCACTCTCCTCTTTCACTTTCATCAAGAGGCTTTTTAGCTC
>SJYT01021051.1:351393-377717 GCA_006410635.1 Cephalophus harveyi
CTTGTTTTTGTTGACTGTATAGAGCTTCTCCATCTTTGGCTGCATAGAATATAATCAATCTGATTTCGGTGTTGACCATCTGGTGATGTCCACGTGTAGAGTCTTCTCTTGTGTTGTTGGAAGAGGGTGTTTGCTATGACCAGTGCATTTTCTTGGCAAAACTCTATTAGTCTTTGCCCTGCTTCATTCCGCAGTCCAAGGCCAAATTTGCCTGTTATTCCAGGTGTTTCTTGACTCCCTACTTTTGCATTCCAGTCCTCTCTAATGAAAAGGACATCTTTTTTAGGTGTTAGTTCTAAAAGTTCTTGTAGGTCTTCATAGAACCATTCAACTTCAGCTTCTTCGTTACTTGTTGGGGCATAGGCTTGGATTACTGTGATATTGAATGGTTTGCCTTGGAGACGAACAGAGATCATTCTGTCGTTTTTGAGATTGCATCCAAGTACTGCATTTCGAACCCTTTTGTTGACCATGATGGCTACTCCATTTCTTCTGAGGGATTCCTGCCCGCAGTAGTAGATATAATGGTCATCTGAGTTAAATTCACCCTTTCCAGTCCATTTGAGCTCGCTAATTCCTAGAATGTTGACATTTACTCTTGCCATCTCGTTTGACCACTTCCAATTTGCCTTGATTCATGGACCTGACATTCCAGGTTCCTATGCAATATTGTTCTTTACAGCATCAGATCTTGTTTCTATCACCAGTCACATCCACAGCTGGGTATTTTTGCTTTGGCTCCATCCCTTCATTCATTCTAGAGTTATTTCTCCAATGATCTCTAGTAGCATATTGGGCACCTACTGAACTGGGGAGTTCCTCTTTTGATATCCTATCATTTTGCCTTTTCATACTGTTCATGGGGTTCTGAAGGCAGGAATCCTGAAGTGGCTTGCCATTCCCTTCTCCAGTGGACCACATTCTGTCAGAAGTCTCCACCATGACCCACCCATCATCCAATGATCTCTAGTAGCATATTGGGCACCTACTGAACTGGGGAGTTCCTCTTTTGATATCCTATCATTTTGCCTTTTCATACTGTTCATGGGGTTCTGAAGGCAGGAATCCTGAAGTGGCTTGCCATTCCCTTCTCCAGTGGACCACATTCTGTCAGAAGTCTCCACCATGACCCACCCATCTTGGGTTGCCCAACAGGCATGGCTTAGTTTCATTGAGTTAGACAAGGCTGTGGTCCTAGTGTGATTAGTTTGACTAGTTTTCTGTGAGTATGGTTTCTGCCCTCTGATGCCCTCTTGCAACACCTACCATCTTACTTGGGTTTCTCTTACCTTGGGCGTGGGGCATGTCTTCAGTTCAGTTCAGTCGCTCAGTCATGTCCAACTCTTGGCGACCCCATGAATCGCAGCACGCCAGGCCGCCCTGTTCATCACCAACTCCCGGAGTTCACTCAGACTCACTGCCATTGAGTCCGTGATGCCATCCAGCCATCTCATCCTCGGTCGTCCCTTTCTCCTCCTGCGCCCAATCTCTCCCAGCATCAGAGTCTTTTCCAATGAGTCAACTCTTCCCATGAGGTGGCTAAAGTACTGGAGTTTTCAGCTTTAGCATCATTCCTTCCAAAGAAATTCCAGGGCTGATCTCCTTTAGGATGGACTGGTTGGACCTCCTTGCAGTCCAAGGGACTCTCAAGAGTCTTCTCCGACACCACAGTTCAAAAGCATCAATTCTTCGGCACTCAGCCTTCTTCACAGTCCTAGTCTTACATCTGTACATGACCACTGGAAAAACCATAGCCTTGACTAGATGGACCTTAGTCAGCAAAGTAATGTCTCTGCTTTTGAATATGCTATCTAGATTAGTCATAACTTTTCTTCCAAGGAGTAAGCGTCTTTTAATTTCATGGCTGCAGTCACCATCTGCAGTGCTTTTGGAGCCCCAAAAAATAAAGTCTGAAACTGTTTCCACTGTATCCCCATCTATTTTCCATGAAGTGATGGGACCAGATGCCATGATCTTCGTTTTCTGAATGTTGAGCTTTAAGCCAACTTTTTCGCTCTCCTCTTTCACTTTCATCAAGAGGCTTTTTAGTTCCTCTTCACTTTCTGCCATAAGGGTGGTGTAATCTGCATATCTGAGGTTATTGAAATTTCTCCCGGCAATCTTGATTCCATCTTGTGCTTCTTCTAGCCCAGCGCTTCTCATGATGTACTCTGCATATAAGTTAAATAAGCAAGGTGACATTATACAGCCTTGACGTACTCCTTTTCCTGTTTGGAACCAGTCTGTTGTTCCATGTCCAGTTCTAACTTTTGTTTCCTGGCCTGCATACAGATTTCTCAAGAGGCAGGTCAGATGGTCTGGTATTCCCATCTCTTTCAGAATTTTCCACAATTTATTGTGATCCACACAGTCAAAGGCTTTGGCATAGTCAATAAAGCAGAAATAGTGTTTTTCTGGAACTCTCTTGCATGTCTTAGTGTGTGTCTATTTGGGTTCATGTTGTTTGGGACCCTCTGTGGTTATTTTCCTGCATATCTGTTTCCTTTTTTAGGGTTGGGAACTTTTATTATCATTTTGTATGTCTTCAACCTCCTTCTCTCTTTTCTACTGTTGTAATCTATGAAGTGAATGTTGGTAAGTTATTAAAATATTCTCATTTTAAAATTTGTCTTTTTGCTGTTCTGATGGGATGTTTTCTGTCATTCTATCTTCTAGATAGCTTATGTGTTCTGTATCACCTACCCTGCTGTTCATTATTCTAGCATGTTTTCCATTTTAGCCACTGTATCTTTCAGTTCTGACTGGTTCTTTTTTATGTTTTCCAGTTTCTTGTTAAATTCTCACTGTATTCATCTATTCTTTTATCTAATTTCAATTAGCATTCTTATTACCAATTATTTGAATTATTTTTCTGGTAAATTATTTATTTCTGTTTTGTTTGTTTTTAGGTATTTTCCCTTGGGTTAATTGAGACAGCTTTCTCGATCTTATTTGGCTTAACTTTCTGTCTGTATAAATTAGCCTAAACAGTTACCTGTTGCGGCCTTGAATGGGTATCCTCCTATGGGAACATCCCTATATAGTCTGCATGTTCCCAGTGGCTTTGGTGGGAGAGCTAAACTTGCCATGAGCACAGGTCATACCTTTCTTCAGGATGTTCTGGCAGCTCTGTCTTGGTAGCTGGAGGGGTTAGGGCCCGAGCCATGTCTGAGCTGGGCCTTCCCCTCTCCTCAGTGGTCATCACTGCTGTATCAGGGGTGGGGCCATTTCTTAAGCTGTGGGCCAAGAAGCCCTGAGCGTTGGGTCTTAGCAGGCTCAGTTCGCTCTAAGTGTTGCTAATCCCTCTCCCAGCACCACCAGCACACTTGGCCCTGAGGAGAACAGTGCTAGAGCAAGAAGGGTTGGTATGGGTATTTGCCAAAAGTTGGGGCATGGGCTGTGGGGGTCTGGCAACCCTTTGAGGGCTGGACTGTCTCTGATACGCCACCTGTGCAGTATGCCACCTGGGGCCAAGCGCTCCTTGCTCAGATGCTGCTGAGGGTTTCAGTTGTCTCAACACTTCATGGCCAAGGTCTTTCCCCATTTGTGGCAGCTCACACTTCAGTGTGAAGCTTCCATGTACGGCAAGCCATGCTGGAACGTTCACTTGGCTCAGACTGGGGTATGCAGTGAGATGGTTGTAGAAAGCCTGTTAGCCACCCGTATAATTTAAACCCACCCTCTCCACTCTGCTTTGGGTGAACACAAGCATTTGTGCACTATTCAAGTCAAGAGTCCAGGCTTCCCACAGTCATTCTCTTAGTCCCACTAGCCCTTCAACCCGTCAAGGGGACTCATTTTCCATTTGTCAGAACCCAGAGCTAGGGCACACAATATGTGTCTCCCTTTCGTCACTCCTCACGGAGGGTTTCCACCCACGGAATGTCCCCTTTCCTTCTAGGCCCATCCCGGGACACAGATTCCAAGCTGATCATGCTCCCTCCCTTCCTGCCGATTCCATGTGGGTCTTTCTTACAGCCTTGGTTATACTGGAGTTTTTCTGCAAGTCTCTAGGTAGTTTTCAGTGAGAATTATTCCACCTGTAAATGTATTTTTGATGTCTTCCTGAGGGTGAGTTCCATGTCCTTTTACTTCACCATCTTGATTTGAGTCCCACCTTTTTCAATATATTCTTGACCTTAAACTTTTGTGGTTTGTACATATTCCAAAAAATTTCCTGTTACATAATTTATCCTTTAATTTTACTTGGAATTTTTGTAGTTGCATATAAGGATTCAGTTTTCATTCAAACATATATGTTACCTTTTTCTTTTATTGTTCTGGAGGGTTTTATTTCCTTTGGAAGGCCCTCCATATTCTCATATAAATATATATTGTATTTTATTTTAATGCTTTTTATTTTGTTATTAAAACAATAACTCTTTAATCCACATGGAATTTAGTTTTATGTATGTAATGAGTTTGGTATATAACTTTATTTTTTCTCCAAGGGGTTAGTCATTTGTCAGCAGTCCCTTTATTGTATGCTCAGTTTTTCTTATTGATCTGAACACACACACACACACACACACACACACACACACACACACAGACACTTACTGCTTCTCTTCCATTAAACCATTTATCTATTCTTATTGCCATACTGTACCATTTTAATTTCAGTTATTTTTCTGATGTTTTTATAGAGAAAGCCTGCCTTCTAATTCCTTTTGATACTTGATATTTTGACATTGGAACCAGGTTAATTTCCTAACTTCAAATCCAAGGGCCTTTGTAACAAAGCACCTGGACTCCTGTTTGATAGATTTATTAGGTTATTATTGTTATTACTGTTATTATTAAGGACTGCAGAAGATTAGGAACCAACATGGAAACGTTCACCTTTACTTTTAGATGGAGACTTTGAAACAGCTAGTCAGTTCCTACTTCTTTAATACCATTGGAGAGAGGCGAGAAAGTGAAGTTTAACTAACTAAGCAGGTCTTATGAAACCATAAAACATATTTATTGAACACATTACCAACCAGGCACTCCAAATATGTTATTTCATTTTATCCTCCTGACAATGCTATGAAATGAACATTTTCATCCCTATTTTCTGAAAAAGAAAATGGATTCTCAGAAGTTAAGCCCCAGATCTCACTACTCACAAATCTCATACTCAGAACTGTATGAATTCAGAATTTTTTAATATGACTGTTGTATGCTTTTGACCATTTTTTCCATCCATATCTTGTCCCATTAGCCCATTGGTATTTTTTAAGGTCACATAAGTTTTCTAATATAAACCAAACTGAAACTGATGATGCTGGGAAGATTTATAGTGGAAGATCATGGCAATTATCTTCATTTCACAATTAATATGTAGGGCAGGGATTGGTCCTATAAAGGACCAAATAGTATGTATTTTCTTGTAACAAACAAAGAGTTGAGGACTGGAAGTAAAAACTGTTGACTGGGCCATAGGGTAGTGTGAAAGCAGATGCAGCTCACACACAAACATGCATGACTCTGTTCCAGTACGTTCCAACAAAACTTTATTTACAAAAGAAGTGGTAGGCATGATTTGGCCCATGCTCTCTAATTTTGGAGCAGTCATATAAAAGACTAACAGTACCTTTTGAGTACTTTTGAGTACCTTTTGACCCTTCTTTTCCTTCTGTGATTTCCAGTTCTGTTCAATAAGTAATTCAATCCAGTCAGCATATATTGAGCATCTANCTTTAATACCATTGGAGAGAGGCGAGAAAGTGAAGTTTAACTAACTAAGCAGGTCTTATGAAACCATAAAACATATTTATTGAACACATTACCAACCAGGCACTCCAAATATGTTATTTCATTTTATCCTCCTGACAATGCTATTTCAATCCAGTCAGCATATATTGAGCATCTACTAAATGCCTTGCTGAACTTAGAATAGACATTGTGAAGAAAATACTTTCCCTACTCTCAAGGAGCTCAAATTCATTTTCTTTTCCTATTCTTTCCACCTTAAACTTGTTGCTCAGATTCTTTGCATTTGTAGTTTAGATGCAAGGCTTTTATTTAGTTGCACTTTGTTGGTCTTTTATGAATAGTCATGTTTATTAAGTAATAGCTTTTTCTTTTTTTTGCATACAACACCTTTTATACAACATTTTAAAACACTGCATTATCATGAGACATAAGTGTGTATTAAATGAAGAAAATATTTTAGTAAAGACGAAGTAATTGCTAAGATTACTTACCTTTGCTCTAGTTTTAATCTTGCCTTGTGAGTGATGATAAAAAAGATTAAATTTTTTCTACTCACGAATTCATCTACAATTCAACCTGGTAGTTTGCTGCTATCAAAGTCTTTTTTAAAGTCTTGGTTAATACATATGTATGATCTCTCCAAGGACAAGTTTATTTGATTCATCCTGCAAGTAGCTCCTATTGCATATGTAACTTCAGTGAGCTTCAGAGGATAATGAGGTGGTGTGGTCCACTGTGTAGAGCAATGACTGGCCTTCCAGAGCTTCCTAATCCTTGCTGAGGTTCCAGGAAATCTCTCCCTGGGCCCGTGGGCACGGGTGACAGTGTGTGCCATCCTCAAAGTAATCAGGAGGTTGGAATTCCATAGTGATTCTTTACCATGTCACAGGCTTTGGCTCAGAGACTTTATAGAATTCCACAGGTGGTCTTCCCACTCAGTCTTTCATGGGTCTTTGATTTTACTGTGTTACCTCTTGCGGGATTCACAACAAAATATACCATCCAAACTTCCTTTAGCCATGCAAAATAAATGGCAGGGCTTCAGCCAGACATTAAGGAGTTTGCTCCACTGACCAACGTCAGGTTGATTAGTCAGCTATCACATTGGTCATCCACATAAAAGAGGCTTTTGTGGGTGTGTATGTGGGAATTGATAGGATTGCTTTGTACTTGATTATTCAAATATGAGATCTTTGGACTGCCTAAGAGAGAAGGAAGCTCAGAAAGAGATGGGAGTGGTGAAGAAGAAAGGCAGCTGAAAGGGGGCCAATATTTATTGGATACAATGCAGGCATTGTAAAACTTAGATTCTGTGGATAGGTCGACCCAGGTTCAAATCTTGGCTTCACCACTAACTCTTATATGTCTTGTGCAATATTTTTACCACTCTGTGCCTCAGTGCTGTATCATTCCTATATCATTCATAAAATGGAAATAATAATAATACTAACTACCTAACAGAAAGGGTGTGTGGGGTGTCTTTAAAACACACCTGATTCAGAGTAATTGTTATTTTAAGGTAGTCTAGTATCGTTAGCTATTGATCCTCAGTTAAAATCATCATTAATAAAAGTCATCACAAACCTACTTATTTTTATTCAACAGATGTTAATAAATTATTGCAATTTGCCAAAATTGGTGCTGTAGCTATCTTGTTACAACAATAATATAACTATAATTCCTGCCCTGTAGAATTTTAAAGTCTATCGGGAGATGTAGACACACAAACTCAGTATTGCAAACCTGCAAAAAATGTTAATTATACGAGTTTGCACAGGGTTTTAAAGTTAGTACACAGGAGAGGGATTTAATCTAAAGATGGATGGGGGTTAGGAGAGGCATACAGGAAATAGTGACATATAAATTGAGAACAGGAATATGGATAAGAAGTAGGTGTGTGATGGATTAAAGAGAGAAATATTTTAGGCAAAAGAATATGCTGAGAGAACATTGCTTATTTTGGAAAAACAAATATTTTAGCTTGACCAGATGAAGAATGGGAGTAGGGGACTGATGCTAGATGTATATAGAGGGGAAATCAGAAAGAAAAAAAAAATTGAGGTTCTTGATTCAGGACTATGGAATTTGATGCTTATTTTGAGAGCAGTGGAAGTTTCAACCAGGGGAGCTGTTTCCTATAAGATAGGTATTATACCCATTTTACAAGTGGCAAAACTGAAGTTCAGAATTACATAATATTACAAAATTATAGGAGACTCTAATCTGCCACTTTTACCATGGAAGGAGACAAATGGGTGCCAAGAACATTTCTGGGTCTGTACTGTGGTGTTAGAGAAGACTCTTGAGAGTCCCTTGGACTGCAAGGAGATCCAACCAGTCCATCCTAAAGAAATTAGTCCTGAATATTCATTGGAAGGACTGATGTTGAAGCTGAAACTCCAGTACTTTGGCCAACTGATGAGAAGAGCTGACTCATTTGAAAAAACTCTGATGTTGGGAAAGATTGAAGGCGGGAGGAGAAGGGGACAATAGAGGATGAGATGGTTGAATGGCATCACTGACTCATGGACATGAGTAAACTCCAGGAGTTGGTGATGAACAGGGAGGCCTGGCGTGCTGCAGTCCATGGGGTTGCAAAGAGTTGGACACAACTGAACTGATGCTAACTAGGTGCTTTATCTTCTTGTGTCGTATCTCAGTTGAATAGTCATGTCTGACTCTTTGATACCCCATGGATGGTAGGCTGCCAGGCTTCTGTCCATGGGATTCTCCAGGCAAGAATACTAGTGTGGGTTGCCATTTCCTCCTCCAGGGGATCATCCAGACACAGGGATCGAACCTACGTCTCTTGCGTCTCCCACTATGGCAAGCAGATTCTTTACCACTGCACCTGCTGGGTGTTTTATGTGATGCTATCTAATTTAAACCTACCATTCGACAAATGTTCACAAAAAAGCCAATAAAACACATTCTTTAGGAGTACCTCCTGATGCGGCTTAATGTGGGGAGGAATGGGGTCTCAGTCCTCTGGTGGAGAAACAGAGGAAGCAAAAATGATAGAAATTGCTGATACACAGATAATTACCCATGAGGAAGACCATAGCTGTCCTTTAAACATACATCATAGCATTTAGATGGCTCCAAATGAGCTGACTTCACTGGTACCTACATCAGACCAATTCAAGAGAGAATGGCTCTGATGTATGGGCAGGCACCTAGGCATGACTTTTCATCCATAAACAGGGTGTATTATCACTTTATCATGTGGAAGATCAAACGAAGAGGCATAGGATGTAGAACCCTCATGTACATACTTATGAGGATCCCACAGGGGTATACAGAATAGAAACATTTAATCTATTACGACTTTAGGAATTTTGTTATTCATGTATCAAGAGACTCCTCCTGGGAGGAAAGCAACTGTGATTTTCTCAAGCTCACCTCAGAAAAGCATACTTTGATCAACATTTATATTGATTACAGAAACCCCTTTTGTGTGTGTGTGTGTGTGTGTGTGTAAGGTGTCATTTTACAGGTGGACTTTTATCTTTTTGGTGACTTTAAAAATCTCTTTCTTTTTGATGATTGGCCACTTTAATCTGATATGTCTACATGTATTTGCCCCATTTAGAATTCATTCTTCTAGCTGAGTCTGCATATTCACGTTTCATCAGTTATAGAAAGTTATCAGCTGGTATCTTTTCTCCCCCTAGGCTTTCCATTCTTCTTTAACTCAAATTAGATTTATCTGCCTTTGTGTGTCTTTCATATTTTCCATCCCTTTGTTCCTCTGAGATAGCTTGTGAATTTCTGCTATCTATATTACAATTCAGTATTTATCTCTTAGTTCTATCTAATATGCACATTCTGTTTTAATTGTGTTTTTTTATATTTTTATGCCTAGAACATCTGGTTAATTTTTCTCATATGAGCCTGGTTGTCATTTTTAATATTTTATTCCTCTGGCAAGTTTTGATAACTTATACTAACCCAAACATTTAAATATACATAGACATTGTTTTAGGTTTTTTTTCCTGGTGAGTATATTATCTGCATTTCTTTGAGATCTAACTGTGCTCTTTATTTTTCTGCTCATCCTCTTGGGCTGTCTTCTTTCCTCACATGTGTTTCGGTTTTATGGTATCATGAGTTCATATATGCTGAGGATCTAATGGGAACCCTCACAAGGCCTGAAATGAAGATGGGCATTCCAAAAAGATCTTAGTTTCTGCCAGTTGCCCCAAGAAACTACCAACTAAAGGCTAACCTAACGTGTGCTACTTTTTAATGTCCACTTTCCATAAAAATAGCCAACATAGACATTGTTTTAGGTTTTTTTTCCTGGTGAGTATATTATCTGCATTTCTTTGAGATCTAACTGTGCTCTTTATTTTTCTGCTCATCCTCTTGGGCTGTCTTCTTTCCTCACATGTGTTTCGGTTTTATGGTATCATGAGTTCATATATGCTGAGGATCTAATGGGAACCCTCACAAGGCCTGAAATGAAGATGGGCATTCCAAAAAGATCTTAGTTTCTGCCAGTTGCCCCAAGAAACTACCAACTAAAGGCTAACCTAACGTGTGCTACTTTTTAATGTCCACTTTCCATAAAAATAGCCATATCTGCCAGGTGGCGCTAGTGGTAAAGGACCCACCTTTACCCACCTCCTGCCAAAGCAGGAGAAGTAAGAGGCTGAGGTTCCATGCCTGATTCAGGAATGTCCTCTGGAGGAGGAAATGGCAACCCATTCCATTATTCTTGCCTGGAGAATCCCATGGATAGATTGGCCTGGTAGGCTACAGTCCACGGGATCACAAAAGAGTCAGACATGAGTGAAGAAATTTAGCATGCATGAGTCAGGGAATTTCTGAAATATTAAATTCTCAGGGTAGACCTTAACTTTTCCTAGCAGACTAGAGGCTAAGATAGACAAGTTTTCTTGTCAACTAATCCCTTTTCTCATGGGTCTTTTCCAGTTTAGCTTTGAATGGGGGAACAGTGCCACTCCATTCCTGCCCTTTTGATGTAAACTCTGTTCTCACATACCACCTTGCTTGGGCTCAAGGTCGTTTCTGCTGTTCTGGGCACAACCATTAAAACCTAAACTTCTTGGTTACTGACATTGACTAGCTCCCTTAGGGCATCCTTGGCATCAGCATCAGCCTGCCATTCTGATTCCTATCTCTCTTTTGAATTCTACTCTCTGAAGACTCTCCTTACTTTCTAGTTAGTTCAGTTATGCATTTGGAAGGATATTTGTTATATTTTATGTAGCATTTCTTGATATGTTAGCATTGGGACGCTTTTGAGAATTTAGTTTAAAAATGGTGCCAGAAACAAACTTAAAAGTAGGAATTAGAGGTTTTTGATGACTGCTGTTCTAGAGTCTTTGTGGCATCCATAATTAATACCACTTCTAGATATTTTCCAGCCAGCTCAGATTGGAGCTAAAGCTAACAATTCTCTTTTTAATGTCTCAGTTTTTATGAATTTCAGAGATCTGAAGGACCATCACAAGAATACTGGACACCAGCAAATTTTTTTTTTTTTCTCTCCACAATTACCTAGTTAACCAAAGTTAACCAAAGGTAATTAAGTCAAGTCTAGAGGTGGAAAGCTGAGCATTTAAAATTTTAAGCTTTAAGGTAATTATTTCCTTAGAGTAGGGAAGAAGGTTAACGTGTTTTTACTTGTCTGCATAACTTATCACATTCTAATATTAATTTGTGTAGATTGATATGTATAATAGTAAGAATATTGATGAGAAAGTTCGTGTTTCTAGAGAGAAGGGGAAGAGGAAGAAGTAAAAAGCTGGCATGAGATTCATGCAGTGAAGGGTGCTCAGTCATCATTTCCCCATAACAATTGGTAGTCACAAGCTGGAATAGGAGTGTTGGAAATATAGCAAGATCAACATGTGTCCCCTTTATCAATCAATATGTCAATATTTTGTTAATAATATAGTAAACATAATATAAAAGTAAAACATTTTAAAATATATATGTTGATTGATAGCAATGTAAATATGGATATAAATGTGGTTTAGTTTGTAAAATCATAATATATCCAGACTGACAAACACCAAGCACAATGCAAGTACAAGAAAATCTTAGTAGACCAAGCAGTTCTTTGAAACTTTATCTCAGTGAGAGTTGAACAAGTACAGTTATGGAATACAATTCACTGAATATCTCCTCTATTTCAACATGATAAGTCATCTGGCTGGGAGTCAGGACTCCCTTTTCTTAATTAACTTAAGCGGCAAAGGTTCTTTTTATACAGTTCATGAGATTTCTACGGCAGGTATACTGGGGTGGTTTGCCGTTCTCTTTTCCAGTGAGTCTTCAGAGAAATCAACCCTGAATACTCATTGGAAGGACTGATGCTGAAGCTAAAACTCCAGTATTTTGGTCACCTGATGTGAACAGCTGACTCATTGGAAAAGTCCCTGATGCTGGGAAAAATTTAGGGCAGAAGGAGAAGAGGGCATCAAAGGATGAGATGGAAAGACCAATGCAAAGGACTTGAACTTGAACACACTTCAGGCCTGGTTTGCTGAGGTCCACGGGGTCACAAAGAGTTGGACATGACTGGGTATACTGAATACCAACAGCAGACGTTGAGATAGGCAGAGAGTAAATTTTGGCCAAATCAAAATATATTAATCCTTATTCATGTAAATTATAATACTCAGTGTTTTCTTTGTGCATCTAGATTCTATAGTTCATCATCTGGAGTTAGTCTGATACATTGCACAAGTTAAAGGGCATCGTTCACATTTTCAAAACCTGGACTCCTGTATATGATGGTCCTGCCTGGATAAGAAGATTAAAATCATGTTTCTTTATCACATTTTTGCAAATATAGGGAAATCTTTTTGTTCTGTTCCAGAAATCCTTCTCCCATCACTATTCCAAAATGGCTGTCTCTTTTTTCCTTTCCGTCTCTTCCTTCCTTCTTTTCTTTTTTTTTTTTTTTGTCTTTTCTTTGTCAGAATCAACCTGGACTTAATGCTTGTCTATTTGTTGTCAGACTCAAGCCTGTACAATGAAGATGCCACTGCTGCTGTCTGAGAGCCAATGGTAGGCTACCAAATGAGGTGCTCCGGCTGAAGCTTAAGGCAACCACAAGCTGGAACATGAGCAGACACGTCTGATCCACTGGTGGTGCGGCAGGCACTGGCCTTTCTGCCATGATTGCTGGTTTTCCACAGCCAGGCCATACTCAAAGCCAAATCAGTGTTCCTCCATTTGACTTGTTCTAGGACTTGGGTACATCTTCTGAATGCAGGGATCCTCCCATCACTCTGATTAGGAGCTTGTCGCAGCCTAACACATGCAAGGAACAGTCCTTTGCTAATAGCTCAAAGAGAGGAATTCTGCAGTTGCTGCCACTGCTGCTAAATTGTTGTTTGCACAATTTCATGTTGGTACTTTTTCCCTGAAGATACTGTGAGGGCACATTGCTATTGAAGATCTAGAGAAGGAGCAAGAAGAGACCTTGCTCAGTGTTACTATAGCTACTGCTGTCTCTTGCCTCTAATAGAGTGGGATCTTATAAATGCATATTTTCTTTTATTTCCATGTGCATAGTCACACCTAGAGTGTTCCTGCAGTGCTAATGTTCTTCAGTCAGATAAAAAGTCTCAGGTTCACCACCTATTAAAATAAAAATATATGTCCTCACCGTTCTCATGATGAGTACCTTCTTGAAGATACAAGCTTTCGTTAGATATTATCTCATTTCACCAGAAGTATTCTTTCTATGAGAGAACAGATGGGCCCTTTCCCCTGCTTCTTCAAGATAATTAATGCATCTTGACTAACTTATCCCAATGCCCTTAAAAAGGAAGCCAAAAAAAAAAAAAGTTTCCTTATATCTATTTCTCAGAACATTGTTATCTACTTTCATTTTAGTTTCACTGTCAGATAGACCATTCAGATAATTCTCACAAGAACAAAGGAAATTGGCTCCGAAATGACTTGTAAATGAAATTGCCTGGCATAAATATGGCTGGCAACTTTTGAATAACATTTCTCTGGGAAAGCGAGAAAGATAGCAAAAACAGGAGGAAAAATAAAAGGATTTGTACATTACTAAATACCCTGTGGGAGGAAGGTATTATAGTAGGTACCCTGCTATCAATCCACTCTTTACCAGAGAGACACCCATAGAAAGAAAAGGATGTGAGTGGGTCTAATCTCATTGACTGGACTCATGGGTAAATAAATGCTGTAAGGAAGGACTGTTATATGCAGAATGCCCTTAGCAGGATGTTCATGATTAAAGAATTACTTACTGTGGTGTTGGAGAAGACTCTTGAGAGTCCCTTGGACTGCAAGGAGATCCAGCCAGTCCATTCTAAAGGAGATCAGTCCTGGGTGTTCTTTGGAGGACTGATGCTGAAGCTGAAACTCTAATACTATGGCCACCTTGTGCGAAGAGTTGACTCATTGGAAAAGACTCTGATGCTGGGAGGGATTGGGGGCAGGAGGAGAAGGGGACGACTGAGGATGAGATGGCTGGATGGCATCACGGACTCGATGGATGTGAGTTTGAGTGAACTCTTGGAGTTGGTGATGGACAGGGAGGCCTGGTGTGCTGCAATTCATGGGGTCGCAAAGAGTCGAACATGACTGAGTGACTGAACTGAACTGAAATGAACAGTAAATAAACCCGTAATTTATATGACATGGCTCCCTTGAGAAAGTCACTTAAGCTATATAGCTCTGTGTATGAAATAGAGGTTTTTTTTTTTTTATATATATATATCACTTTATTTCATTTGCACCAGGTGGCACAGTGGTAAAGAATCTGCCTGCCAATGCAGGAGAACTCTCTAAGCATGAGAGTTTGATCCCTGTGTTGGGGAGATCCCCTGGAGGAGGAAATGGCAACCCACTCCAGTATTTTTGCCTCAAAAATGCCATGGACAGAAGAGCCTGGTGAGCTACAGTCCACAGGGTTGCAAAGAGTTGGACATGACTGAGCAACTGAGCCACATACACACAAATACTTCCTATCATAGACGAAATATCACAAAACCTCACTAAGAGAGTGTGGTTGTTTTTCTGTGCCAGAGACTACATGACCAGTGTAAAAAGGAAGGGCCTGGGGAAATACCCTTGTATGTTTTCACATGTTAGAAATATTTAAAAGAAAACTTAGCAAAATTCCAAAGTCTCTGAAGATAGGTGGAATAAATATATGTGGACTCCCCTCTTCCACATCAATTTTTCTAATAGCTTGTGAGTTATAAGTGTAATAGGATAAGAACTTTTTTCTGATGCAATAAATTAATTATAAAAGAATATGACTGATATGAATGGAAACCATCCTAATGAGATGGTGATGAGAATTGCATGAAGGATGATGCATGACAAGTGTACCATTATAAGGTTGTATTTCTGTTGAGGGATTTAAGAATTTTATACTTATTATTTATAAGATATTAAAAAAACTCAAGTTATAAATACAGCTATAAATTCATGCATTTCCCTTGAATTATCCTGTATAGTGTATTGTGAGGAATTTTAAAGCTGGTTAATATGTATTATGTTGAAGTTAATAGTGACTTGAACACTACTTGATGAATTTCTCCAGATGCTGTGACATACTCAACAGGGATAACTCTTTCATTTCATATTTAAAGGCTAACATGCAAGGAATACAAGGACTTTTTTAGTTTTCAAAGCCATTTCTACTCTGTAATGTTTACCTGAATTAGATAATTACTTTAACCATTTACATGCCATGCATGCTTTTTTTCAAAATGAGGTACAGATGATATAGACATAATAGATAAATGACCATATGGTCTATGTTCTTTAAGAGCACGTTCATCTCAATGAAATCATAAGGTTATAACATTAAAATATAGCAAAATAATGTTTGAGGATAATATGAGAGACTTGACCCTTTCCTAATGAGATTTTGTGAGATTTCTCCTACAATAGGAAATATTTGTGTGTGTGCATGCACTCAGTTGCTCAGTCGCATCCAACTCTTTTCAACCCCGTGGACTATAGCCCACCAGGCTCTTCTGTCCATGGAATTTTCAAGGCAAGAATACTGGGGTGGGTTGCCATTTCCTCCTCCAAGGGATCTTCCCAACACAGAGATTGAATACTTGTCCTTTGAGTCTCCTCCTAAATTTAAAACTGTAGTAGGTTTTAAGGGCTTTTGCTTGTAGACTATCTTAAAATAACTAAAATCTTTATAATACTTATTTTGAAGTGCCTATGAAAGAGCAATGTTCATAGATAAGATCAGTCTTTCTTTATTGAGAAAAGAAAGTAGTTTTTCTAGTGAGGAATGGCAGTATACCCCATGGGCTCCACATACTATTTCATTCAGTCGAGAAGTGAGGTGCAGCAAGATCTCAGGATTAGCCCAGAGATGATGTGTGAGCAGTACACCAGACTAGGGATCAGAGGATCTGGGCACTAATCCTCCCTGTGCTGTTGCTAAGATGGAGAATTATCTGCTGTGAAGGAGGGAATTGCAGTAAAACTTAGCAGCCTGATTCATCAACTTAACTCTGCAGGGTCAGATAAGAGCAAACCTATGGAGGGGAACTTCTTCAAGGGTTGACATGGGGGCCAAATAATCAGATGTCCCCTATGTTCTGTCTTTTCTTCCTTAAAGGAACAAAGAGGATTATTCTCTTTGGTGAATTAAAAACCACCAAATTCACCAGCTTATATTATCAATTGTTGATGAGTTATGGCAAGTAAAAATCTTTCATGATAAGGTCAAGGATAGACTAGGGCATTATAGTAATGATACATGAACCAAGACAGATTGCAGGAGTGACTACTACAAAATATCTGTCTACCTAAAAGACATTCTAAGATGCCGTGACCTCTCAAGGTCCCTCACAGGTCTTTTATTCTAAGAATTTTATCTTCCTTTCCATTTTAATACTGTCCTAGGTCTGCTTTTCTTTCCAGTTTATTTTCTCTTGCTTTCTTCATTTTCTTAGCTGCGTTTTGATCTCTATCTCCACTTTCTTGGGGGAGATTGATAGCTTGTTAAAAATAAAAAAAAAAAAAAAAGATAGTGATACCTGAAAGGGCAGGGCTAAGAGTCCTACTCAAGAAATCATTGTGCTAATTGGATTTATAAACCGTATCTAGTCTCTTCCTTTCAGAAAGGACCAGGGATTCAAATGAATGATAAAAAGAAGAATTATTTTGGTGGCTGGGAGAGGGACAAGAGAGGAAAGAAGAAAAATTTTAGGTAGTTTTTTAAAAAAAATACTGGAAGAGACTTTTTAGGCAGTTAAGAAAAACTTGTTTTTAAAGAATTAAAATATAATTAGGGAGCATAGTCCTCTAAAACAAAGAACACTATACAAAAAATTATTGAAAATGCCTCCTTATGAATGAACTATGTTTCTAAGACGTTGCTTTCAGAAATAGGGGTATAAAAATTAGATGATTTGAAAATAACAGTATTATGTTTTTACTTTATTACAAAAGCAGTAGAAAACTAAGGAAATAATCAGAAAATCAGAAGTATCTATCTCCTCAGAGATGACTGTTAGATTACCACTTTAGACATGTTCCAGATAGATGACAGATGTTTGATCAATAGCTCTTACCTTATAGTAAATTTTTATTTTTCACTTCATAGAGCCAGAATGTTCTTCCATATCTTGAATGTGATCCTACAAAGTGTAGCTCATTGCTACATAGTCTTACCTGTGCTGCACCAACCTTTATGTATCTGTTGCTTCATGATTGCAAAAAGAAGAAGACAGTGGTAGGGAAGGAGAGTAAATGAAATAGAGGCTGGTGAGGGCAGAGAAGTAGAGATAAGCAGATTGTAAAGAACAGAAATATAGAAAATAATTAGGATGCAAATCCTGTGGACTTTGGGTTTGGATCTTCATTTACTAGCTCTCCAGATGCAAGCCATCTTCTATTTGTTATCTAATTTCCTAGTGGGCTTCCTGGGTGGTTCAGTGGTAAAGAGTGTACCTACCAGTGCAGGAAAGCAGGTTCATACCTGGGTCAGGAAGATCCCCTGGAGAAGGAGATGGCAACCCACTCCAGTATTCTTGCCTGAAAAATTCCATGGACAGAGGAGCCTGGTGGACTGTACAATCCATGGGGTAGCAAAGAGTCAGAGATGACTTAGCAACTAAGCAGCAACATTTCAGTGTAGCTATTTTCTGCTTAATTGCTCAATATAGCAAAATTCTCCAGCTTTGGAACCAGAGAGGTTATAATTTATTAATAGCTTTCTCTCCTTCGGTATTCACCCAGACACTTAGATCTCTGGTTTCCTCTCTGTAGATCTGAGATTTAGCTTGCAAATTTTAAATTGTATTTGGTAAATGCAAAGAAATAGAGGAAAACAACAGAATGGGAAAGACTAGAGATCTCTTCAAGAAAATTAGATATACCAAGGGAATATTTCATGCAAAGGTGGGCTTGATAAAGGACAGAAATGGTATGGACCTAACAGAAGCAGAAGATATTAGGAAGAGGTGGCAAGAATACACAGAAGAACTGTACAAAAAAGATCTTCATGACCCAGATAATCACAATGGTGTGATCACTCACCTAGAGCCAGACATCTTGGAATGTGAAGTCAAGTGGGCCTTAGAAAGCATCACTATGAACAAAGCTAGTGGAGGTGATGGAATTCCAGTAGAGCTATTTCAAATCCTGAAAGATGGTGCTGTGAAAATGCTGCACTCAATCTGCCAGCAAATTTGGAAAACTCAGCAGTGGCCACAGGACTGGAAAAGGTAAAAAAAAACAAAACAAAACAAAAACACCTTTTCTCACTCTAAGTTCTAAACAAGTGCTGTGATTACTGCTGAGTTTCAGTGTTATCTACATAAGCTTCAAATTAGCACATTTATATTGTTTATCCTTTAATAAACATTTGTTACCTGGAAGTTAATTCAGACAATCCCCAGTTATACAGTCAATACACTAAATGTGTTTACCACATAAGTAAATTTGTAATGATTCAATACTGTTCAAGCTCACTTCAGGAGCAATTTATGTCCTCAGCTCCTCTGGTACTATACCTTGTCACATTTAAATACAAGCCATTCTTGCTTTGCATAATATCGAAACCATGAACAAGCCATCATGGTCTTGTCTTTTGAACTAAAATGCTTGTTCCAGAGTTAATGATTGGGAAATGTGAAGATGTAGAAACAAAGCACAGCTATTGGGCTGGGGGACTGGTAACAATTTAGACTATAATTCTGCCACCTGGCAGAATCACTTCCTAACTAGGCAGTTACCTGAAAGAAAAAGGTCTGACACACATTCCTAAGTTGTTTCCTACCGGAAGCAGACCCCCTCTAAATGAAAACTGATGGCCACAAGAACACAGACCTCAGACNGGGGGACTGGTAACAATTTAGACTATAATTCTGCCACCTGGCAGAATCACTTCCTAACTAGGCAGTTACCTGAAAGAAAAAGGTCTGACACACATTCCTAAGTTGTTTCCTACCGGAAGCAGACCCCCTCTAAATGAAAACTGATGGCCACAAGAACACAGACCTCAGACTAGCTGAAACCAGAGGCTGATGATGCCTGAAACTTCACCTTGATGCCAACCAATCCAAGAACTGTCCACAAGCTGATCACGCCCTGTTCTTTGAACACCATAAAACCCCTCACTCCCTCCTCCAGAGTGCATCACACAGTTTTGAAGGCATTAGTCCGCTATGGCCCCTTTTGCCTGGCAAAGAAGTAAAACCTACTCTATTCTACTTCACCCAAAACTCTGTGTTTCTATTCAGCACCAGTGAACAGAGGCCAAGTTTTGGCAGCAATATTGTGGGACTGAAAAACATCCACACAAGCAGAAACCATGCACAACAATCTTCATAATCAGTGAGTGAAAGTATGATTCTTCTGTGACTTTTAAACTTTTTGACTGGAATGTTTAAAAGATCTTATTATGGGCTATGAATGAAGAATAGTAAAATTGATACTTAGTAAGCTGCAATTAGTCAAGGCTATGGTTTTTCCAGTGGTCATGGATGTGAGCATTGGACTGTGAAGAAAGCTGAGTGTCGAGGAGTTGATGCTTTTGAACTGTGGGGTTGGAGAAGACTCTTGAGAGTCCCTTGGACTGCAAGGAGATCCAACCAGTCCATTCTGAAGGAGATCGGCCCTGGGTGTTCTTTGGAAGGAATGATGCTGAAGCTGAAACTCCAATACTTTGGCCACCTCATGNGCGCAGAGGAATTGATGCTTTCGAAGTGTGGTGTTGGAGAAGACTCTTGAGAGTCCCTTGGACTGCAAGGAGATCCAACCAGTCCATTCTGAAGGAGATCAGCCCTGGGTGTTCTTTGGAAGGAATGATGCTGAAGCTGAAACTCCAGTACTTTGGCCACCTCATGCGAAGAGTTGACTCATTGGAAAAGACTCTGATGCTGGGAAGGATTAGGGGCAGGAGGAAAAGGGGACGACAGAGGATGAGATGACTGGATGGCATCACCGGCTTGATGGATATAAGTTTGAGTGAAGCCTGAGAGTTGGTGATGGACAGGGAGGCCTGGCATGCTGTGAATCACGGGGTTGCAAAGAGTTGGACACGACTGAGCGACTGAACTGAACTGAACTTAGAGTCTTAGAGTCTTCGGACTTCCCCTGTGGCTCAGTTGGTAAAGAATCTACCTGCAATGCGGGAGACCTGGGTTTGATCCCTGGGTTGGGAAGATCCCCTGGAGAAGGGAAAGGCTACTCACTCCAGTATTCTGGCCTGGAGAATTCCATGGATGGTATAGTCCATGGAGTTGCAAAGAGTTGGACATGACTAAGTGACTTTCACTTCACTTAGAGTCTTCAGGAGACTGATAGATCCTAGGTGAGCACTTCGCAAATATTAGACTAAACTATATTAAATTTCTATGTTTCAGGTCACAAAGGTCTTATATTGGCAGTTTTGTGTAGTTCAACCTTTCATTGACTGTGTCCTTTTAAACAGCTAGGAAGACGTAGAGCAGCACTCAAGACACCTACCAACACAGCCCTGTTTGGCAGTCTGCTTGGACCCTGCTCCTGCTCTCTTGCCCGTGAACCGGACCCAGTTTTGCACTACATGAATGGATGTGAAGTGCTGCCTACTAGTCACTCTACCTACGTGTATTTCCTCCTGTTGCCAGAGTGGTGAGCCTCTCACTGAGACCTGGGACCAGGTCAACTTCCATTGGACCCATTCTACCACTAATGGAGCTATATCTCTATTTTCCCCCTTGATGGCTATCTGGATTTCATTTCAGTTGAGCTCAGTTTAAACTTATCATGGCTCAGGAGCACTATGCTTTCAGGAACTAAATAATTTACCCTTCAAGTGGCAATAATTAGAAACTGAACATTGTTTAAATGGAGCCTGGGCTCACATCATAGGAAACATCTTATAGTTTCTTGAGCTCAGCATGCTGTGTCTGTGATTTTGCCTGTTCCTCTGTGGTCAGTGCCTTTTTTTTTTTTTCCCTCTCTTGGCTTAACAAACTTCTCCTCCTCCTTTAAGAGACAGTTCACATGTCCTGTACTCCATAAAGGCTTCTCTAAACTCCATAAGCCAAAAACTTGCACTGCCCCCTTTTGCTACTGTACCCCTGTATGTAGCAGACTTGGCAATCACCATGCTATATCTGGGTCTGCCTCCCTATTAACTGTGAGCTCCTAGAGATCAGGAATAGTGTCTTTACATTGAATTATTCCCAGTGTTTGGCACTTTAACTGAAACACAGTAGGCATCCCCTTAAAATATTTTCTCAACATATAAATGAATGAACCAACCTCTTCTAAGGGCCCAAGAGAAGATCACTTGTGTGCGTGTATCTGTGTGTGTGTGTGTGTGTCTGTGTTAGCTGTGTCTTCTTTCCTCCTCCCTACCTCCCTCCCTCCTTGGCTCCTGTTTTTCCTTTCTTTTTAATTCAGGGTTAAAAATTCCCAGATTATTTCACCGTTCAGAAGCTTATGGGAGTTTTGAAGGTTCTGAATTGCCCAGGTTTACAGAATGAAAAAAAAAAAAATCACACACAAAAATTAAGTGATTACTTGGCATCTTTCAACTGATTGCTGTATTATCTCCTTTAATAAGATGACTTAGAGTCTGCACATTTCCCTGATAAGAATAACTGCTGTCATATTTTTTGTTTCAATTTGAACATTTTTAAGGCATTTGCTATTAGCACTAATTAGATGTAAAAGAGCCTTCCTGAGCAAAGTAGATAGTCACAGCTAATTCATAAAAAATTAATGATAGTAGCTAAATTGCCACATAGATTTGCACTTTCAGTAGGGTTAAATTACCAAATAATGTGAATACTGTTTAAAATAAATGTAATATTTAATGCAAGTATAGTTTTACTAAATTCACGGTAATTTTGAAATTTTCTCAGTATTGTTCCCAATGAGCATCTGTATAAAATGTCTTTAAATAAGCTGCTGATGTGAAAACACTACTATTGGAGATAATAACATTAGTGATTTGTAGAACACATTATTATTATTATTGTTACTCTCATAGTTTTGATTTTCTATTTGTACGTGTCATAGATACAGTTCAAACCAAGGTCTTCAGTATATATGTTCAACATTTCAGACTATTCTTTAACTTTTTTGAGTCATTAGAATATTGATAGCTGAAGCCAAATCATTTGAAAATGATTTCTTACTAGCCTGAGAGTGACTGGCATACTTGTGTGCATGTCTCAAAAGTTATGCAGCTTTCTCTTAAAGTGGTCTATATACTGAAATAATATAAATATTTACTTACCTTTTATTAAATACAAATTGAGTTGTGGTCCCATTTATTAAAAAGGAAAGCTAGAGAGTTTTAAAGCAAGAGTGACACCCGAAGTTAAGCTGCTGACTGAAAGAGCACTCAAAGAGTAATAGAAACAGGATCCTTACAAACAGGATTTGAGGACTCATCTATAGTTATTTCCTGCACTGGAGATCATTTTCTGATCTAGAGAAGGCAGCCACTTCAGTAAAGCAGACCCACAGCCCACTTTTTGCATATGGATCCTACTTTTCTGCTGATATATCCAAGTGGGGAATAGGATAAAAGGGAATTGAATTCACACTTGTGTCTACCTACTGTCAGCCAGGTTTTGTTTCGATGCTTTATGATGTTCCTGGGCTCATCTCAGTGTTGGTTGCCTAGTGAGGGGAAAAGGATCTCTGAGAGTATTCACATTTCCATCTCTCATTCTGACCACTCTCATAATGATGGGTCTACATTCTACCAGATTGAAATTGTTCTTAGCACATGGTTTTGGGTCTAGTCCAGAGCATCCCATAGACAGAAGGAAACAAGAAGACTGCCAGAGGTCAATCCACCTGGCCAATGGATCAGGTTACCTCTCTATTCACTTTGCTAGGGACCTGGGCAGTACTTGGAACACAGTAAATTACACTTAGTAATTGTTGAGTGAGAGAATAAGAACATCAAGTATAAGCATTTGGGTTTGGTTCAATGATTGGAAGGTTGTAATTGACACCATTACTTTGCGATTGGAAAAATTAACTTTTGGTAGTCAATGGCATGCAGTAGCAAAACTAATTACTTATCATTTGTAGCTACTGGGATTAAGTACCTATGATAGGGAAGACTGAGGAAGACTTTTTTTTTTTTTTTAATAATAGAATGTTGTTCAGTTGCCCAGTTGTGTCCAACTCTTTGCAACTCCATGGACTGCAGCACGCCAGACCTCCCTGTCCCTCACTATCTTCTGGAGTTTGCTCAAGTTCATGTTCATTGCATGGGTGATGCCATCTCATCTCATCTTCAGACTTTCTTCTCCTTCTGCCCTCTATCTTTCCCAGCATCAGGGACTTTTCCAATGAGTCATCTGTGTGCATCATACTGTGTAAATACTGGTTTCAGCTTCAGCATCAGTCCTTCCAGTGAATATTCAGAGTTGATCTCCCTTAAGATTGACTGGTTTGATCTCCTTGCTGTCCAAGGGACATTCAGGAGGCTTCTCCAGCACCACAGTTAGAAGGCATAAATTCTTTGGTGTTTCGCCTTCTTTTGGTCCAGCTCACAACCACACATGACCACTAGGAAGACCAATAGCCTTGACTATGCAGACCTTTATCAGCAGAGTAATTTCTCTGCTTTTCAGTAGAATATTAGGGTGGAATTATGAAGCGGAGTACCTTCTTCTGACTGTCCTAGAAAGCTTAAATTTAGCCCTCAGATAGTGACACAGTCAGAGAACTAGTCCTAAAATATACTTGAGGCTTTTGAAAATTATATCTTGTTTGATCATGTAATTGGCTGGGTTACAATGTAAATTGGATTCATAGCCTTATCTATTCTCTTATTTAAAATATCAGGGCATTTATCAGAATCAAGTAGAATTCTGAGAATTAAATAACATGTTCAATAGGTTTATATGACTATATAAAGTTTTTATCCCAACAAGTTTATAAGAATAGTTTTCTTGTTTACTCGGGATAATATGCTGCACTATATTAATATTTAAGTTCCTTGAATGCTGTGAACTCCTCAAATGTGTCTGAATGAATGACTGAGCCTTTGTAAATTAAGGGACACTTGTGTGAATAAAGTGATTTGATGGTTTTAACTAAGGTCAGGTCTAAGTAGGTTTCAAAATAGAATAAGACTTTGCAAGCTGTCCAGGTTGCTGTTAAAATCTCACACTAGGACAATATCATATAATAGATCTGATAGTGTCTGAACTAGTTTATGGACACTGTATGGCACATTTGATAAATATTAATAAAATTACAGCTCGGGCAGCACCCTAAAGTTTTGGAGCAAAGTCCTGCTGTCTTATACATATAAATATTATCCTTTTGAGAATTACTTCCTGGCTGCTACCAAACCCTTGAATGAACTGAATTCTTGGCAACAGGATGCATTCAATCCAAGCTGCTCATAGTGAAGTGGATGGACCTGAGTCATAAAACAGGGCATGTAAAGCAGCATCCAGTCATCAAGTGTGACTTCCTTGGTGGCTCAGACAGTAAAAGCATCTTTTTACAATGCAGGAGACCCAGGATCGATCCCTGGGTCAGGAAGATCCCCTGGAGAAGGAAATGGCAATCCACTCCAGTACTCTTGCCTGGAAAATCCCATGGACATAGGAGCCTGGTAGGCTACAGTCCATGGGGTCACAAAGAGCTGGACACGACTGAGCAACTTCACTTTCAGTCATCAAGAGTAGGTGACATGTGTGAGATTTGACTCAAGTGGGCAATGAAGACATAAGTAAACATCACGTACATGTGGCTCAGGCTTCCATGACATATATTCCTGCTCGATTAGCATATCTCCCTCATCTCATACTTTATGGTCTCTTGAGTAACTCCTTATCATCTGCTGAATGTGAAAGGGAAAAAAGTGGCCTCCTATAAGATGACTGTGCATGATATGCTGATGTAACCCTAAAGTGTGTGATTGTGTTACTAATGCTTTTTTAGAGGTGGTATTGAAGATTAGAATGGGAGGGCATTCCATCAGATGAGCAGAGATTTGTGCCATGCATCTGTTGTTCACTTACGTGAAAGAAGAGATGGCTAGAGATAGAGATCTAAATCAATTTGTGGGCAATGATAAGCATTTGGAAGAAACACTATTGGACAACTGATGAAGAGTTAGGTCAGTAGATCTCTCAAAATGGCAATGAATGGAGATATCTGTATCCTGTAAGAATATTCACCGAAAGACATTCCATTCCAAGGAGATTTTCAATAGATGAAAAAATAACAGGCTCTGTGTATTTTCAGTGAATTTATGGACAATGTGATTGACTGTAGTAATGGGGTGGAAGTTATCCACAGGACCAGTAGACATAGGTTACCCTTAGGTAGGGATTTTCCAGCTGCTATCACAATTGCATCTCTAATCTCAGAAACCCATGCTGGGCCTCTAATACAGTATCATTTCTCAGAGCAGGACAGAACCAGCCATGTGGGAACAAGATAGTTAGTTGGATCTCTGCAATCATAAAAATGGCAGCAATTTGTCCTCACTGGAATAGATTCTTCTTCCAGGTATAGAGTTGCCTTCTCTGTTCAAACCACTTCTTGTCACATTTCCATGAATTGTTTAAAATCAAACTGTCCCAAACAACAACTAATTTAATAGCAAAATAAGGGAGGAGGCCATTGACATCCCTGGAATTCACTCACTAACTCTATCAGACCTTAACCAGTAGCCTGGTGAAAACAGTGAAATGGTGTGATGAAGTCTCATTTGTGGAAATTCTTGAGTAACAACGTGAAGAGCTGAAGTATTGTGCTACAAATGAGGTGTGTTCTTTGATTCTCTAATACATGGTGCCCAAAACACGGCCTCTGTGTACTGGTGCCAAATCGAATCTCACAGGCAGAGTTTTGGGTAAAGTAGTGAAAAGTAGCTTTGTTGTTTGCTCTGCGAAGGGGGACACAGTGGACTTATGTCCTCAAACACTGTGTGTCCCAGCCTGCAGGATCTGATGAGTTTTATAGCAATGGTTCAAGGACAGGCTTGCTGATAAGATTAGTGCAGGGCCTGTACTCCTTTCAGTTCAGTTGCTCAGTCGTGTCCGACTCTGCGACCCCATGAATCGCAGCACGCCAGGCCTCCCTGTTCATCACCATCTCTCGGAGTTCACTCAGACTCACATCCATCGAGTCTGTGATGCCATCCA
>SJYT01021051.1:379117-610670 GCA_006410635.1 Cephalophus harveyi
TTCCCTACTTTCTTCAATTTGAGTCTGAATTTGGCAATAAGGAGTTCATGATCTGAGCCACAGTCAGCTCCCGGCCTTGTTTTTGTTGACTGTATAGAGCTTCTCCATCTTTGGCTGCAAAGGATATAATCAATCTGATTTCGGTGTTGACCATCTGGTGATGTCCATGTGTAGAGTCTTCTCTTGTGTTGTTGGAAGAGGGTGTTTGCTATAACCAGTGCATTTTCTTGGCAAAACTCTATTAGTCTTTGCCCTGCTTCATTCCGCATTCCAAGGCCAAATTTGCCTGTTATTCCAGGTGTTTCTTGATGTCCTACTTTAGCATTCCAGTCCCCTCTAATGAAAAGGACATCTTTTTTGGGTGTTAGTTCTAAAAGGTCTTGTAGGTCTTCTTAGAACCGTTCAACTTCAGCTTCTTCAGCATTACTGGTTGGGGCATAGACTTGGATAACTGTGATATTGAATGGTTTGCCTTGGATACGAACAGAGATCATTCTGCCGTTTTTGAGAGTGCATCCAAGTACTGCATTTCGGACTCTTTTGTTGACCATGATGGCTACTTCATTTCTTCCGAGGGATTCCTGCCCTCAGTAGTAGATATAATGGTCATCTGAGTTAAATTCACCCATTCCAGTCCATTTTAGTTCACTGATTCCTAGAATGCCGACGTTCACATTTGCCATCTCTTGTTTGACCACTTCCAATTTGCCTTGATTCATGGACCTGACATTCCAGGTTCCTCTGCAATATTGCTCTTTACAGCATCAGATCTTGCTTCTATCACCAGTCACATCCACAACTGGGTATTGTTTTCGCTTTGGCTCCATCCCTTCATTCTTTCTGGAGTTATTTCTCCACTGATCTCTAGTAGCATATTGGGCACCTACCGACCTGGAGAGTTCCTCTTTCATTATCCTATCATTTTGCCTTTTCATACTGTTCATGGGGTTCTCAAGGCAAGAATACTGAAGTGGCTTGCCATTCCCTTCTCCAGTGGACCACATTCTGTCAGCCCTCTCCACCATGACCCGCCCATCTTGGTTTGCCCCGCAGGCATGGCTTGGTTTCATTGAGTTAGACAAGGCTGTGGTCCTAGTGTGGTTAGCTTGACTAATTTTCTGTGAGTATGGTTTCAGTGTGTCTGCCCTCTGATGTCCTCTTGCAACACCTACCATCTTGCTTGTATTTCTCTTAAGTTACAGCATAGCAAAGGGAAATCTTGACTGTGCTAGAAAAATAATTATAGCCAAATATGAATATAGGAACATAGTGGAATGTACATCTCAACCTTTTGGGAAGAGGAAGAGCAAGTCATCATTTGATCAAGGAATAGTTCCATCATGCTAGATAAAGGAAAGGTATTGTTTTTGTTGTTATTTGAAAGTTTAATTGTATCTTAAAGGGTCAAAATGGATATTGCATGGCCAAACTGCATTGCAGAAAAGATCCTGTGGACTACACTTCCCAGAATCCATTTCTTTATACACTCACAAATTTTTCTCTGTTAATAAGAGGCACCAGTGAGATTTAGAAGACAGAAGTGGAAAAGCACCAGAGGGAGTAGGAGGTAGGTGACTGGGGAAGACCACGGGTGTCAGGCTCAAAGTAATGGTATATACTCAGGATACATAGAATGACATGTTTTTCTTGCTAAAGCTGGGCTGATTCAGTGCAGGAGGGACAAAAAAAAAAAAAAATCCCTCCTCTGGATTAAGAATAAAATGAATATTCCTAATCAGCTTGCTTTCCTCCAGTTCAAACCCTGGAGGCATCTAAATTTTGACCCTAGAATGCATGATAATTTATCATGGGTGATAAAAATGACTCTCAACTAGTTCTCTGCCTTCAAGCAGCTTTGGAAACAGAACATATACATTAAGAGAATAAAAGTATTAAGTACAATGACTTAAGAATGAAATGAAGTTACAGAGGAAATCCCCCTAAACTTTCAGGAGGTAGACTCAATTTCTCCTCACTTCAAAGCCTTTTCAGGAACCTACTCTACTGCCTGGAGACAGCTTCATTCAAAGGTCAGTCCTTTTGCATTCTAAAGGTCTCAGCTTCAGTGTCAGTTCTTCCTAGAATGACCACTCTGAATATAGTTTTCTTTTTCTTTTTTGGAACACCTAGTGTCTTTGCCTTCAAAGTGTTGATTACTTTATCTCCCTATCTGTGTTCTTCAGTTCAGTTCAGTCCCTCAGTCGTGTCTGACTCTGCAACCCTATGAATCGCAGCACGCCAGGCTGCCCTGTCAATCAGCAACACCTGGAGTTCACTCAAACTCATGTCCATCGAGTCGGTGATGCCATCCAGCCATCTCATCCTCTGTCATCTGCTTCTCCTCCTGCCTCCATCCCTCCCAGCATCAGGGTCTTTTCCAATGAGTCAGCTCTTCACATAAGGTGGCCAAAGTAGGAGTTTCAGCTTCAGCATCAGTCCTTCCAATGAACACCCAGAACTGTTTTCCTTTAGGATGGACTAGTTTGACCTCCTTGCAGTCCAGGGACTCTCAAGAGTCTTCTCCAACACCACAGTTCAAAAGCATCAATTCTTAGGCACTCAGCCTTCTTCACAGTCCAACTTTCACATCCATACATGACCACAGGAAAAACCATAGACTTGACTAAATGGACCTTTGTTGGCAAAGTAATGTCTCTGCTTTTCAATGTGCTATCTAGGTTGGTCATAACTTTTCTTCCAAGGAGTCAGTGTCTTTTAATTGTATGGCTGCAGTCACCATCTGCAGTGATTATGGAGTCCAAAAATATAAAGTCTGACACTGTTTCCACTGTTTCCCCATATACTTCCCATGAAGTGGTGGGACCAGATGCCATGATCTTAGTGAATGTTGAGCTTTAAGCCAACCTTTTCACTCTCCTCTTTCACTTTCATCAAGAGGCTTTTTAGTTCCTCTTCACTTTCTGCCATAAGGGTGGTATCATCTGCATATCTGAGGTTATTGATATTTCTCTCAGCAATCTTGATTCCAACTTGTGCTTCCTCCAGCCCAGCATTTCTCATGATGTACTCTGCATATAAGTTAAATAAGCAGGGTGACAATATACAGCCTTGACGTACTCCTTTTCCTATTTGGAACCAGTCTGTTATTCCATGTCCAGTTCTGTTGCTTCCTGACATGCATATAGGTTTCTCAAGAGGCAGGTCAGGTGGTCTGGAATTCCCATCTCTTTCAGAATTTTCCACAGTTTATTGTGATCCACACAGTCAAAGGCTTTGGCATAGCCAAGAAAGCAGAAATAGATGTTTTTCTGGAACTCTCTTGCTTTTTCCATGATCCAGCAGATGTTGGCAATTTTATCTCTGGTTCCTCTGCCTTTTCTAAAACCAGCTTGAACATCTGGAAGTTCACGGTTCACATATTGCTAAAGCCTGGCTTGGAGAATTTTGAGCATTACTTTACTGGCGTCTGAGATGGGTGAAATTGTGCTGTAGTTTGAGCATTCTTTGGCATTGCCTTTCTTTGGGATTGGAATGAAAAGTGACCTTTTCCAGTCCTGTGGCCACTGCTGAGTTTTCCAGATTTGCTGGCATATTGAGTGCAGCACTTTCACAGCATCATCTTTCAGGATTTGAATTAGCTCAGCTGGAATTCCATCACCTCCACTAGCTTTGTTCGTACTGATGCTAAGGCCCACTTGATTTCACATTCCAGGATGTCTGGCTCTAGATGAGTCATCACACCGTCATGATTATCTTGGTCGTGAAGCTCTTTTTTGTAGAGTTCTCCTGTGTATTCTTGCCACCTCTTCTTAATATCTTCAGCTTCTGTTAGGTCCATGCCATTTCTGTCCTTTATCGAGCCCATCTTTGCATGAAGTGTTCCCTTGATATCTCTAATTTTCTTGAAGAGATCTCTAGTCTTTCCCATTTTGTTGTTGACCATCTGGTGATGCCCATGTGTAGAGTCTTCTCTTGTGTTTTTGGAAGAGGGTATTTGCTATGATCAGTGTGTTCTCTTGGCAAAACTCCATTAGCATTTGCCCTGCTTCATTCCATACTCAAGGCCAAATTTGCCTGTTACTCCAGGTGTTTCTTGACTTCCTACTTTTGCATTCCAGTCCCCTATAATGAAAAGGACATCTTTTTTGTGTGTTAGTTCTAAAAGGTCTTGTAGGTTTTCATAGAACCATTCAACTTCAGCTTCTTCAGCGTTACTGATTGGGGCATAGTCTTGGATTACCGTGGTACTGAATGATTTGCCTTGGAAATGAACAAAGATCATTCTGTCATTTTTGAGATTGTATCCAAGTACTGCTTTTCAGACTCTTTTTTGACCGTGATAGCTATTCCATTTCTTCTGAGAGATTCCTGCCCACAGTAGTAGATACAATGGTCATCTGAGTTAAATTCACCCATTCCAGTCCATTTTAGTTCGCTGATTCCTAGAATGTTGACGTTCACTCTTACCATCTCCTGTTTGACCACTTCCAATTTGCCTTGATTCATTCCAGGTTCCTATGCAATATTGCTCTTTACAGCATCAAACCTTGCTTCTATCACCAGTCACATCCACGACTGGGTATTGTTTTTGCTTTGGCTCCATCCCTTCATTCTTTCTGGAGTTATTTCTCCAGTGATCTCCAGTAGCATATTGGGCACCTACCAACCTAGGGAGTTTCTCTTTCAGTATCCTGTCATTTTGCTTTTTCATACTATTCATGGGGTTCTCAAGGCAAGAACACTGAAGTGGTTTGCCATTCCCTTCTCCAGTGGACCACATTCTGTCAGACCTCTCCACCATGACCCTCCCATCTTGGGTGGCCCCACATGGCATGGCTTAGTTTCATTGAGTTAGACAAGGCTGTGGCCCATGTGATCAGATTGTCTAGTTTTCTGTGATTATGGTTACAATGTGTCCTCCCTCTGATGCCCTCTTGCAACACGTACCATCTTACTTGGGTTTCTCTTACCTTGCACTTGGGGTATCTCTTCATGGTCCAGCCCTTCCTGAACTTGAATGTGGAGTAGCTCCTCTCAGCCCTCTTATGCCTGTGCAGTCGCCGCTCCTTGGACGTGGGCTTACTCCTCTCGGTATCTATCTGCTCTGCTGCTGCTGCTAAGTCCAATTCTGTGCTACCCCATAGATGGCAGCCCACCAGGCTCCCCCGTCCCTGGGATTCTCCAGGCAAGAACACTGGAATGGGTTGCCATTTCCTTCTCCAATGCGTGAAAGTAAAGTGAAAGTGAAGTCACTCAATCGTTTCCGACTCTTAGCATCCCCATGGACTGCAGCCTACCAGGCTCCTCTGTCCATGGGATTTTCCAGGCAAGAGGACTGGAGTGGGGTGCCATTGCCTTCTCCATCTGTCTCCTCTATTAGACTGTAAACTGAAATAGCTAAGGTCATTCATGTGTTTTTGTGAACTGCTTCATATCCATTGTCTAGGGTTTCCCAGGTGGTGCTAGTGGCAAAGAACCTGCCTGCATAAGAGATGAGTCTTCTATCCCTCAATCGGGAAGATTCACTAGAGTGGGAAATGGCAATCCACTCCGGTATTCTTGCCTGGAGAATCCCTTGGACAGAGGAGCCTATGGGCTATATGGTCCATGGGGTCACACAGAATCAGACACAACTGAAGTGACTTAGCACAGCACAGCACAGCACAGGGAACAGTTAGGTGTTCAGTAAATATTTGTTGAATAAATAAGTGAATGAATAATTTTTTTTGAAGCAGAAATAGTAAAGGAGTGTGAAAACAAAACATCTTCTCAAAAAAGAAAGACATTGGTATTTGTTTCAAGGATATCAGTCAATAATGTGAAATAATGATAAAGCTTGTTCCTTCATTCCCTATGTGCTGAGAAAACACAATAGTGGCCTTCTAAAAGATAGACTGTCTAAAAGATAGACTGCCTAGGAAATAGTGCATATAGTGTTCAATTTCTATTGCACTTTAATTCCAACTGATTTTTTTATTCATAAGCCTTCATTTTGCATAGTATCTGTAAAATGAAAGTGTTTTATATGCTATTTATAGAAGAAAAGTTCTCAGGTACACTTAAAATAAATATGTCTGGGGTTACACATGGAATTATTTAACAGTGGCTGTTTTTCAGAAGGTTTTTAAAATAGAAAATTTTTGCTTGATAAAAAAAAGAAAGAGTAAAACAGTATTTTGATAATTTCAAGATGTATTGTAAACACAATGAAAAGACCTGCCTCCTTGTTTGAAGCTGCGCTGATCGATGCATTGACCTCTGTCTGGAACTGCATTAACCTCTTTCTACAGTGAAGAAATTTGAGAGCTCTACTATTTTTCTTCTTTAGAAACTTTCACGAAGATACAAAGCATTTTTTGGCAGGCTGTGTTATTTCCATTTTCTCTTAGACAAGAATGAGCCATTTCTATGTCTGCATGTAATATATAAAGCTACAGTTTGTGTAATCCAAAATACATTGTGAAAGGACTCTGACGTCTTTAGACCCAAAGCGAGTGCACAGTACTCACAAGCAGGGTGTGTTTAAATTATGTGCATCATCATTGCATTATTTGTAACAAACTGCATCCATTTAATATTTACAGACAGAAGCTTCTACTTACTTGTCTCCTGTTAATCAGTTCAGTTCAGTCACTCAGTCATGTCCGACTCTTTGTGACCCCATGAACTGCAGCATACCAGGCTTCCCTGCCCATCATCAACTCCTGGAGCTTGTTCAGTCTCAGGTTTTCAAAATGAAAACCATAATCCCTACTAATGGACTCTCCCAAGAAGATGACATTTTATTTTGATTAGATCAAACTTAAGAATATTTAAGCTAGGAAGTCCTCTGTAATTACTGGATTCTAATGGCCCTCTCTTTTTAAATCTGGACATGTCTTTTGAGAATAAGGTAATAGTATTTATATTACCTTTAAAAAAATAACAATACAGACAATGCAATACAGATGAAGTATCACATGTTTGGTTAACTTAGTTTTAAGTCTAGATTAAAACTAATTAAATAATTTTAAAACTTCTGTTTTAATTCTCTTTATGCTTTCCTGGTGGCTCAGGCAGTAGAGTCCACCTATAGTGCAGGAGATCTGGATTTGATCCCTGGGTTGAAAAGATCCTCTGGAGAAGGGAATGGCTACCCACTCCAGTGTTCTGGCCTGGAGAGTTCCATGGACAGAGGAGCCTGGCGGGCTACATGTAGTCCATGGAGTTACAAAGAGTTGCACACAACTGAATGACTAAAGTTTTCACTTGACTTTCATTTATAGTCAACCAAAGGCTATCTTTACTGATGCTGTTCCGGCCCCTTAACAAGTTTTACATTTTCATGATTTGAGCAGAGAGCAACACTGGCAAGACTATATTACCTTAAGTTCACTTCCAGTGTATCAGTCAATTACTGACAAATGTTGTCATGTAGCAAGCAATTGCCAATGCTTCCAGGTCATTTACCACTAAGCATTCCTTTCTCTCACATCTAAGTGAGCTGGAGTCGCTCCTCCAGGCTGCATTTGGCTGCACAGTTTTGCAGGGGTTCTGCTCCCAGCCTGTTTAGGCTGGGGCCTGATACAAAGGAAGAGCAATCATCCAGAGAAGCTGCTTTCATGACAGTGATGGGAGTGTGTGTGTGTGTGTGTGTGTGTGTGCATGTGTGTGTGTGTATTATTGCTCAGTCATGTCCAACTCTGCAACTCCATGAACTGTTGTCTACCAGGCTCTTCTGTCAGTGGGATTCTCCAGGCAAGAATACTGGAGTGAGTAACCATTCCCTTCTCCAGGGGATCTTCCCAACCCAGCAATCTAACCTGGGTCTCCTGCATTGCAGACAGGTTCTTTACTATCTAAACCACCAGGGAAGCTCAATGATGGTAGATCAAGAAGCAAACTGGAAATAGACAAGGCCTGTCAATGCCTAAGTTTGGGGCCAGCACTCTGTCACTTATACCCAAATTCCTCTGACCAAAACAGTTCTTTGGCTGAGCTCCAGGGTTACTGAAGCCCAGTTTGTATTTTTGTAAGAGGAACTGCAAAGTTGCCTGGAAAGGAGGACATGGAAAAGCAATAATAGTTCAGTATAACTGCCAACAACTACTGACTTTCATTGTCTTCAACCACCTGATAGGTAAATAGTGTCCAAGATAATGTTCTCTGTTAAAATCATGGCAACCCCGGAGGGGGCGGTCCCAAAATGGCGGAGGAATAGGACGTGGAGACCACTTTCTCCCTCACAATTTCATCAAAAGAACATTTCAACGCTGAGTAAATTCACCCTCTCCATCCTTGGGAGGAAGAAGCAATCTACAAGAGTGACACTTGCCCTGCTTCCAAAAGAAGGTGAGTGGATATGAAACAATCCTTTGTTAGTTTTTGTTAATAGTTCCTACTTCCCACCCTCCTTCTACCTCTAAAAACCTTTCTTTTTTCTTTTTTTTTTTTACAACCCTTCAGTTTCTATTTACAACATCAGATGCTGCCTGATTCATGAATCACTGAATAATAAAGCCAATTAGATCTTCAGATTTACTCAGTGGAATTTTGTTTTTATCAACTTTCATCTTCATCTTAGTAGCTGGTGGTTCGGTGTCTCCCTTCTCCATAGACCAGCCAAAGCACCCACCAGCACCACACCCACTCGCCAATATATTCTAGGAAAGTTGTCTCTCCAGTGCCCAAATCTGGAACCATCTACTCCTGCAGAGGACATGCACTTGTGATGCCAAAAGCTCAGCTTCTCTGTACACTGGTGCCAGATCAAATCTCAGAGACAGAGTTTTGAGTGAAGTAGAAAACAGTAGCTTTATTTTTGTGCCAGGCAAAGAGGGCCGCAGTGGGCTAAATGCCCACAAAACTTTGTGTCCCAGCTTGGGGAAAATAGTGTAGAATAAAAAAACTTATTTTTTATTACTATAAAAAAAGTTTTATAATAATAGTTCAAAGAGGGCGTGTTCAGTCCACGGACATTCTTCTGATGGGTTGGTGGTGAGGCGAATAGACTTCAGGTCCAACTGGTCTGGGGTCTACATGTTTGTGGTCAGCATACCATCATTAATTGTTAACTTCTTCCACCTGGAAGGGGTTTCAGTATCTGCCAAACAGCTCAAAGATATTGTGGTATGTATCTGTTGATGGGAAAACAGGACCTTGTCCCAAGGCTGCTCTTGACTGTTTCTCCTTGGTCTCCAACCCTCTCCCTTCCCTAATTAACAATAGCTTGAATCTGCCCCTTGTGTGGGAAATAAAGTCCACCGGCCCCAACCCAAGGAATAGATTTGGAGACACAAGGTGCAGCAAGAAGTAAGGCTTTAATGACAGTCTCACAAGATCGGGTGTCTGGTGAGAAGGCTGTAGACCCAGAGTCAAGGGGTTTTTATCCTCTCAGCATGCAAGTCCCTCCCCCGGCTCCTCATTGGCTTAGTACTACAGGGTTAACAATCTTCCCAAGAAAGCCACTTGGATTTATTACTCTCCCTTTGTCTGGATTTTCCTATGCAAGTATCCTAAGGGCTCTTACACCAGCAGACTGTCACTCTAGGCTACTTGTCCTTGAAAATAGACCATTTTGATTTTTTATTTCTTACAGTTGGAACTCAGGGAAGGTCATGGAGGCCAAATGAAGGCTGTTTCCTATAATCAAAGAAATGGGAGACATAGGAAGGCCTTGTGCCTGAGAGCCCCATCATCAGGCCCTACATGTATCACCTACTTGAATAGAATAGCATTTAAAGATGGGTTTCGGGGCATAGAGGTAGCTAGGAGATTTTAGATATGAAACAGTGGGCTGAAGACAGAGATTTGTTTGCCAAAAGCTCCTTCCCCTTACTGCTTTCAAGTCAGTCTGGAAGCTTCGGTGAGCAGGACAGAGGAGCTCTCACCTGGATCTCAGTTTGCCGTGGTTAATCGTCAACCTCCCCCACCTACACTCAGACCCTGGGTAAAGAGGTTTCCATTGCCACTGATTAGCGCTTCCTCAAAAGATAAAAATCACCTACTGAGAAAGGAAAAAAGTCCAAAGGCCAGTCGGTTGGTTTAGTCAACTAATTCATGTCTGATTCTTTGCGGCCCGCAGGACTATAGCCCTCCAGTCTCCTCTGCCCATGGAATTTTCAGGCAAGAACACTGGGCTTGGATGCCATTTCCTTCTCCAGGGGATCTTCTCGACCCAGGGACTGAACCTGCATCTCTTGTGTCTCCTGCAGTGGCAGGTGGATTCTTTACCACTAGCACCAGCGGGGAAGCCCACCCTCCACTGCAGCTTAAGGGAAAACATAAATCTTTGCAAACACCTCCTCTGTCCACACTAACCCCTGAACATTGTAAGTCTCACAAAATGGTTAGATTCAGCAATACATTTTCTTCTTCTCTGAGAATCCTGCAAATCATCCTTCATCAGAGTGGAGAAATGTGTCCTGTGAAAGCGGAATCGATGCTTAATGTTCATTTCCAATGTTGATGATTCAGTTTCCTAGTTCCCACCCTTGCTCATTCATTTCTACAGCCAATACATCTTGAAGGTGTGCAGCCAGCCAGTGCTTCCAAACTCATTAGCCTCTGCCATGCAGATAATAGCACAAGCTGGAATCAAGATTGCTGGGAGAAATATCAATAACCTCAGATATGCAGATGACACCGCCCTTATGGCAGAAAGTGAAAGGGTGAAAGGGTGAAGTCGCTCAGTCGTGTCCGACTCTTTGAGACCCCATGGACTGTAGCCTACCAGCCTCTCCGTCCATGGGATTCTCCAGGCAAGAATACTGGAGTGGGTTACCATTTCCTTCTCCAGGGGATCTTCCTGACCCAGGGATCGAACCCGGGTCTCCCGCATTGGAGGCAGACGCTTTAACCTCTGAGCCACCAGGAAGCCTCTTGATGAAAGTGAAAGAGGAGAGTGAAAAAGTTGGCTTAAAGCTCAACATTCAGAAAACGAAGATCATGGCATCTGGTCCCATCACTTCATGGGAAATAGATGGGGAAACAGTGGAAACAGTGTCAGACTTTATTTTTTGGGGGCTCCAAAATCACTGCAGATGGTGACTGCAGCTGTGAAATTAAAAGAAGCTTACTCCTTGGAAGGAAATTTATGACCAACCTAGATAGCATATTCAAAAGCAGAGACATTACTTTGCCAACAAAGTTCCGTCTAGTCAAGGTTATGGTTTTCCCAGTAGTCATGTATGGATGTGACAGTTGGACTGTGAAGAAAGCTGAGCGCCCAAGAACTGATGCTTTTGAACTGTGGTGTTGGAGAAGACTCTTGAGAGTCCCTTGGACTGCAAGGAGATCCACCCAGTCCATTCTGAAGGAGATCAGCCCTGGGTGTTCTTTGGAAGGAATGATGCTAAAGCTGAAACTCCAATACTTTGGCCACTTCATGTGAAGAGTTGACTCACTGGAAAAGACTCTGATGCTGGGAGGGATTGGGGGCAGGAGGAGAAGGGGACGACAGAGGATGAGATGGCTGGATGGCATCACGGACTCGATGGACATGAGTCTGAGTGAACTCCCAGAGATGGTGATGGACAGGGAGGCCTGGCATGCTGCGATTCATGGGGTCGCAAAGAGTCGGACAGAACTGAGCGACCGAGCTGAACTGAACTGAACTGAACGCAGATAATCCTGGCATGTGCACACAGAGCCCCACTTCACCCCCAACGTCACAGCTGCACAATCCAGCTCTGTCTGGGGGCAGGAATGCACCCTCTCTTCCGCGTGTTTGTTCCTCATGGTCAGTTGCTTCTCCACCTGCCTGGGTCGTGACGACTGCCTCCTCGGCCTGAGTTTCCCTTCCTACCTGGCAAGCGAGAAATGAGGCAGGCACACCCACCCAGATAAGCCTCCGGTTCCCTGTGAGATACTCTAAATCTTACAGGGGGAAACCATGGAAAAATTCAAAAGATAAATTGATAACTGGAGTCTTTTTCATCTTTGTTACAGGTGGAAACTTTGGAAGCCTGCATTCTGGCTCGACCTGGGGGCACCTTCTCATGGCAGGTGTCACCTGAGTCTGCTGTACCTCCGCTGAAACTGAGCAAGACCCTGCAGGGCCCTCCCGGGCACAAAAGCCCCTCTGTGTCCCCCATTTCTTTTTTTTTTTTCTAAACAACTACTTGATTTTTTTTCCATCATATAAAAGTGATCACTTTGGGGGAAACTATAAATTAAGTTCTTGTTCGCTTTAATTTTCTTAACAACCACTTGATTTTATTTATATAACAAAAAGTGATCCCCCATTTCTTGTTTGTAAAAAAAGACTTTAGTCTCCTAGGACTTCCTTTAGTTCCAAAAGCAGACTCAAGCAGTTCCTAATGAGGGAAGTGAAGGAATGCAGAAACAAAGGAGAAGCAGGCAAGAAACAGTAGTTCAGGGACTTCCCCGGTTGCCCAGTGGTTAGGGCTCTATGTTTCCACTGCAAGAGGCCCAGGTTCAATGCATGGCTCCCCAGGGGTGTCATGTTAAAGTCTAAACTCCTAGCTTGGCACCTACAGAATCCTCTCCAGGTTCCTTCTCCTCCTCGGGTTCCATTTCACAATGAAAAACTGAACAACTTCTGATATCCCAAGCACACTCTGTACTCCCAGACCTCTAAACCTTTGCTCAAAGTAAAACAGTCTCCTCTTATTTCCATGTTGTTGTTTAGTCGACAAGCTATGTCTGACTCTTTGTGATCCCACAGACTGTAGCCCACCAGGCTTCTCTGTCCATGGAATTCTCCAGGCAAGAATACTGGAGTAGGTTGCCATCTCCTTCTCCAAGGGATCTTCCTGACCCAGGGATCGAACTCACATCTCCTACACTGGCAGGTGGATTCTTTACCACTGAACCACCTGGGAAGCCCTCTCACTTACCTGCTGCATGGCTATTACTCACCTTTCAAGTCTGCTCCAAGGCTACCTCCTCCATGAAGCCTCCTAGACAGACTGAGGGACTCCTTCCTTGGGTCAGCCACCCGCCGAAGCCAAGCATTCTACCTCTTTCCTGTGCCCCAGCACTTTGCACCATCTTTTGAACACAGAGGTGCTCAATAAATGGCTGGCCAATAAATTCCCCAGTTTCTGATGAGAGGGAGATTCTGGAGTCAAGGTATGGCCCAAGTCCTAGACTAGCCACTGACCAGGTGTGTTATCTTGGGTAGATATCTTAACTTCTCTGTGCCTCAGCTGAAATATCACAACAGTTCCTACCCCAGGAGTGCTGCTGTGAGGACTAGATTAAGGTAAGATGATGTGCATAAAGCACTTCCTTGGCAAAGGATGTTGGTTCCCCTTGGCCCCATCTGTTTTGCTTACCCCAACCTCCTGCTTACCTCTCTTTTTTTCTAAAAAAATTCTTTTTATTTAAGACTTTTAAAAAATGTGGACCATTTTTAGTCTTTTTTAAAATTTATTTTTAATTGGAGGATAATCGCTTTACAATATTGTGTTGGTTTCTGCCATACATCAACATGAATCAGCCATAGGTATACATATGTCTGCCTGGAAAATCCCATGGACAGAGGAGCCTGGCAGGCTACAGTCCATAGGGTTTCAAAGAGCTGGACACAGCTGAGAACGCTCACATACGTATGCTCCCTCCCTCTGGAACCTCTCTCCCACCTCCCAGGTTGTCAAAGAGCACTGGGCTTGAACTCCCTGCGTCATACAGCGAATTCCCACCAGCTCGCTGTTTACATGCGGTTAAGTATGTTTCCTTGCTACTCTCTCAATCCGTCCCACCCTCTCCTTCCCCCACTGTGTCTGCAAGTCCTTTCCCTACATCTGCATCTGCATTGCTGCCCTGAAAATAGGTTCATTGGTACCATTTTTTCTAGATTTCATATATATGCGTTCAGTTCAGTTCAGTTCAGTTGCTCAGTCGTGTCTGACTCTTTGTGACCCCATGAATCGCAGCACGCTAGGCCTCCCTGTCCTTCACCATCTCCCGGAGTTCACTCAGACTCACGTCCATTGAGTCCGTGATGCCATCCAGCCATCTCATCCTCTGTCATCCCCTTCTCCTCCATTTTAGCTCCTCTTCACTTTCTGCCATAAGGGTGGTGTCATCTGCATATCTGAGGTTATTGATATCTCTCCGTGTTAGTACACAATAATTATTTTTCTCTTTCTGACTTACTTCACTCTGTATAATAGGCTCTAGGTTCATCCACCTCTTTAGAACTGACTCAACTGAGTTCCTTTTTATGGCTGAATAATATCCCTTTGTATATATGATTCTATACACAGAAAACCCTAAAGATGCCACCAGAAAATTTATAGAGCTAACCAATGAATATAGTGAAGTCTTTACAATACTGTCTATGGTTTATGTCTTGGTTTTTTGGCTGCGAGGCACATGGAATCTTAGCTCCCTGACCAGGGGTTGAACCCACACCCCTTACATTGAAAGGTGCAGTCCTAACCACTGAACCACCAGGGAAGTCTCACATTTCTCTCCTTATAACTGGCAAGGAGAGGCTCCTAAAAATAATATTCAGATGAATCTTATTTAGACTCCCTCCCCTCAAGGCTTTCATAAGTCAAAGACCCCTCCAGCAGAGGAGACAGTGATGGGTCTGAGTATGTTACCAGGCCGTCACTGTTGGGGGTAGGATGACCTTCTTCTGTACATCATGGGCTTTGATGTTCTTATCTCTACTCCTTCATCTGTTTAGAAATATCTGCCTCCAAGGTCCAGGCAAAATTTCTTTCCCTGGAAGGAGTGCCAAGATGAATCTTATTTAGACTCCCTCCCCTCAAGGCTTTCATAAGTCAAAGACCCCTCCAGCAGAGGAGACAGTGATGGGTCTGAGTATGTTACCAGGCCGTCACTGTTGGGGGTAGGATGACCTTCTTCTGTACATCATGGGCTTTGATGTTCTTATCTCTACTCCTTCATCTGTTTAGAAATATCTGCCTCCAAGGTCCAGGCAAAATTTCTTTCCCTGGAAGGAGCGCCCAGATGGGGGCCAAACACCCTACCCCCTCCTTTCCTGCTTTCCTATGCCACCCATCAGAGAGGCCCCCACCTCTGCCCCACTCATCTGGAATGGACCCAAGCAGACACAAGGCCCAGACACCTTGGTACAATTTTATTCACAGACTCTAGACACCCAGGCTGGGCCTGGCACAGTGTTCTTGTCAATGGCAAAAAAAAAAAAACACAACCCACAAAAACTGATAGTGCACATCCGTTAATACTAACCATTTTAATTTAAATTAATAACATTTCTGGAAGACAAATGCAGTTGATAGAAAATATAAAAACTTTTAATATACAAATTTTACATCACATTCAAAAAAGCAAGTGTGTGCCTCGTGGCCACAGAAGATGCTGGGTTTGCACACACAGATGAAATCCTGGCTGACACTGCAGCATCGCACAAGCTCCCTAACTGGCTTCACATTTATATCTCCACCCGGCCCCCAAAGCAACACAGACAACCCCCATCACCCCCACCAGGGGCTTACAGGGCACGCCACGCCCCTCAGTGATCACAGGAAGAAATGCTGTGAGAGGGCAGAGGGATTCCAGGCCCTGTATGCGTCTCTGATTTGGTGGTTGGCATGGAGACATCATCTTGGCTACACGCCACTCACAACTGGTGGGGAACTCAGGATTCAAGACCTCGGGTTGGATGGGGACTAAGGGTTGTGGCTCTCGTGTTTAAAGGCATCAGGAACAGATCCCAGGGGTTTGGAGGTGAGGCTGGGGAGTGGAGGGGGGGGGGGCGGCGTGGGCTGAAGGTTGAAACTTGGGCTCCATTCTCAGACCCCAGGGGACCTCTGCAGCCCCCGAGATCTTGTCCAGGAGGCCTTCCAGCTTCCCCATCCCTTTCACAGTTGGCTGTGAGGGCTGAATTCACAGTATCTGCCGTCCTTCATGCGTTTCCAAGGCAGACGGGGGAGCACACAGAAGGGCAGGCGTGTCTTCCTAACCTCAATTCACAGTCACTTAAATAGAGACAGGGTGACGGGGACCACCTGGGGAGCTCTGCAGCTGCTTCTCTTCAACGACAGCCAGGACAGAGGCTCAGACTGAGAGCAAGAAGGCATCCCGGGCCCGGGAGAGGAAGGGGGTGGCCCCAGTCCCACCCTCCGGGTTCCTGGCAAATCATGTTTCCTAAACGCGGGCACTGTGACTGCTCCCCTCCTGGGCCCCCAGCACTTGCACACAGTAGGCACTCAAAGAAAGCTTCCTGAACTGACCCAAGAGTATGACACCTTCAAGGGAAAAAAAACCCCAGACTGTCCGTCCGTGGGTCTGAGGTGAGTCCCATTTACTCAGCTGCCGTCCCAACCCTCAGGCCCCCTGCTCATCCAAGGGTTTGGAGAGGAATCATGAGAGGCATGAACTGTGACCTCTGGGAAGGAGCTGATGTGGGGGGAGTAGCCTGACGACCAGAGGAGGCGGAGTCACATACCACGTGGAGTGGGGAGATCAGGGGAGAGGCTGACCTGGAGGTCAAAGGGATGATGGGGAGAAGCCAAGCGTCCCACAGAGGACAAAAGACCCCCAGAGCCAAGTCTAGCTGGTTTACAGCCTCTCCATCTTCCTCCCCACACACCCAGGAGGCAGGATTGAGGTGCTGTCGGCCCGGAGGCCCGGGTACCGAGCACAGCTGTTTGGCTGTGCCCTCCCAGCAGGGCCACCAAGGGATGCTCAGCCCAGAGCCAGGAAGGTCGCCTCACAGTCTCCAGGCCACGCGGCCTATTTCACGTGACAATTTGGCCAGACTCCAGGTTCGGAGCCTGGTTGGACAGGTGTACATAAACCCAGTGGGAGGGCCACGTGCCTTCTCGTCTTGGCTCCAAATGTGCACATGGGTTCTGGGTCTGAAGACAATCTCTCCTCTCCACTTTCATCACCCTGGATCATTTTTGGCTTTGGAGCCTGATACGACCTAACCTTCACTGAAGGGTTTCTCTGGCATTTGGAACTTTCCTCTCTAGGAGTCAGCTTCTAATGAGGACAGGCAGGACCCTCTCACATCCTGGACTTTCCCAAACACAAGCCTTGGTGCTTGGGAGGACTCTGAAGGTGGGGGGCTTGCTAGCTGGGTCTAAACGAAAGGTGGGGCACACACCTCCCACCTTATCCAAGAGCTCTGAACATGGGCAGCAGAGGAGTCAGGGGCAGGCTAAGGTGTTTCAACAGCTCAGTGGTGGGCAGTTACAGAACTTTGGCAAGATCGATGATGGACTTCTAAAGGGCCAGGGCACCCTGTGACTGGGAGAGTGGGCTCAGAGACCCTGCCTGCCTCTTCCCCCACCTTCTACCTTCTCTGTTTTCATGGATCAAGCTTTCACGGTGTACACAGCTGCTGGGCTGGGCCTTAGCGCTGGGGTCAAATGTTAGTTAAGGACTGGGATGTATCTAAAGAGTTAAAGCCTTTCATTCCATCTCCCAGGTGCCCCACTGGGGGCTTCATGGAAGAAACACCTCCATAGGCAGTGGAGACCCTGGCTGGGAACCACTGGCTCAGTCCAAATGTTATCTGGATTTGATCGGTCTCTGCTTTTCCAGCAGATATGGACTGGATTACAGCGGTCAAAGATGAACTCAAGCTCTCTGCAAACTCCTGACCCTGTTAATCCAGCTCAGCTCACGGTCAGGGTCTCACCTGCAAGAGGAGGAAGAGACCGCACCTCTCTGATAGGATGAGGGGTGATAGGATTTAGGGCCAAAGTAGAAGCCTGGTCAAACCCTGTGTTTGCCACCCCCCAACCCCCGCCCGTCCTGCCAGGAGACCAGCCACAATCACAATGCTTTTCTTCCTCTGGCCCAGTGTGGGCGCCTCCAGAGGGGAGGGCCACTCCTGCCATCCTGGCCCACGGTGCCAGCAACCTCTGTACAGACCGTTTTTTTTATTAATACCTATTGTACAACCTCAAGTCCAACTCCGCACGAACATACATGTAAACATCTGCCGCCTGTCAGGACAGGTCTGGTTGTTGGTGATGTCATTTTAAGAAACAGCAGGCAGAGCTCCATCTCCGGGACCCAAGTGTTTTTGCAGATGAACGGTCTAAACCAAGGCCTCATGCTCCTGGTTTGCGGCACTTAGGAGGGTGGCTGGCATTTTGAAGAGCATGGTTGTTTTTTTTTTTCTGTCGTGGTGGTGGTTCAGATGTTTTAGAGACACATTTAAGAAAGAAATATGTCGTCAGAAAAACTGCACAGCTGGCTACATCTTTGGATTACTGGACTCCAGGATGCCCAAGCCAAACCTTTCAAACCGGGGTACAACTTTGCTGCTGTTAATGCTGAAAAGAGGAACAAAAACAAGAGTTACCGCCCTGCAGGTTTTGATCAAAATTTGAGCAACGTTAGCTAATGAGCAGGCCAGTTGCAGAAGCTCCATAGAGGACCCGGCCGCACCAAGAAGTGGGAGTGATGATAAGCCCAGTGGCCTTGGCAGAGCTGCTCCTGGTCACACCTGGCCGGGGCTGGGGATGGGGGGTAGAGGTGCTAGGCCTCAGCTCCCTCCTGGAGGGCGGTGGCCTGTTTGTCTTGAAAGCCCTAGCACCCCGCGTGCCCAGTAACTGCTGCGGGCTCATTCTCATTGGCAGCTCATTCTCAAACCTCTTGCTCTGAGTAGAACTGGGAGGGAAGAGAAACTCAGCCCCAGCCTTGAGAGTGATATTTGCATGCTCCTTCTAGAAATGGTCCTCAAACGTGGGGGTGCATCAGGGCCATCTGGGAAGCGGGTTGAAATACAGGTTCTCAGCTTCTGCCTCCAGACACCCAGATTCAGGTCTTGGTGGGTCAGGAACCTGCGTTTAGTAAGCCATGGAGGACTCGTACATGACCTGTCAGCCACATTCTTGCCAAATGCTGGCTTGGGGTCTGGTACTTTCTGTTTACACGGGGCAGGTGGAAGGGGAGTGATGCTGTGGGGGCAGGGGGATGGACCGGAAGCTTTTTCACAGTTGTTTGGAGACAGGCCCCACCCCCTTGCTTCAGGACGACCTTCCCAGGTGTCTGTGCGGCCGAGGACACACCCCTCCCAGCTGGTGTCTTTCACAGCAATAGAACTTGTGATGTTACACCAGCAGCCCACCTAGACGGGACCGCAGGCAGCTCTGAAATCATTCCACTCCTTGTTGGACAAGATCCTCGTGGGTTAAGAGCCAAGCAAAACATTTAAGAAACAGCAGGCAGAGCTCCATCTCCGGGACCCAAGTGTTTTTGCAGATGAACGGTCTAAACCAAGGCCTCATGCTCCTGGTTTGCGGCACTTAGGAGGGTGGCTGGCATTTTGAAGAGCATGGTTGTTTTTTTTTTTCTGTCGTGGTGGTGGTTCAGATGTTTTAGAGACACATTTAAGAAAGAAATATGTCGTCAGAAAAACTGCACAGCTGGCTACATCTTTGGATTACTGGACTCCAGGATGCCCAAGCCAAACCTTTCAAACCGGGGTACAACTTTGCTGCTGTTAATGCTGAAAAGAGGAACAAAAACAAGAGTTACCGCCCTGCAGGTTTTGATCAAAATTTGAGCAACGTTAGCTAATGAGCAGGCCAGTTGCAGAAGCTCCATAGAGGACCCGGCCGCACCAAGAAGTGGGAGTGATGATAAGCCCAGTGGCCTTGGCAGAGCTGCTCCTGGTCACACCTGGCCGGGGCTGGGGATGGGGGGTAGAGGTGCTAGGCCTCAGCTCCCTCCTGGAGGGCGGTGGCCTGTTTGTCTTGAAAGCCCTAGCACCCCGCGTGCCCAGTAACTGCTGCGGGCTCATTCTCATTGGCAGCTCATTCTCAAACCTCTTGCTCTGAGTAGAACTGGGAGGGAAGAGAAACTCAGCCCCAGCCTTGAGAGTGATATTTGCATGCTCCTTCTAGAAATGGTCCTCAAACGTGGGGGTGCATCAGGGCCATCTGGGAAGCGGGTTGAAATACAGGTTCTCAGCTTCTGCCTCCAGACACCCAGATTCAGGTCTTGGTGGGTCAGGAACCCGCGTTTAGTAAGCCATGGAGGACTCGTACATGACCTGTCAGCCACACTCTTGCCAAATGCTGGCTTGGGGTCTGGTACTTTCTGTTTACACGGGGCAGGTGGAAGGGGAGTGATGCTGTGGGGGCAGGGGGATGGACCGGAAGCTTTTTCACAGTTGTTTGGAGACAGGCCCCACCCCCTTGCTTCAGGACGACCTTCCCAGGTGTCTGTGCGGCCGAGGACACACCCCTCCCAGCTGGTGTCTTTCACAGCAATAGAACTTGTGATGTTACACCAGCAGCCCACCTAGACGGGACCGCAGGCAGCTCTGAAATCATTCCACTCCTTGTTGGACAAGATCCTCGTGGGTTAAGAGCCAAGCAAAACCCCGGCCCCTGTTCCGGACCCTGCGAAGGGCCGGTATGTTGCGGGGTGCAGGAGAGGGGGGATCTCTCTCGTTGAGCTGTTAGTAGGGAGACGGGACCGCCCCACAGAAGTGCTGCAGAGAGATGAAGTCGCGTCCAGGGAGGAGGTTCCGGGTTGGGGGGGTGCTGTTAGGGAGACCCTCCATGGAAAGCTGTTACTCAGGCACACACGGGGCCACAGGGCGGGGCGAGGGCCAGTTTTAACAAACAAAGCAGAAAGAAGTCTCAGCAGAGAGGCTGGGGCGGCAGGATCGCATTCCCTGGGTTAGTGGCCGCAGCGCTGTTTGAGCTGGAGCAGAAGTCGCAGTGCCGAGCGTGGATTAGGAGGAAGAAAGCCCCGAACATGCAAGGCAGCCAGGCCTACAACCTACAGAAGGAGAGACAAGAGGGGAGAGAGCAGAGTCAGAGCCTGAGACCGTGGGGAAGGGGCAGGGGGCATGGCTAAGGCCTGGCCAGGACACAGGGCAGGGGCCCCTGTTTCCCTGTAGACAGAGGAAAGAACATCCCCACTCCAGTCCATGCTTGGCAGCAGAGCAAGCTTGGAAGGGAACCTGGCATAGAGAACCTCCCCCAAGCTTTCCTCTGGGACACAGCCACAGAATGCTGAACAGAGGTCGACCAGCAGGCCCACGGCTCCTCATTAAAACTGACATCTTGGAGTTTACTGTGTGGTTCCTGCATTTTCTTCTTTAAGATCCCGCCAGAGGGGCTTCTGGACACCCAGGCCAGCAATCTGAGTTCTTGCCCTCCCTACAACAAGCCATTGTCTGGCATGGTGTGTGGATAGAGGCCCTGCCACATGCTGTGAGTCTGCTCTCAGCCTGGGGACAGAAACAGCCTGCAGGGCCCTCGCCAGTGGCCACGTGAGCCGCCAGAGCATCACTGTTGTTTATGGGAATACCACACGCCAAGAAGGGGAAGCTGGATGCAGAAACAGTAGGAAACGGGATGTGCAAAGGGTTAAAGTGCAAAGAGGCCGAGGATCGGGGAAACGGCAGAAAACACACTATTCCTCCAGGACTGGACAGTTGTTCCTAAAGTCAGGGTGCCCGGAACGTCCTTTCCCGTAGTAGCGGCTCCGCCAGCGCCTGGGAGTGCCCGCAACCATTTCGCCAGGCGTGGAAGGAACGCAGTCCAGCAGGTGATGGAGATGGACACCCAGTGTGGGTGGGTGGAGGGGGGCCCGCAGGAATCAGCATGGCAGGAGAGGGGGGAGATGACAGGACAGGCCAGCACATCCACCACCCCCCAAAAACAAAAATAAGCAACAAGATAGATGGAAAAGAAAAGAGAAAATGAGAATTAGAGGCTTGAGTGTGTGGAAGTAAAAATCATTAACAGAAAGCTTTGATATAGATTTGTTGAGGTACACTAGCATTCTCTCCCTGCAGGGGCTAAAACTGATCATTTTGGGCAGGAAACATCCCTATTTGTGACTCTCTGTCCCACGTGTGGAAAGAGAAGGTGGGGCTCCATGGCCTTTCAGGAATCTGGAATCATCTGAATGTCAGCACCCGCTCAGTGCAGCCTTCTCTTTGGGGGAGGAGAAAATCTAGGCCTGGTTTGCTAAATGAGCCACCCAACATCTGACAGACCAGATCCTTGAACTTCTTATGAGACCAGGAGAGCCCCAGGCTCCCACCCAAACCCAGCTCCCATGACCGCTCCCTTCTGGAGACCCTTCCTCAAGCTCCCGGGGGTGAGGGCAGCGTGCCCACAGAGGCTGGGCTTTTGCCTGGCGCTCAGCATGTTGTCATCATTCCCTCCTTCATCCCCTCACCCACCAAATATTTATTGAGTGATTTCTACACCCCCGGGACTGTGCTAGGAGCTGAGAATACAGAGGTGAGAAGACAGCGTTCTGCTCGAAGGGCTTACAGCGCACGTCTGCTTGTCTTTATCCTAGACCATCAGCTCTGTGCCGGTGGAGGCCCGGCACTGGCCCGTGACCTCAGGGGTGGTGCAGCTGCCAGCAATCTCTGGGAAAAGCCCACGCCTCTGACAGCAACATCCTGTCACCCGCTATTTGTACTGGACTCTGATCCATCTTAAGTGCAAAATACTGAATCGAATCTTTGTTATAAGGTACAGTATTCCCTCACCACATATCCTCATTCCTCAGACCGTCCCTACAACGGGCTTCAGTTGCCACATTTCTTCAACAAGTCCTCCTCACAGGTTCTGCCGGGCTGACCCACCCTGGGCCTCTCCTCCCCTTCAACTCAAAGCTTGGTTTGGTTTATTTTCAAAACGACCTGGCAAACTAAGTGTCTGTCAAATCAGGCCACAAAAAAGTGATCATTTTAGAGTTGTAAAAAATACAAAACAGGCAAAAAGATGTGTGACAGAGACCATATCTAGCTCATTCTGGAAGACGGAGGTACTGACACCGCCACACACATGGGCAGGTCTGAGATCTGGGTACAGCTTTTCTGGGGGCTATGCTCTTGCCCTCCCTCCAACTCCCATCAAGAGAGGCACCTCTTAGGATTTCCCTGGTGGTCCAGTGGCTAGGACACCCAGCTCCAGTGAAGGGTGTCTGGGTTTGATCCCTGTTCGGGGAACTAGATCTCACATAGTGCAGCTAAGACCCACTGTTGTCCAGCAGCATAGTTGTGTCTGACACTTTATGACACACCAGGCTTCCCTGTCCTTCACTATCTCCTAGAGTTTGCTCAAACTCATGTCCATTGAGTCGGTGATGCCACTGCAGCCAAATAAATATTTTAAAAAGAGAGAGAGAGAAGCCCACTGTATCTGTTCTATCTTCATGTTCTGGGGCTGTGGCAGATTTCACTTCTAGAAAGCGCCTTTCACCTTAAAACAAAGTTCAAAGCCATGAATCTTGCCTATGAGTCCAGCTACATGTGACCTGCCACTTGTTTCTGTACAATACACAAACCAAGAAGGTTTGTTTTTTTTTCCACCTTTCTAAATTGTTTGCGGGGGGAGGGAATCAAAAGAAGACTATTTCATGGCCTAAAATAATAGGAAACTCAAGTTTCACCATTCCTAAGTAATGTTTTACTAGAACCAGTCAGCCCGTGAGCTTACAGGTCTGTGACTACCCGCACACCAGACAGCAGAGCTGAGTTGCTATGACACAGATTGTATGCAGTTGTGTCACTGCTTTGCACACTGCTGGGTGCACCGCAAACCCCACTGACAAGAGCTGTCACTCGAGTTTCCCTCTCGGCCTGCAAAGCTGAACTATTTCCCATGTTTAGGCCATGTCTGCCCACCCCTCCATTCTGTCCAGCTGTGGAGCTAGGCCGGAACAAGAAAGGACTTCCCCAGATTCTCACAGAGGCAGGGCAGACATCTATTTATGAGGGATCTGGCAGAGAGAGCCAGAGGGACGAAGAAAAAAGGGAAGGAGGCAGAACTCAGAAGAGAGGAGTGGAGACCACCCTGGCACTGAGGCTGCTGAGGATCAGGATTACACAGAAGGAGGGTGGGCCTCCAGTGTCTAAGTGGCACTTAAACCCCGGAGATGCAGCCGCAATAACCTGCTCACGGGGCTGAAAGCTTTGTTGGGAGACTGCCATTTTAAGCAACAGCCACTCTGCTGGTTTTGGTGAAGCTCTGTTTTGCCCTTTCCCAGGCAGAAACTTCTTGTTGGGGCCTTAGCCTGGGCCCAGCTTTAGCACTGAGCTGATAACAGTGATATGGAGGTTTTCACAGAGGAAGACGGGAGACACCAGCCTGTAGAAGAGTCTCCAAAGTAAATGCGGTGAACAGCAGACTTAGAGAATGAACTTATGGTTGCGGGGGAAGGATAGTGGAGGGGGATTTAGGGAGTTTGGGATGGACATGTATGCACTGCTATTTTTTAAATGGATAACTGATAAGGATCTACTGTATAGCACAGGGAATTCAGCTCAATGTCATGTGGCAGCCTGGATGGGAGGGGAGTTTGGGGGAGAATGGATACAGTATATGCAAGGCTGAGTCGCTCTGCTATGCACCTGAATCTATCACAGCATTGTTAACTGGCTGTACTCTAACATAAAAAGTTTTTTAAAATGTGGTGAACAGAATCCCAGTACCCCTTGGGCAAGGGAATGAGTCCCTTCCATCTAACCAGCTCTAGGGGTTCCCTAGGTAGAAGTCTTGGGCAGACAGAGCAGATGGTGCCCCATCCCCGACACCTGGCTGCAGGTCTGTCTCCGAGGGGTACTTACTCAGCAGACTTCCAGAAGTGCCCAGGGTGCGAGAGCCGCCGGTTCAGCTTGGGCAGCTTCTCCAGCATGTCCATCAGCAGGGGGAAGCTGGGCCGCTCCTGTAGGTCGAAGGCCCAGCAGGCGGACAGGATCTCCTGCAAGGCGAGACGCCACGGTAGGGCATGAGAGCTGGCAGGGAGCAAGAGGGGCGCAGCTGAGGCCCTCTGCCCAGGGTCCCTTTGATGCTCCTGGGCACCACCTCCCCCCCACTGCAAGCTGATGGTCCCCTGACCCTCCTGCCTACACTGAGGTGACCAGCATGGCTGAAATACAGCCAAGAAATCACTGAATTTCAGAAGCACTCCCAGGCTTCCAGTTAAAATGGAAAGCATGGGCCTGCCTCTCCTCCTTCCTTCCTTGACCTCCCTGGAATAATAGTCACAAAGCCAAAAGACAGGTCAGAGGAAAGAGATCACAGACGTTTAGAATGGAAAGCAGAAGGCAGCGTGTTGACGGGCGAGACACAGATACTCAGAAGGTGCCCGGGGCGGGGCTGCAGCAGAGGCGGGAGCCCGGGCACTGCAGGCAGGGAGGCGGGAGTGACAAGGCGGGCGGGGCGCAGGGCAGTGGAGTCCGCAGGGCAGCTGTCTTGCCCACCCCAAGAGACGGCAAAGCCCTTCTCCTGCTGCCTGCTCTCCGGATCCACTCATCCACACTGCACCCCTGTCGGCCTTTCAACGCAGGAGAACTTCCTGGTCCTGCACACAGGAGCAGGCAGAAGGTGCTCACACGACTGGGCAGGTGTGACACTCACAGCCTAAGAAGCACTTCACCTGGACGAGTGCCAGGTGGTCCCCCCAGAAGCCTCCACTGCCGTGCTGCCCAGAACCCCCTGGAGCTCCTTATCAACACCCCGCTGGCATCTGTCTGCTCCAGGCCCACCTGACTCATGAGCGCATGGCTAACACTGAAAACACTGCCCCTGGACTCCTGCACGTATCACGGTGCCAGGCAGGGTGAGCTTACACACGGCGATGCAGAGAAACAAACCATCAGTCACGCGAGGGTAGCAAACCTATGATGATTTGGCCTCTTGAAAACAAATTTGCTGGGGAAAGCTTGACGTTCTCGAACACTCGAGAAAGACATGAAGGAGAAAGATCTGACACTACCACAACCCCACTGTTTGTACTTTAGGGACTGAAATTTGTTACTGTCTTTCTAGTAAGTAACATACAGGCTTTATTATCTTTCTCATAATTCAAGAAAACCTTGAGCTTTATTTCCTTTCCATTTTTGTTAAAAACAATTGTTTTTTAAAAGTTAGCAGTGGGGTAGTGAAGGATACAGGCTCTGTGTGTGTGTGTGTGTACTCAGTCATGTGGGGTAGTGAAGGATACAGGCTGTGTGTGTGTGTGTGTGTGTATACTCAGTCATGTCCAATTCTTTGTGACCCCATGCCCACCAGGCTTCTCCGTCCATGGGATTTTCCAGGTAAGAATATTTGACTGGGTTGCCATTTCCTACTCCAGGGAGTCTTCCCAACCTAGAGATCAAACCCATATCTCCTGCGTCTCATGCATTGGCAGGTGGATTCTTTACCACCCGCCACCTGGGAAGCTCACAGGCCTCCTAGCCAGCAGCACGGAGGCCAGCCTGACACGCATCCGCCTCGCGGTTCCGCTTCTCAGGTGGGTGAAGGAAGGGCAGCCAGACACCAGCCCTCGAGCCCCACCGCCCTCTCCAGCTCAGGGCAGCTACTCACGGTAACTTCCTTCCCCAGGCTGACGGAGGCCAGGACTCGCTTCATGCCCTCTCCGCTTCCAATCTGCCAGATCAGGGCCTCTGCAGCTTGGTTCTTCAAGGGCCAGTCTCTGGCTTGCAGCTCATACCAAACAGTCCTGTGGAGACCACCCACCCACATGGCATGAGCTCCTGGACGGCTCCGCTCAGCTCACACTAGCAGGGCGTGGGGTGGAGGGCGGGGGGCGCCTGCTGCCATGATGCCCGGAGCCCAGCCTGAGGACCCCGGACCCTCGGCCCCCCTTCCTCACCTGCCAGACTTCTGGGACCACCCTGAGTCCACCCGGGGCCCTGTGCTTCCAGTGTGGTGAGAAGTCTGAGACCCTGCTGGCTCTGGGCAGAGATCCTGGTACCACCCTTCAACCTCAGTGGGGTAGGCGCCCACAGCCAGGGCCCTCTGAGGAGTGACTGGAATGCCCCGTCTGGGCCTGGCACACGAAGGTGCTCAGGAAATGACAGTGACAGGTCAGGGCAGGAAGAGCCCACCCATGAGGAAAGGATCCCCCAAGAGATTATGGCATGGGGCCCTCACTCTGACCCTCCAAGTCCCCTAGCGTTTCTCGCCTCATCTGCACGGGACCGTCTCCATTAGACCCACCCTGACCAACGCAGGGACAGGGGTGGAAGGCACGCACGTGAGATACTGAGTAACTCAAATGTGGGGAGGGGAACTGAGGTGTAAAATACATCACATTTTTTAAAGCTCTGTGGCATAAAATATCTCCTGAATTTCTTATTTTGATTACATGCTGAAATGATCATATTTTGGCCATGAGTTAAATATCTATTGAAACTGACTTCACCGGCTTCTTTTTTAATGGCTCAGAGAAGGTTTTATGCATCTGGCTCATGTTTTATTTCTACATTTCTGTGTGTTTATCCGTCAGCATGCCAGCTCTCCTCAGGGCACAGCTGAAAGCTGCCCCCTTCTCCCAGAAGGACAGCTCTCGGTTAGCTCTGGAGACTGTCCTTGGGGAGCAACAGGTGAGCAGGACACCCAGAGTTAAGCATTTTATGTGTGTGTGCTCACTTGCTTTGGTTGTGTTTGACTCCTTGCGACCCCATGGACTGTAGCCCGACAGGCTCCTCTATCCATAGGGATTCTCCAGGCAAAGATACTGGAGTGGGTTGCCATTTCCTCCTCCAGGGGATCTTCCTGACCCAGGGATCAGATTCGCATGTCATCAGGTTTCCTCCATTGGCAGACAGGTTCTTTTCCACTAGCACCACCTGGGAAGCCCCTTAAGTATTTTATACAATTACCTAATTCACGCCTCATGAACCCGTCTACCAGGGAGGAGCTCTATTCGTCCCATTTTACAGGTGGGGAAAACAGAAGGTCAAGGACACAGCCACTGGCCTAGCAGCTGAACTAGCCTCAAAGCACATCCCCCTGCCCCCCAACAGCCAGCAGGACCCTCTGTTTCAGCCACAATTGGCCTCAGAGGCCCCAGGAAGAGGGACGCCAGGCACCTCCTCACCCGAATGCATAGACGTCGGCAGCTTTGGAGAAGGGCAGCTGGTCCTCGTCCTTCCCGGGGGTCATCTCCCGCACGATCTCGGGGGCCAGGTAGCACAGCCAGTCATGTGACAGCTTCAGCTGGTTCTCACGCCTGGAGGCCAGGAGCCAGGGCAAGGACAGGGCCTTTAGTGGGCAGCAGCGTGGCCTGCAGGGCACATGTCTGCCCAGGGCTGGCACACCACCACATGTGTGTGCTCAATCGCACAGTCGTGTCTGACTCTTTGCAACCCCGTGCACGGCCCAGAAAAGCAGCACGCGGATGGTGCACTTGCCAAGGCACCCGCACTTTGGGGGGATGTTACAGAGGAGTGATAAGCAGGTTCTTCTAGAAAAGCAGGCCAAGAACAGTACTGGCCGGGAGCTGCCCCCGAGGGCGCCGATTCTCTACCCTTCGAGAGCAGAGGGAATCTCAGTGCAGGAGTCGGGAACTGCCTGTGGGGCTCACAACCTGGCCTGGGGCTGGCCCTCCCTCCTGGGGTCCTGAGGCTGGGGGAGTGGCCTTTCTCCTTCAGGATTCATGGAACTAGAACCTGATGCTGGGAAAGTGGGAGGGAGGGGACCCAGCCTCCTTGGCAGTCAGCCTGAGAATTAAGCACTATGAGGGACCTCAAGGTCACCCAAATCGGATTCTGAACCAGGACCACAGAGCAGGAGCAGAGCAGGCCTGGCCTTTCCTATAGGAGGGCTGGCCCTTGGCCACCGATGACAAGAGTGCCCAGGCCTCAGGCCCACCAGCACCGCCCCAGTCTCTCTGGACGCCCAAGGCCAACTGACCGTCCCTCTCGCACGACACCCGAGATCCCGAACAGCCCGAAGTCTGTGATGACCACTTTGCCATTGTCGTAGAAAACGTTCTTGGATTTGAGATCTTTGTGCACGATGCCCTTGGCGTGGAGGTACCCCATGCCCTGGAAGACAGAGAGCCTCACGTCAGGGGCGGAGGGAAGACGAACGATGATGGCTTAGCTTCTACCCTGGGCCAGGCCCTGAGCCAGATGCCTTAGCCCAGGCCCCTCATTTAACCTTCGCAGCCCTGTGCACTGTGGCTGTCTCCTTTTCACAGAGGAGGGAACCCAGCCTCAGGGACAGGCAGTCCCTTGCCTGGGTCATGCAGCGGTTAAGCAGCACGGCTGAGATCTGGTTCCAGGCAGGTCAGCGCTGCTGCCCCACATCCACCCTATACTCAGATGAAGTACAGAAAGGGGCATGGGGGGCTCTGGGGGAGGGGTGGTCAGGAAGTATAGAAAGGTTCACTGTGATGCTACCCTCCGTGTTTTGTTTAGTTTCTTTTTTAATTTTCTGGCCATGTTGTGATGCATGTGGGATCTTCCCCAATGAGGGATCAAACCCGTGCCCTCTGCATTGGAAGCATGGAGTCTTAACCACTGGACCTCCAGGGAAGTCTTTACCCTCTGTGTTAAGTCACAATAGACCCAAGGATTTAAGGTCTCATCAGGCTTTGCACAGCTAGCCTCACCTCTCAGGCTGAGCAAAGGCTTGGGCTGGGAGTGGGGAACAGAGTGGAATTCCCACAGGGGGAGTTCCGAGCTCAGGTGGCCCCACTGCCCGTGCTGCAGTAGAAGTCCTGGACTAAGACCGGAATCCAGCTCAGATGATTCGAATTCACTGTGTGGCCTTGGACTTGACTTCTGAGCCTCAGTTTCCTCTTCTGCCAAGTGCCAGCTCAGGGCTGGGTGATTTCTAACCAGTGCCCTATTTGCACCAAACACTGACTGGCCAGGCACACGGGAGGTGGGTGACCTGATGCAGGCATGCTCTCATCTGAGGTCAAACCGAGGACTCCCGGGTACCCTGATGTGCTTGGGAACAGGAAGAGGGGTACATGATGCCACGACTGAAGTGGGCATCCTTGCCAGGTCAGAAAGAGGGACATGCAAGCCCACCTCCCTCCCTCCCACATCAAGGGTGTGTCACATGTGAAAATCTCCCTGCCTTCAAAGGTGTCTCGGGGTGAGGAGGGGAGAGGTCAACAAGTCCCACTGAGGAAAGAGAAGGAACGAGCTGCGAGGCAGAAGCAGACAGACAGAACTCAGCCGAGCCCAGAGCTTGGACCAAGTGGGGCCGGAGCTCGTCCAAGAAGAATGAATGCAGGCAGATGCTCTTCTGTAAGAGACGGGAGGGCGCAGGGTTCCCTGGGGCCACTTCCCTCAGGCCTACTGAGAGCTGTCATCCCACCACAGAAGCGGGGAGGTTTCAAAGAGTGACTTACTCTCTCCCAAAGCTCCATCCTGAATGCAAGATGATCCCCCTTAAAATATCTGCCCACTTCCCAAACCAAACCAAGGCACAAGGCTTCCCCAGTGACCGAGGAGAGCCAAAGACCACACCTTGGGTTGAACAGGGACCAGCTGTGTGACTGAGGGCAAGTGGCTGCACCTCTCTGAGCCTTGTTAATAAAACAGGTGCCACAGCCTCAAACAGCCAGAGACAAGATAGAAAGTACCCGGGTCTGGAGCACAGACGCTCCTCCCTTCCTATAATTTCACAGCACTTCAGGGGTGGCCCCCCAAACCCTCTAACCAAAGGTCTGCTGCTGCTGCTAAGTCGCTTCAGTCGTTTCCGACTCTGTGCGACCGCATAGACGGCAGCCCACCAGGCTCCCCCGTCCCTGAGATTCTCCAGGCAAGAACACTGGAGTGGGTTGCCATTTCCTTCTCCAATGCATGAAGGTGAAAAGGGAAAGTGAAGTCGCTCAGTCGTGTCTGACTCTTCGCGACCCCATGGACTGCAGCCCACCAGGCTCCTCCATCCATGGGACTTTCCAGGCAAGAGTACTGGAATGGGTTTCCATTGCCTTCTCAGAACCAAAGGTCAAGACCCCATTATTCTATTTTAGCCTCAAAGTATCAGAGATGCATACAAAAGGAAGTGGCTTAGAAGTTCCCAGAAGAAGGGGGATGGGGAAAATAAATGAGCCAGCAGAGAGCTTGCTTCTGGCCCTGCAGCTCCAAAACCTTTGAGCACCTTCTACCCTGGAATCTTCCAGATGACTCATTCAGCCGAACTCAGCCAAACTCAGCACCCAGACTCCCCCAGTGTCCTGACAATAAGGAGACACAACAGTTTGGGGGAGCAGGGCCCAGCAGGTTTGGGGATATCACAGAGTAGGTATAACACTGCAGCTCCCCCCAACTTCTCTGAGATGAGACAGACCTCAGATGAAGGCGTACATGTGATGTTTTGGTTTGGGGAGCCGCAGAAGTTTAATGTGTTCATTTGTGGTTGTGTAGTCGCTAAGCTGTGTCTCTTTTTGTGTGTGTGACTCTTTTTTTGGTCCCATGGACTGTAGCCCACCAGGCTCCTCTGTCCATGGGATTTCCCAGGCAAGAATACTGGAGTGGGCTGCCATTTCCTTCCCCAGGGGATCTTCCCGATTCAGGGACTGAACCTGCGTTTCCTGCACTGGCAGGTGGACTCTTTACCGCTGAGCCATCAGGGAAGCCCATGCGTTCGTTTTGCTATGTGGAAATGTCGCGGAGAAATCTTGGTGTTCCTAAATGTCACTGAGATTTCCATCTTTTCCTTTCCAATGATGCGCACACATGTTGGATGGAAGGAGGGAGGGAGAAAAAAAGAAAAGAAGCAAAACTGAAGACAGGACAGGGACAAAAACTTGGTGGATGCTGGTAAGAGAAAGCTTTTCTGCAAAAACAAGAACCAGGAAGAGGAAGCCCATCCAGCCCTGATGGAGTTTTTCTCAGACCCTGTCTGCTGCTAAATTAAGAAACAAGCGTTTCTTTCACTTTTGTTTAATTACTTGGAAAAGATGGAAGCAAAAGAAAAAAGGCTGCCTGAGTTGAGCCTGAGGGCCTGTGTGCATGAAACTTAGATTCAGAAACTTTAAGGCAGAATACCTGCCCCAAACCTTAATTCTAACAGACTCTCACCAAGCGCTAGTGGCCTGGGGCTCAATGCTCTTTCTAGGATTATCGCAGTTTACCTTTGCACCAATCCAATGAGGGAGGTGAAGCAGGCAACCCTGTTTTACAGGGGAGGAGGCCGAGGCTCAGAGAGGCTAATCAACCTGCCCGAAGTCACACAGCTGGTAACACCAAGATTCAAACTCAGGGCATCTGTCTTTATAGCCCACCGCATTTCTCCAGTGTGTTCAGTTCCCAGCAGACAAGACAAAGAAAGAGGAAAGGAGATGGAGGTACCATCCACGAGGTACCCAAGCTAAAGGGAGAGACATAAGAGCCGCCACCACCAGCTGGACACCGGCAGATGGATTGGGAGGTAGCTAGGAGCTCTGGAAACTTTACCTTAATGATCTCCTGGGCGATCTGCCTGGTCTTGTTGATGTCCAGAGATGTCTTGGGGTCCCTCACAAACGAGTGCAATGTCCGTCCCTTGCAGAAGCTGTGAAGAGCGGAGAGTCAAGCAGAGATCTGGGGCCCGTGCAGCCTGACCTCAGCCATTGTGGAGCCAGGGAGAGCTGTGTCCACCGGCTCCATGCCCTGGACCCTGGGTGCCAAAATCCTTCTTGACCAACCTGATGCCATTCCTTCTTTGTTTCATTTTGGTCGCACTTCATGGCACATGGGGACCAGAGATCGAACCCTGCCCCATCATGGAAGCACTGCGTCTTAACCACTGGACCACCAGGGAAGTCCCCTTGATGCTCACTGCCGCAGGGGCCCAGCCTGAATGGGCAAGAACACGCGTCCCTGAGACCTCTAGCCCACCCACCAGAGAACAGGAAATAGTTCACTAAGTTTAAGGATTGCTCAGTTGTGTCCAACTCTTTAAGATACACAGTCCATGGAATTCTCCAAGCCAGAATACTGGAGTGGGTAGCCTTTCCCTTCTCCAGGGGATGTTCCCAACCCAGGGATTGAACTCAGGTCTCCCGCATTGTGGGCAGATTCTTTACCAGCTGAGCCACACATTCAGAGGAGTCCACCTGCTCTCATGGTTCGAGGCAGGAACTCACCCACTCAAAGTCAACCAGGGAAGAACCTGGCCTTTTCAGGCTATAACCAGGCAGCATCAGGGCTCTGGGATCTCCATAATGACTTTCATGATCGTGCTGTTTTCTGATCACAGGGTTTTTTTATGACAAGGCAGAATGTGCAGTGGAGCAGGGGCAGGGGCGGGGGCGGCTATCAGCGGTGTCAGAGTGATTATATTAGATAAGGGGCTTGGATGTTGGAGTCCCTACCTGTACTGACTCCTGAAACCTGGGGTGAGGGACTTCAGTGGTTAAGAATCCGCCTTGCAATGCAGGGGACTCAGGTTCGATCCCTGATCGGGGAACTAATACACCACAGGCCATGAAGCAACTAAGCCGGCATACCACAATGAAAGATCCCGTGAGCTGCAACCAAGACCAGGCAAAGCCAAATAAATACATAAATATTTAAAGCAAAACCTGGAGTGAGGAAGGACCTACAGAAAATGGGTGGCTTTGCTGCTACTCCAGGGAGAAGCCGACTTAAGCCATCTGAGGGAGGGGCTAGTTTTTAGGAACCGTCTCCAACGAGATAGGATTCCTCGACCCTCAGGGTCTGGAGTATCGGTTGATGGTTATTGTTCCATGTTCCAGCCCCCTCAGCTGCATTAAATGTTTTGTTCAGTTCAGTTCAGTCGCTCAGTCGTGTCCGACTCTTTGCGACCCCATGAATTGCAGCACGCCAGGCCTCCCTGTTCATCACCATCTCTCGGAGATCACTCAGACTCACATCCATCGAGTCAGTGATGCCATCCAGCCATCTCATCCTCGGTCGTCCCCTTCTCCTCCCGCCCCCAATCACTCCCAGCATCAGAGTCTTTTCCAATGAGTCAACTCTTCGCATGAGGTGGCCAAAGTACTGGAGTTTCAGCTTTAGCATCATTCCTTCCAAAGAAATCCCAGGGTTGATCTCCTTCAGAATGGACTGGTTGGATCTCCTAAAATGATAGGATATCAAAAGAGGAACTCCCCAGGTCATTAGGTGCCCAATATGCTACTGGAGATCAGTGGAGCAATAAGTCCAGAAAGAATGAAGGGATGGAGCCAAAGCGAAAACAATACCCAGTTGTGCATGTGACTGGTGATAGAAGCAAGATCCGATGCTGTAAAGAGCAATACTGCATAGGAACCTGGAATGTCAGGTCCATGAATCAAGGCAAATTGGAAGTGGTCAAACAAGAGATGGCAAGGGTGAGCGTCGACATTCTAGGAATCAGCAAACTAAAATGGACTGGAATGGGTGAATTTAACTCAAATGTTTTGTTAATGTTCTTTTATTCTTTTACTATATGTGCTAAGTAGCTTCAGTCGTGTCTGACTCTTTTTGACCCTGTGGACTGTAGTCCGCCAGGCTCCTCTGTCCATGGGATTCTCCAGGCAAGAACACTGGAGTGGGCTGCCATTTCCTCCTCCAGGGGATCTTCCCGACCCAGGAACTGAACCCATGTCTCGAGTCTCCTGCATTGGCAGGCAGGATCTTTACCGCTAGTGCCACATTCCCTTTAAGCAGACTCAGATCTCTCCTGGGACTGGGTAGATGAGAGAGAGACGGAAGGCTGAATGATGGGCAGCGCCGAGGCCGGGGTCGGAGGGATGCGGAGCACCTCCAGCACTGGCAGCCGGCACCACCGGAGCAGCCCTTAAAAACATGAGTGTATACAAACTCCTTGATTCGAGTGGAAGGCATGATAAGGAAGTGTTTACAGTACCCGCCTTTGTTTACAGAAGCACCCAGGTAGGGTGGGAGGAGACTGGTTTTCACTCTGTACTTTTCCTGAACATTTGAATTTTCTCTGTCTTTAGGTATCCTTTCATTCATTTATTTATTAATGTCAGTGGGGTTATATGATGGGGGAATTAGACTCCATTTTGGGAGTTTCTTCTTTTTTTTAAGATTTTTTAAAAAATGTGGACCATTTTAAAAGCCTTTATTGAATTTGTTACAATATTGCTTCAGTATTTTAAAATTTATTTTTAATTGGAGGGTCAGTGCTTTACAATGTTGTGTTGGTTTCTGCCATACAACAACGTGCATCAGCCGTAAGTATGCACATGTCCCCTGCTTCCTGAGCCTGCCTCCTACCCCCACTCCATCTCTTCCCTCTAGGTTGTCACAGAGCATCTGGCTGAGCTCGCTGTAGTGTACAGCAACTTCCCATCAGCTATCCATTTTACATATGGCAGTGTATATATGTCCGGAGAAGGCGATGGCACCCCACTCCAGTACTCTTGCCTGGAAAATCCCATGGATGGAGGAGCCTGGTAGGCTGCAGTCCATGGGGTCGCTAAGAGTCGGACACGACTGAGCGACTTCACTTTCACGTTTCACGTTCATGCACTGGAGAAGGAAATGGCAACCCACTCCAGTGTTCTCAGGACTATTTTTCTTGATCCCATATATATGCATTAATAGACAATATCTAGTTTTCTCTTTCTGACTTACTTCACTCTGTATAACAGGCTTTGTCTTTTTGGCCCTGAGGCATGTAGGATCTTAGCTGCCCAACCAGGTATCGAACTCGCATCTGCTGCACTGGAAGGCGAAGTGCTAACCCCTGGACAGCCAGGGAAGTCCCAGCTTTTTTTCTTTGTGCCTCTCTATATGAAAACACCCTCCAGGGGCATACAGATCACCAGGCCCCCAGGGAAAGGGGAGGGGGTGGAGGCCGCCCCCGGGAGGGCAGGGCCGGGTTACCTGGTGATGATGGCCAGGTGCGGCGGGTTCATGCAGGCCCCCATGAAGAGCACCACATTCTCGTGCCGCGTCTGCCGGTAGTTCATGACCTCCTTCTTGAACAGCTTCAGGTGGTCCTGGTTGTGGCCGTCCATCTCCAGCAGGCGGATGGCCACCTCGCCGTGCCAGCGGCCGCGGTGCACGCGGCCCCAGCGGCCCTGCCCGATGGGCTCGCCCAGCTCCACCTGCTCGAAGGGGATGTCCCACTCCTGCAGGTACACGCTGGTCTGGCTGGCCTTGCGCGAGATGGGGCCCCGCCAGGGCCGGCGGGAGGTCGGCAGGTCGTCCACCTCATCCTCGTCGTCTTCGGCCTCCGACTTGCCGGCCTCAGGCTCCTCGGCCTGGAAGGAGAGGAGGAGGGAATAGAAGGGGCGGCAGGCCTGGGGGCAGGTGACTTCCCTCCCCCAAGACCCCCACCAGGTCGGGGAGCAGAGGGGCCTGGGGTCAGGAGGCCTGGGCTGTAGTCACAGCTCTGTACAGACTTCATGGGTGAAGTGGACAGGTCACTCAGCACCACATGGTCTCAACGTCCTAACCCATAACTACGGAGCGTGGCCCTTCTTCCCGCCAATGTTCCAAGACATTGCTCCTAGGAGCAATACCTAATCGCTGGGGAAGAACACTAACACCCTTTCTGGATATGCTTTTACTTAAAAAAATATATTTATTCACTTTATTTATTTGCCTGCACCAGGTCTTAGTTGCAGCATGTGGGATCTAGTCCCCTGACCAGAGATCAGCCCTGGGCCCCCTGAATTGGGAGTGCAGAGTCTTAGCCACTGGAAAGCCAGCAGTCCTATGCTTTTGTTTAAACACAGAGTTTGAGACTCTCCTCTGTGTGCTGTGTTGTGCTTAGTCGCACAGTCTTGTCCGACCCTTTGGGACCCCATGGGCTGGGGCCCGCTAGGCTCCTCTGCCCATGGAATTTTCCAGGCATTTTCCACTCCACAGGATCTTCCCGACCCAGGATCAAACCCATGTCTCTTGCATTTCCTGCTTTGGCAGGTGGAGTCTTTACCACCAGCACCATCCAGGAAGCCCGTGACTCCTCTGGGCAAGAGTAAATCAGTCTGCTGAGGCTCCATAAGCCACCACACTTGCCAGGTTCGGGTGACACTGGTTCAAGGCTCAAGGCAGCAAGTCCTTAGCCCCAGCTACAATCAAAATCACCCAGGAATATTTGATAACATCCAACTACCTGGCCCCACCCCAGACTGACTGAGGGAGAGTCTCCTGGACTGGGGCCCAGGCCTCTCGGCTGGAGGTGGAAACCACAGGAATGAAGAGCTTACTTTAGCCTCAAAAAACAGAAAAGCCAAAGGAAGCTTGCTTCGTGGCACCCCTCACTTCTCTCGCTGCCTTGCACACTGCCCGCGCCTGGTGCAGCAGGAGGGCACCTGGGATAGCCTCCCCCAGAGCCGGGTGCCCACACGCTCCCAGACGCCTCCACGCACTGAGCCGGGGAGAGAGGAAAGAGATGCTCCGTCTACGGCTCGCGTGTCGCCATCACTCACCTCCACTTCATGATCTTCCGGCACATCTGCCTTTGGCTGGTCGTCAAGCCTAAGAGTGAAGCAGGGTTTGTCAAGGAGATCCCGAGGCCGGGCCACGCGGGACTGGGCAGGGGACTCCCCGTGTGAGGTCTGAGAAAGGGGTGCCAGGCCTGGACCCTTCCTTTGACCCACTTGGCCACGGGGAAGGCAGTCTGGATGCTGTGGAAACACACAGCAGGCCGGAGGCCAGACCCCACTTCCCTTCTCTGGCCTTCGCCTTCCCCAGGCTGAACTTGAGGGTGGTGGGGGCTGAGGGGTGGACAGTGACCATCAGCGACCTTTCAGATCTGACAACTAGCATGGGGTTCCGAGCACAGGCACAGGATTTGGAATTCTACTTGAGGACTGCTTCCATTACTCCCTAAGCTGCGTGACTTAATGCACTTTCTTAACCTCTCTGAGCTGATCCCCTCATCTGGATGTCAAGGATGACACCTACTTTACACCTGGCTGAGAACTCTACTAAACAAGGTGAGTCAAGTGCTCGGCGTGGCCTGACCGAGAAAGGGCTCCTTGACGCCCAAGGAGCGTCATGAACAGGAGCTGCATTATTAGGGTTCTCTAAGGCTGGGCGCCCTTTGCCCAGCCCTCCTGGGTCTCTAGACAGCTCCTGTTGCACAGGCAGCCCCACCCAATGCTGATTGCGGTGATAGGAGGCAAATAAAACCCTGTGGCTGAGTTAACTGGATCACAGGGAGAATTAGCCCAGGGAGTGCTCCATCTGGCTGCCCAGGTCCACGGTAAGGTGTGAAATTAGAGGGTCAGAGATTTAAATGTGGAGGTAGAACACGGTCCTGCTGTAGAGCTCAGGGAACTCTGCTCAGGGTTATGTGGCAGCCTGGATGGGAGGGGAGACTGGGGCGAGGGGACGATGGATACACGGAATACGTATGGCTGAGTCCCACTGCTGTCCACCTGAAACTATCACAACACTGTTCATCGCCCATACTCCAATATAAAATAAAATGTTAAAAAAATATTAACAAAGGTAGATAAAAGAGGTGGTCAGGGATGTGGGTCCAGCTTTAACAAGTCCCCAGGGAAGAGAAAGCACACAATGCCTACCGGGAACTGTCTGCTCCATCGGCGAATGGTGCTGCCTGTGGAAATGCCGAAATGTCTGGAGAAAAAGGAAAAAAAAAAAAATACAAGGCATGAGCCCCATTCCCACTACCCCCGGAGACACAGGGCAGAGGTGCTTCCCCAGCGGCCCCTCCCTGGGTCGCACGCGGGCTCTCGGGGCTGCTTCCACGTGCTTTCCCTAAAACAGACGCAGCCTCCGCGGCACTTGGTGCTTCCCACACGGCTCTGCCCCGGGCAGGGACTCCAGGCAGCGTGGGAGCTGAGACTTCTCAGTTGGCACCATCGCCCTGAGGCCCCCTACAAGCAAGTGGTAAAAACAACTGGGCCCCTATTGACTGGACGTGTGGGCCAGACCCTCCTCCTCGCCTCTAAGCAGGGGCTGCTGGCTGCAACAACCCTTGAAGGTGGCAAGACCCTTGGGCCAGCAGAGGCCAAAGGCCAGACTCACAGGTGGCTCGTTAGCGACACCGGGTGCCTGGCACAGAGGCCGGGCACTTCGGGTGGGAGCCAGAGGCCCCATCCCCTCAGCTTCCAGCTTTGGTGGCTGGTGGAGCAGCACTCTGGGGAGACAGAAATGCACAGTCCACACATCAGGGACCACCTCCTCGCCTCTAAGCAGGGGCTGCTGGCTGCAACAACCCTTGAAGGTGGCAAGACCCTTGGGCCAGCAGAGGCCAAAGGCCAGACTCACAGGTGGCTCGTTAGCGACACCGGGTGCCTGGCACAGAGGCCGGGCACTTCCGGTGGGAGCCAGAGGCCCCATCCCCTCAGCTTCCAGCTTTGGTGGCTGGTGGAGCAGCACTCTGGGGAGACAGAAATGCACAGTCCACACATCAGGGACCCCGGGATCAGGAAGCTGGCGCTGACGCCTGAGTTGGTGGCTTTTCCAGTTTCAGCACCAGAGGGCCCCCATCCGGGGAACACTGGACAGATGGTCCCCCAGGGGGGAGCCAATGTGGCGCAGGCCAGCTCTCCCCCTGCCCGTGGCTGCTCCTGCTGCCGGCTGCTTTCTGTTCTCTCTGGTCCCTTCTCAACGTGCTCAGAGAGGCTGGCTGCCTCAGGGCTGAGTGGGCCCCTCACCCCCTCTTGCAGCAAAAGAAGAGATTGGAGGTGGCTGTGGTTGGAGCTAATCAGGGCCTCTCCCTGACTTCAGAGCAAGATGGACCCTTCTAGAAGAAAAGCCACGTCCTCCCAAAGCTTCCAAGGGTACTCCCCTGTATGTCACCCTAGAACACTAACCAGGCAGGCTCTTGGAGGGGAACCACAGGAAAAAATGGGTGTGAAACCAGAGGCAGCTCAGGGAGCCTGGCCCTACCCCCAACCAGCCTGCACAGCCTGAGAAACCACCTATAAGAGCTAACAAATGCTCTTAGTCACTCCCCTAATGGAGCTGGAATGGGGAATAGAAAGGCCTGGAATTACCAAAATACCATGACTTCAAGACAGGCCTGTTTAATCCAGGGAAAAACAATTAACTACAGTCTTCATCTAAAACACACAGAACCTTCATATGACTAAACTCAGAAGTAAAATCACAGATTACTTATACTATTGCTTGTCACCTCCAATGAGAGAAATAAATACTAAACAGTGTAAACTCCTTAGGGGCAGGAATATGGTCACATGCAAAGGCTGGCACATAGTAGGTGTGCAAAACAATTTCTGTGGAAGGAAATTAATGAGAACGTCTGACAAAATTTTCTTTCAACTTTCTGCACGGCAGGCATTTCCAACAATGGCCAGCAGATGGCGCTGTGCGGCAAGACTCTGGAAGGAGACACCCGCCAAATAAATGAAGTCTGCAGAGCTTCCCCCGGAGAAGGCAATGGCACCCCACTCCAGTACTCTTGCCTGGAAAATCCCATGGACGGAGGAGCCTGGTGGGCTGCAGTCCACGGGGTCGCTGAGAGTTGGACACGACTCAGTGACTTCACTTTCACTTTTCACTTTCATGCATCGGAGAAGGAAATGGCAACCCACTCCAGTGTTCTTGCCTGGAGAATCCCAGGGACAGAGGAGCCTGGTGAGCTGCCGTTTATGGGATCGCACAGAGTCGGACACGACTGAAGTGACTTAGCAGCAGACTTTCCCAAACTGGCATCCCCTTCTTTAAGAAAGGGTAGTAGTTTCCTTGCCATTATGTAGAAGATGATATCTTGTCAGATGCTCAAAAGGCATCAGCAAAAGGTCCTCTCCCCTTATTCTGCAAACTGGGTTTCCGCCACCTCCTGGCTGTGACCCTGGACAAGCTGCCTGCAGCCGCTGCAAAGAGGCGGGGGAGGGTGGATGCCAAGGGTCCCCGCGGTAAGGCACTGCCCCTGTGAAGGGCCGGCTTCAAGGCTACTCACTCTGCCCACTTGCCCACCCTCAACAGACAGTCAGCTCTCAAAGTAGATGGGTGTGAGACACAGGTCCTCAGGCTGGACAGAGGGGGTCACGGCAAGGGACAGTTAGTGGAACCATGCAAAGGACTCACCTGGGAAGATAAACTGCTGTCTATGATGAATGAGGTAGGCAGCTTTAAACAGAAGAGGAGGTGAGTCACACACAGAATAGCAAACGCAGCACGGGGAGAGGGAACAGAGGCAGGGGCTTGGGGGAGAGGGGCTGGTTATAGGGCTGGGGCACCCCTGCCCCAGGTGGGCCTGGCCAGGACGGGGCGCTCCATGCAGGAAGGAGGAAAAGAGCTGGGAGAAAGTGGGTGCCGGCAGGAGCCCCCGGGAGTAAGGGGTCTTGCACTGGAGGACTGGGGTTCAGAGACCCAGTCTTGGGAGCCACCCTGCTGCTGAGCCCTGGCCGATTCCGTTCACTTCCCAGGCCCCCTTCTCTGTGAACTGCGCGTGAGCCCAGGAGGGCAAAATATAATGGGGAGAAAAACCAAGATTCTGAAAACACTGAACAATGCTGTGCGCAGGAGAAGGGAAAATCCACCAGCCCACGTTCACACCTGGAGGTACCAAGGCTTCTGCCACTCAATATCACCATCCAAAAAATAACCTTTCTCCCAGGTTAGCCTCAGACATACACAGAAATGCTCCCACACAGTATGGAGCAGGTGGACTATAAGAGGAGGTCCCATCCCACGTTAACTGCCAGCCCACCCCAGCCCATGACCAGTGAGAGAGGGCTCCATGCAGGGTACAAGGCCGGCCCAGCCCGGGACATCAGGGAAGCTAAGAAGCTCTGGCTGATGTCACACAAAGGACTTTTTCAGTGACTCTTGTTTTTCAAACAGGCCCCTCCTTTCAGAAAAAGCCTTTTCTTTCCTTTCAGACTAGAAGGTTCAGCAAAAGGCCCAGTTTCAGAGCATCACAATGACAGAGCAGAACAGAGGAGTGTAATCACATGGCCATCGCTGGGTCGGAGGAGGGAGGGGCGGGCTTGGAACGATGCATTAGTGTGGGAGATAGCCAGCCACATGCATGTTAAGGCAAAAAAGAAGAAAGAGTCCTAAAAAATCTCACCACCACCCCCAAAAGAGGTCCTGGGACCCTGGGGAGATGAGGCTAGAGAGGTTGCCCAGCCGGGGGTCCCCTGGCACAGGAAAAGCCATGCCTTTGTCCTCCTCGGCCTGGAGCCCTGGGGACCGGTGACAGGTGGGGCCAGGCCTGGAGTCCACAGGCTGAAGCTGGCAGCCAGCCTGACTGGGCCCGGAGCAAACTGGGGCTGCCCTCCTTCCCTGAGCTTGAAACACACTGAAGGCCGAGACTGGTTTTGAGGGGCTGCCTGGGAGCCCAGGGCTGGGGCTCAGTCCTGAAAGGGGCCAGTGGGCTTTGTTCTGCTCCCTGGGGAGGTGGGACACGCCAGGCCTGGCCAAGTGGCAAGAGCCCTGTCCCTACAGACCCAGGGCAGCCGGGACCGTGCTCAGAGGTCAGCTCGGCTCTGGCACACACCCCTGGGTGGACTCTGTGGCCTCACCCACAGAGTGGGGATAACCTAACTCCAGCCTCACATGGTCTCTTGTTTTATAGAAAAGAACAGAAGTGCCCCCTTAAGCAGCTTGTCCAGACCCAGAGCAGGTAAGCCACAGGGCCCCGGATTCCTTTGCCCTGGCCTTCTGGGCTTGCCCCAGGTCTCAGTGCCGCCTGCCCTGCTTTTCAGGAGCCCAGAAGCACCGAGTGAGTGAACAATGCCCCCACACAGGGGGGCAGCCTGGGGACTAGGTCAAGAACCCAGGCTTTACATCAGACAGACTTGGCTTTGATCGCGGCTCTGCTGCTTACAGCTGGGGGCAAGCCACTTACTCCCTCTGAACCTCAGTGTCCCCATCTGTAAAATGGGCACAATCACAGCAGGTTTAAATATGGTGATACACTGTGTTCAGCTACTGCTCTTAGCAGTGGAGACGGTCTGGCCTTGAGTCAGCCAGGATGATGGGCAGAGAAGGGACATGCAAGCCCATCCCTCAGGCCTGAGAAAGCCCCAAGGTGTGGTACCTGGGAAGTTGAACCTGCCATCCCGCTGGCCAGGCGAGGGGTTGGGGGGCGTGGTGGCACTGGATGGGTTGGACGACGCTGGGAAGGGCGCGGGTGAGGAGGGTGTGGAGGATGTAGTGGAGGACGGGTTGCTGCTGGAGTCCAGGTGGTTCATGGCTGGAGGATGCTCCTGCAGGACCAAAGACACAGGGAGTGGCAGGGACCACCCAGCCCAGCCTGCCCGCCCACCCCTCCCCACCTGAAAAGGAGGATGTCAGCCAGGGTGCCCTGGCGTTTATGGGTGTAATGTTAGAGGGAAGGACGGCACAGGGAGACCTGCACCTCAACGCGTGACCCCTGGAGGGCTCCTCTCATCTTACTGATTTCAGCTCAAACATCCTTTCCTCCCAGAAGTCCTTCCCCAGCCCTGGTGGGAGCCAGGCTCCCTCTACCCCGCTTTTATCCTCCCAGGGCCCTGAGAACTTTTCATCAGGGCACTTGAACTATGGTTTGCCAGCTGCAGGGGTGGTTTTCTGAAGACTCTCTCCACCACGCTGTGTGTGTCCCAGGAAAGCAAGAACCACACACCCAGGGCCTAGCTCTTGGCTGACCACAGAGTAGGGTCCTTTAATGAATTAAATTCAGCCTCTGACAAGTATTTATTTTAGTGGGTGGCTCACAATGGGGGGGGCTTCCAGATGACTCAGTGGTAAAAGAATCTGCCTGCCAGTGTAGGAGATACAGTTCAATCTCTGGGTCGGGAAGATCCCCTGGAGGAGGAAACGGCATCCCACTCCAGGATTCTTGCTTGGAAAATCCCATGGACGGAGGAGCCCGGTGAGCTACAGTCCATGGGGTTTGCGAAGGGTCAGACATGACTGAATGACTGGGCACACACACACAGTGGGTGCCTAATAAGTGCGCCCACCACTCAGCAGATGGATCTGCCAGCTGGGCACTCTAGCAAGGCCAGAGGATCCCCTGAGGGAGGGTCACCGGGGAACCGAGTCCATGCCTGGGGGACCATGGGCCTGACCAGTGTCTCCCAGACCAAACGCCAGTTCCTCAGGGGGTGGGGCAGGCAGTTCTGTTCAAAAAAAGTCGGGCTAACCTGGGGTAAAAGCTAAGCTGAACCGGTTTCTCTCTGGCAGGCCCTCAGGCTCTGGGATGCGGGGGCGATTCTGGAAACCACCAAAGCCACGCAGTGGGTCTCACGTCCAGTGACGGCCAACACCGCCTGCTGCCAAGCTAAAGGGGGAGGTGGCCGCACCCCCTGCGCCCCCACTCTGCCCCCTCACACACCACGTCCCAGAGCCCCCGTCCCGATCAGGCCAGGCCAGCAAGGGCAGGAGGTGTGTTTGAGGCAGGCTGAACCCCAGCCCAGAGTCAGCGGCTGTGTGACCCTGGACGAACCGGCCCACGCTTCTCAGCCACATGGTGTGTCGTCTACGTAAAGCGGGGCCTCAGCTGCTGCCTCACGGGGTTGCTCATTCGCTCAGCGTTCCATAGACCATTTCCTCACTGCCGAGGCAGGCGTCAGGGGCCCAGCTGGGGCACAGCCCCACAGCCCTGCCCTCCACAGCACCCACGCGGTCCGGGCCTGCCTCTCACCCACAGGGACCCTCGCACGCAGTTTCTTCATCTCTAAAAATCCCTGGTTGCATAGTGGTTAGGACTTTGTACTTTCACTGTCGAGGGCACAGGTTCGATCCCCGGTTGGGGAACAAAGATCCCACAAATCACAGTGTAGCCAAAAAAATAAAAAGACGGCAGTGACCTCAGCCTGTGTCTTTTAGAACCATTGTGGGGATCAGATGAGTTATCAGTGGAGAAAGTTCTGTTCCTGACACGGAAGTACAACTGAAGCCCGCGAGTGCTAGAGCCCGTGCTCCGAAACCGCAACGAGAAGCCTGAGCACGCTCCCCAGCTAGAGTGGCCCTGGCTCGCCGCAATTTGAGATAGTCTTCGCATAGCAATGCAGACCTGCTGCAGCCAAAGGTCAATTAATTAAAAAATGCGGGGGGTGGGTATTGTCACATAACTATGATTTGCACACAAATGTGAAACCTCCGCAATGGCTAAACATGAGATCCCCGCAGGCTACCCTCTGGCCGTGCGACCAGGTTGCAGCACCACACTTCCCTACCGGACCGCCACCCTGGGCGTGTGCCACAGAAAGGGACCCTGGGCAAGGGTTCTCCTGACAGGGTACCTTCTTTGTCAGTGCTTTGGGGAGGGTTCCGAAATGGGGTTCAGCGGCTCTGTCCACCGGATTGTTGATGTCTGAGGGCACGGATTCTGTCCTCCGAAGCTTGGGTACTGTTTAAAAAGAGAAGGGGTTGTAACCACCAGCAGTGAACAGGATCAAGAAAGATGCACCCCAAATCCCAAAGGCAGAAGGGAGAAGGGCAGGACACTCACGTGGAAGGAAGGATATTCTACAGGCAGGGGCTTCTTTTGTACACTTGTTATGACACTTCAACCTGGTGGAGAAGGCAGGGTCAGTGCACGGAGGGGTCACATGGGCCCCAGGACACACACACGGGCTCGGAAGCACTGCCTGGCAGTTCTGTACGGCACTCAACCCTGACTGCCTCAATTCCCACAAACGTCTCAACAGACATTCGCTTTAGAGTGGACAGCATCTTGTTAATAGTACTAGCAGCTAGTATCCGTCGAGCACGGCCATGTTCCCACTGTCATCTGCCTCATCTTCACAGCAAAGCAGGGTTTTGTTTTGTTTTGTTCATTTTTAATTGGAGGATAATTGCTTTACAATGTTGCGTTGGTTTCTGCCAAACATGAACATGAATCAACCTGAATCAACCAATGTTCCCCTTCCTCTTGAATCTCCCTCCTACATCCCACCCCATGCCACCCATCTAGGTGCAAACAAGTTTAATTTCACCCATTTTTAACTTGCTGTAGGTCAGACATCTATTTCTCTTTTCTAAACAAAAGGAGACCCTCTACCCACATTTGGAAAGCTTGAGACAAATCTGAACTTGAGAGAGACGAATTAGAAGGAAAATATCTCCATTATCCAAGGATCCCAGGGAGGCCCCTCCTGCTACCTTCCTGCATAGGCCACGTTGTCTGAGGATCAGAGCGAAGGGAATGGAAAGAGCTGGATTTAGATTCTTGGTTTGGTTCTGCCTGCTGAATCCTCTCTCAGAGTTCTCATTGATCAAATGGGCTGACAGTTGGGGTCCTCCAACTTCACACTGCAACTACAGGAGAGCTTGGGGTTCAGAGGTTATCCTGTGCTCTCTGCAGGAAAGGCATTACTTGAACAGGAGTTGGAGGCCCCTGATTTAAAGCCAAATGGCCAGGAGCCACCAAACACCTAGACTGGTGAGAAAGGTCTGACATCTCCTTTACATTTTCCTGCGGTTCTCTTCTAACCACAATTTATCCAACAGACGCACATGAGACCTATCACTTATAGTCTGGCAGGAGCCCAAATGCTTTTACTACACACTCTAGTTCAGATTTTTAGAGTAATCCTGATTGCACAGAGAGACCTGGAAGACAAAAATGAGGCCCAGAAAGGGCAAGCACCTTGCTTCAGGTCACACAGCAATGCAAGGACAAAGTGAACTGGCAACAGGCTTCAGGCCCATCCTCTGTAAAGTGGGAGTAGCTCGATGGTCGGGAACAGACTCTGCTCACCCTGCAGTTCACTATCCTTGCCCTTCTTTCTTACCAGAAACCTCAACCCTAGGAAGAGGATTGAATTTATATAGAATCTACATTCTTCCTTCATTCTCTTCTCTAAATACCACAAGCCACTTCTCTGTATGTACCATTCCCTGGCCCCATTTCCCGATTCCTTATGTGCTAACCTTAAACTTCAGAACTCCTTACAGTTTCCAGAAAAGTCCTGCCATTCCTCTCTGCCTTTATACAAGGTGCTTTCTTGACCCAGAATTCTCTTACCTCCTTAGCCCACCTGGTAAACTTCTATTCATCCTTCAAAGCCCACCTCAAACAGTCCCTTCTTCTAACAATGCTTTGCCTGATGCTTCCTTATTCTTCAAAGAGAGGGCTGATCACTCCCCGATGCGCTGAGATTACAAATAGATTTTGGAACTCTCAAATGAGTTCCTTTGAACTGTGATTTGACCTGAGGCCAAGAACCAAGTAGCAAGACTTACTAAACTGAAAGTATGGAGTTTGTGTCCCCTCTTCCACCCTCCACTCATCACCTGCAATGCTTGCACTTCACTCCAAACATCATGCTCTTCTGGCACACGCGGCAGACCTGCGACAGCCAGGACTTGGTGGAGAACCTGCAGGGGCGGACACATGAAAATGCTCAGAGGGGCCAGGATGGAGAAGTGTCCCCACAAAGCCACAGGGAAACCAGAAGAACTGGTTCCACCCCAGATACCCGGGTACCCTCTCAAGTGGAGGGCAGGGACATCCAGGGCCACTGCTTTCCCCAGGCATTCAGATTTCTCGGCCACAAAGTCTTCATTGCCAAAGCTGGTGTGGTCACCGATGCCAGCTCTCTGGCAGGCAAATTGGCAAAAGCAATCAAAATTACAAGTGCACCCATGGAGCAATTCCAGTCCCAGGAATTCATCCAACAGATACTCCCACGGGTGTCACATGATGTACTGACAAGGTTACTCACTGCAGCGTGTATGCAGCAGAAGAGACTAGAAACAAGCTCTGTCGTTAGGTGTACAGGTGACTGCATAATGTATGGTCCATGCATACGACTGGGCACCAAACAGTCGGAAAATAAAGTCAGGAAGCTCTCTTTATGCACATGGGCCTTGATCACTAAATTACACTGTCAGTGAAAAAAGGAAGGTACAATGCTACATGACTCCATTTATTTGAAGTTCAAGTACAGGAAAATCTAATCTACGATGACAGAAGGGAATAGCATCTCTGGATGGTAGCACTATGGACTAAGAAGAGCCAAAGAGAACTTCTGGGGTGGGGACGTTCTGAATCTTCATATGGGTGGTATACGTGGGTGTACACATATGTTAAGCATTTGTGTACTTAGCTCCATATAAATTACGCCTCAATTTTAAAAAGAAAAAAGCAAAGTATAGAACAGTGTGTATAATATATGCAATATTTTTGTGAAAATAAAAAAAGGAGGTGGAAGAATTTACATATGTATTTGATTGTACAAAAATATCTCCAGGGGACACAGAAGACTGCCGAGATCTGCCTATGGCGGGGTTGGGGGGTGATGACAGCAGCAAGAGGGGACTTTTCTCATAAATACACATCCTCTGGAGGTTTGAATTATAAATGCATTTCAACCCAAACTAAATTTTTTAACAATCCACAAAAGATACACTGAAAAGAAGGGTGGGGTGGAGTGGGTGGTTGCCTCCCAGGGCAAAAGTCCAAGGTCTGTGTACAGGATGGGTAGCCTCAGGGCAGAAAGAACTCACAGTTTTGGAGGACCAGATTTTTAAAAGCATAGGATATCATAGTAACTTCAGAACAAATAGCAACAGGACTTGGGGAACAGTTTGTAATGCATCCATAAACATTAGCTCACTCCTGGGAGTGACCACCCCAGGGAGTTAGGCAGGTCAGGGATTCTTAGGACACAGGCAAGCAAACCAGATCAGAGAGGTTAGGTGACTTTCCCAAGGTCACACAGTTGGGCTGCTGTGCAGCGGAGGCAGACCCCAGGTCTCTGAACTCAGAGCACGGCCCTGTAAGAGAGACCACTGGGACGGAAAACGAGGGAGAGAGCCGGGGCTTTGGGGTCAGACCACACCGGGTTTGAATCCTGACAAATGCTGGCTGTGGGATGGGTCCAAGTCTTTGCAAATGAGGCCGACACTCTCCCCTCACAGGGCGTGAGGAGAATCATGTGTGCTGTGTAACGTGCAGGGCCTGGACTGTGGGTGTGAACGTCGCTGCTTCTACTAGCCAAGATGGGAGCCTCCAGGCCGAGGAGAAAGGCACCCACCCCCTTGGAATGACTTTTTTTTTTTTTTTAATATTTATTCATTTATTTATTTGGCTGTGTCGGGTCTTCGTTGCATCACTCGGATCTTTCGTTGCAGCACAGACTCTCTAGAGTGGTTTTAGTAGTTTCAGGCTTAGTTGCCCCACAGAATGTGGGGTCTCAGTTCCCCCACCAGGGATCGAACCCATGTCCGCTGCATTGCAAGGTAGATTCACACAGTCTCTCTGGCCTTAATCTCCTGTGAACACGGGGGTTAGGGGAGCAGCTCAGTGGTACTTGAGATGGCCTCCACTAGAAAATCCTGAAAAGAGAGCTGGGGGCTCAGCCAGAGAAGGGGCAGGCATTGGGGAGGTTTGGGGGTGTAGAATAGCATCATAAAATATTTTTTCCCCTATGATTAGACCAAAGTGCTTCAGAACTTCTGAAGCTGAGAGAGGCTCGGATCATGACTTTAAAAATCCAAGAGAGTGTGACCATGATGTCCCATACTCAAGACCAGAGCCTGGGTGGGGAGGGCCACCTGGCGATGCCAGACAGGATGGATGCTGCTGCCTGGGGTCCAGCCGGCACGGCCTCAAACCCTCCGTGAGACCAGGCGCAGCCAAGACAAAAGTGAAACAGAGCAGCCTGCTGATCCTGGTGTCCCTTACTTACCTAAGTCAGCCTGTCTCAGGCCAGAGCCAGGGTTCAACATCAAGTGCTTCCCAGCGCTGAATGCATGAGGCTCACATGCATGTCACCCCCCTTTTATCCTCCCAACAGGACTGGCAGCAAGTTCCAATCACAGAGAGGGAAACTGAGGCTGGGAGGGGTTACTGGCAGGGAAGATGGCACTGGGTGTGCCTGAGGGAGGCCCTCAAGACCTTCACTCAGATGGCTTCTCCTGGTGCCAGGGACTCGCCTCCCGAGGGTCTTGGGGATGGGCATCCGAGCCCTGCTAAGGCTTGGGACAGAAGTGCCTGGGCGCCAGCCAGCGGTTTCAAGAGTGTCTCAGGGGCTGTGAGACCTCAGGCAAACTACTCAACCCTTCAGAGCCAAGCCTGCCTCACGGGGCGAGGATTCGGGGCTGGCCCTCCGCACAGGCAGAGTGCAGCATACACTCCAGGGGAAACCAAAGGCCCTGGCAAGTCGCAAGACTCTCGATGAGCATGCCCGGCCATGTTCACAACTTGTTTAATGGGGCGGCCAGAGGACAGGGATCCCAAAGGACTGTACTGCTGGCCATCAGCGGGGAGACAAGAGGCTGCTCAGACCTGCTGTTGGCAGCACACGCCAGCCTCACAAGCATTGAGGCCGAGGCCTCTGGGTGGCACACGCCAGCCTCACGAGCATTGAGGCCGAGGCCTCTGGGTGGCACACGCCAGCCTCACGAGCATTGAGGCCGAGGCCTCTGGGTGGCACACGCCAGCCTCACGAGCATTGAGGCCGAGGCCTCTGGGTGGTCCATGTCATGGGCCCTCACCAGCCACACCAGCTGCATGAACATCAGTCTCCGGAAGTTGCTAGAATCCTGACTGGCAAGCCAAGAACCTTACAGATGGAGCCTGGCATTTCATCAAGCTCCAGGAGGCTCTGACATGTGGCCAGTTATGTCCACATAAGTGATGTCATGCCAGACCCAGGGGGACGCTCTCGGCTCCCTGTTTCTCCTGGGACCTGTGTTTTCCCTCAGCAGATGGAGAAGGAGACTCGAGGAGGGGCAGGGGAGGGCCAGCGAGTCCAAAAGGGCTGCTGGAGACAGGCAGGGGCTCCAGGTGGGTGCCATGTCCACAGAGGAATGGACAGACAGACTACTGTCTGTCTGTGAGACAGAATGGACTGACAGACACACAAAGAGCCCTGAGAGACAGGGTCAGGACAGAGTTCCAGCGATGCAGTGACCCCCCCCCCAGCGGGGCTCAGCCTATACAGGTCCCAGCCCAGCTCTGTGCCCCCTCCCCACCCCAGCCCGGCCAGGCCTACCTGTGTGTCACGGAGAGCCCGATGTCCCTTCGTACCATCTGCGGGGATCCGTGAGGGTGATCTGCAGGGAAAGAGGCCAAGTCGGCAGGCTGAGGGGTCCTTCCTACCTGGATGGTGTGTACCTGAGACCTGCTGTCTCAGAAATCACAGACTGGGGGGTGGGGGTGGAGACCAGCCACATGGTTGAGGGGGGGGGGGCAGGGCAAAACCAACCACATGGCAGAGGGCCGTTTTCCTGAACCTGCCTCTAATCAACACAGGGATGGCCAGGCGAGACCAAAGCAGGGCCAGTGTGGTTACCCCCACCCCCGCACAGATGCTACCACCTAGCCTCTGCAGACAGTTCAGAAACAGCCCCTGGGAGATTTCTAGCTTTGGGGGAAGACAGGCTTGCGAGGTAGAAGGCAAAGCCAAGCTGAGGCCTGCAGCTCAGCTCCCCCCATCTCCTGCACTTCCTTGTGGAGGCAGCCACAGGTCACCAATTCTTCTTGCGCAGGTAGAAGTTGCCTGACCCTTGGCGGAGGGGGTGAGGCCATGCAGCGCACCCAGCTCTCCAGGCAGAAGCACCTTGGGCATTTTGCTCTGAGAGCCACCACTGCTGGATCCCAGCAGGTAGAGAAAAGACGAGGTGAAGCTTCACCCGTTTCCATGTGGCCCAGCCCCCGCCAGGCACTCAGTCCGAGCCTCAGGAGAGGTCTCAGGCCATGAGCTTTGCATGCTTTCCAAGAGGGCACCCTGGCCTCTCTCTTCAGCCCTGGCTTCCTTATATGAATGGGCATCCCTGGGGTTGGTGTTATAACAGGTTGGGCAGTAGAGGAGCAGCTGGAAGCAATCTGTCATCCACTGGCAGCCCATATGTCTAACTCCCTCTCCCCTCCTTCACCAGAGAGACCCCCACTCCTCCCCACCCCACCTTCTGCCCATACTCAATACTGCCTATCTCCTCCTAGAGCAGGGTTTCTCAAAGGAGCCCGTGGATGTGCTGCAGCGGGTCTGGGACTCCCCTGGACTAGTAAGCAGATGATGTAGGGCAGGGGCCCCAATCCCTGGGCTGTGGACTGGCACTGGTCTGTGGCCTGTTAGGAACCGGGCCACACAGCAGAAGGCGAGTGACAGATGAGACAGCAAAGCTTCATCTGCCGCTCCCCATTGTCTGCATTATCACTGCCTGAACCATTCCCCTGCCCACCCCCACGCCACCGCTGTCCATGGAAAAACTGTCTTCCAGGAAACCAGTCCCTGTGCCAAAAAGGTTGGAGATGGTTGATGTAGGATTTTCCTTACCAAGAAGGTCTAGATTTTTATCCAGTTATCAAAGAGATCTGTGACTCAGAAAGGTCGGGAACACAGTGCTCTAGGGATCTGTGGCCATCTTCACCCCATGCTGGCCTGGCACACAGCTGGTGCTCAATAAGCAGTGGTTCACTTAAAGCTGTGTACCAGATACCCAACCACAAGAGAAGGGCATGAAGGAGGTACTGACTTTCCTCCTACAACAAGGGGAGTTTGATGGGGACCTCTGCCACCTGCTGATGGTTGAACTCACAATCTCTCCAGCACATCAGCCATGGGGCTGACTCCTCCCAACTCCCTTGGCACTCCACCCCAGTCAGTAGCCAAGGCCATGAAAGCATATGGATCTAAAAGGGCTTAGGCTACCAGACTAGGAGAAACACACAGTGGGATAACGAGATTTTAATCATCTATCTCTGAAGACAATCTGTGGTTGATTAGTAATGTCTGCCACAGGCCTAGGCCAGGACAGAGGTGAGATGAGGCGGTCCCTGATCCTGAAGACAACCTACAATTGATTAGTAATGTCTGCCACAGGCCTAGGATAGGACAGAGGTGAGATGAAGCTGTCTCTAATCCTGAAGACACCCTACAATTGATTACTAATGCCTGCCACAGGCCTGGAATAGGAAGGATATGAGATGATGCTATCCCTGATGGAGGTGAAACACTGGTCCTAAAGGCCTCATCCCACCTTCCCAGCAAACTGGGGAAGCAGCCTCACTGTTGTGGTCCCTACGTCACTATAGCAATCAGGAAGATGGATGTCCTAGGGATGCAGATGCTGGATTCTCCTCCAAGGCTCTGTGAGGGGTCCTGGGAGTTTTCCACCTGTGCCCTGGGGACAGGGAAGGGCAGTCTCCCTCCTTCTTTGCCCTATACCTCCCTGGTGGTCCTGCATTCAGATCCATTTTGGCAAAGTCACTGTCTGGTACCTCACTCCACATCTCTCAGACCCTGCTGACAGCCTCTTCACTCTATTTAGCCAGTATAGGATAGTACAAAAAAGAAGCTGCTATTTTGCTCAGGCAAAAACCAAATGCCTCTGCACCTCCACAGACACAATTAAAAGCAGACCCAGGAGCTGTCTTCCTCTGCTCTGACTCTGGAGAGAGATACCCTGCAGCACAGCCACGCACAAGAATCAGCTCTCAACCCAGAGGTGGAAAAGGGACTCGGAGCTTGCCTGGGCATCCTTATCGCCCCCCTCCCAGGGGACATCCATACCCTCTGATCTCTCAGGCCTCATTCAGAGCTGACCACATCCTGCCTCCAGGGATGGCCCTCTCCTGAACAGGGTGGACGGTCCCAAGACGTCAGCTGGACTTTGCAGATGGCTACCATCCATCTACACTGGACAAAAGGAACCTCTCTCCCAGGAGCACGGCATCACCACAGCAGCCCAGCAGGTAAACAACTCCTGCCAGAGGTCACCTGTGAGGGTGGCAAGGTGCAAGTGGGGCCCCCAGATGATGACATTCTCACGGTGCCTGCTTCTCAGGGCAGCTGCGGGCTGGGCTGAACCACCTTGTCATCTGAAGGTTCCCTGTCCTAACAGCTACTTCCTGAGGTGGAGCCCAGCATCTCTGCTTCTGGACCACAGAAAGGCCAGAGGACTAAGACAGGGTCGAAGAAATCCACCCCCGATGGGGACAGCGACAGACACAGGACTCCCGGGTGGCAGAGGGGATGAAAATGAATCACTCTTACCCAACCTGAAGGAGACAAAAAAGAGAAAGCAGGATTATGTCACCGTGCTGGCCTGGTGTCCCCCGGAACATCAGTCCTTGGGCAGGAGCGGATACAGTGCTTGGATGAGGACTTTGAGCCCCTGTGTGGGGCCGGGCTGGCTGAGTGACTGGTGACTTTCCTCAATGACAAGGGCTAGAGGCGGCCCCCTCCCAACTCCCCGTTGGACAATGGAGCCATATACTGTGCTTTAACACATCAGATTTCCTAGCCCTCGCCAGCTACCTGCACTGTAATTAGAGTTCATTCCTTTTCACAGCCGAGGAAACAGGCTCCCAGTCTCCCAAGATCATATGCCAGTAGGCGGAGGAGCCCTGCCCACCTCCTCCTGGGAGGAGGAGTGCTCGGACCAAGCAGGAGGGTGGCTCAGGGAACCAGAGAGGAAGCGGCTGGGGCAGGAGGCGAGGAGGACAGGTGTAGGAGCAAAGAGGCAGCCCCCAAGCAGGGCCTGAGCAACATCTCCTGGGGGTGCCGCTGTCCCAGGGACGAAGACAGCTGGGAGCCCAGGGCACTGAGTCCAGCCTCAGGGTGGCCTGAGTACTCATGTCGGTGCCAGCTTTGGTGTGCTTCAGAAAGAAGATCCAGGGGGGGATGGAAGGCTCAGCCCCTTTTGGGGGTCAGGAAGGAGGGAAGCCCCAGGCCCCAGCAGAACAGTCTGATCGGGAGTGGCAGGTAGGTCACAGCTAGATTTCTCTCCTTGGGTGACATACACTCAGAATCATCAGACTTGTCCAAAGTCTATCCCACAAGGGACGAAAGAGAGTCTGCCCTGGGGTGGGGGAACAAGCCCACTTGAGACCCAAAATGACCAAGTCAGGAGAGAGGCCGGGTTCCCAACCCTCAGAACACAAGAAGGTAAGAGGCACCCAAGGAAAACTACCCCTTCCCTTCCACAAGGGTATATAGACAAGGACGAATTTTATAATAGAGAAGGACAAAGACCTAAATATCCATCAAGAGGGGAGAAATTAAACTATACACTGGAAAGAGGCTTTAAAAAGCTTAAAAGATGAAATAGCTTGAATAATTATAGATATATACAAAACTGATAACCTGGTTGGTTCCTGAAAGGAAAAGGAAAAATGGTAGGGGACAAACTTAACCTCTACAAAGTTCTATGTGAGCGATACTGGACCACATGACTGTCACTAACTATTTAAAATACATAGATCAAGGGACTTCCCTAGTGGCCCAGTGGTTAAGACTCTGCACTTTCAATGCAAGGGGCATGGGTCCAATCCCTGGTCAGGGAACTAAGATCCCACATGCTGTGGCCATAAAATAAAATACATACATAAATTTTTTTATAAATAAATACGAGAGTAAGGTAGTTCAAGATGAACTGATATTTAGTTCTCAGAAATAAAAGTAAGTTGAAAAATTATTAGAAGTTTCAGCAAGATATTCTAGTTCCCCCTTCTGGGCATATAGGAGGATGACATTGTTTGGTTCTTTTGTTTGGGTAGGGCCATAAACGGTGTGTAGAACTTTTGGGGAAAAGCATTTAATTGCTCAGTTGTAACATGTCAAGTTTCTCTTTTTTTTTTTCCCTCTGCCACAGTGGGATGTTCTAGACAATGTTCTGGCCTGGAATCTGGAATGAGGCTGACCTGTGATGGGCAAGTAGCATGAGCAAGAAATAAATCTTTGGTTATTTGAAGATCCAGAGGTCCGGGGGTATTTGTTATTGCGTCATAACTCAGTCTATTCTGACGTGTCTGTGTGTGTGTACGAAAAAAAGAAACCTAATAGAATTCAGCCCAAACAGTTCAGGTAGTCTGGGTAGCGGACTGAGAGATGGGGGCATCTTTCATTTTTTGCGTTGCGGTTTCTCTGTTGGCCAATTTTGTCCTTTAAAAATCGACCCTATATTACCTTTACAGCGAGAACACGCTTGACCTTACAGGTGGCAAATTCGGCATCTTAGGACAAGGACACTTACCTCATCGGGGAGACCTCGTCAATGCGGTTCCCCAGCTGAGACTCGTGGGACTTGCTCCGGGTGAGCGTGGGGAAGCTGGGCAGCAGCTGGAAGACCTTGCGGCTGGGCGGGGGCGGCGTCCTGGGCGGCTTCAGCTTGGTGTGCCGTCGGAGCTGGGGCGTGGTCGGCGGGGTGATGAAGCTGGGCAGGGCGCGGGGGGTCAACCGGCCGCTGGTGTGCAGGGAGATAAAGGGGTCCGACAGGCCCTCACTGGGGCCGGGGTTTGGGGAGTCCGAGGCGGGCAGAGCAGACACGGAGACGGAGCGTGGGCCCTGGGCACTGCTGCCCAGTCTGCCCAGCTGGGAGCTCCCTGGAGGCCAGGGCAGGCTGGCTGGCGAGAGGGTGTCTGCGGGAGGCCCGGAGCCACTTTCCCGCCGGGCATCAGACGAACTCCAGCCTGAGTCCTCTTTGTGCTCCCCGCCTGTGGGCCAAAGAGTCGAGTCACAGGTGGCTGCAGCCAGAGGGAGTCATGGGCGAGGCGGCCAGGGCCCACCCAAGAAGCACCGTCCCCCAACGGAGGCTCCAGCTGCCAGCCATCACCATTCTATGAAGGCCACTCGAGCACACACGCTATCTGGCTGACTGTCAGAGCACCAGGGCAGATACTGCTCTCCTCGACATATAGAGAAGAAAACGGGGCCCAGAGAGGGACAGGCAGGGCTCCCACTGGCAGGTATGTGGAAACCCACCCCCAAAGTGAGTGCTCTCAGAGCGGGAAGCAGTGAGTGATCTCTGCGAGTTAGGCTGTGTAGGGACTTCCCTGGTGGTCCAGAGGTTAGGACTCCGTGCTTCCAATGCAGGGGTATGGCTTTGATCCCTGGTCGGGGAACTAAGATCCCATATGCCACTCGGGGTGGCCAAAAGTAAACAAATAAAAAATAAAGATGCGTTTTTTTTTTTAAGAGTTAGGCTGTAAAGGGGTAACTCTCCTCTGAGAAAATTCAATCATCAGGAGAAGGGGCTGCATGGACCTTCTGAAAGCAAACTGCCCTGGGAACTTGCTAGAAGAGAGACACAGCTAGAAAGAGATCAACAGCCACCTCCTTTTGAGAGAAGCCTGTGAGTGACCTTGGGCTGCTCCCACAGTGACCCTCTGTCTGAGGCTCCGGAGGCTTTGGCGCTCTGAGGGCTCCAAATCAGTGACACGTCTGTCCATTCATGCGAGCACTCCCTGTATGCCAGATGTCAGGACATAAAAAGACACGTCTGCGGTGCACGCAAGTCCAGTGAGAGTGATGGACACTCAGTTCGGTGTGCTGTGTGCTGACACAGAGATGCATGGAGACTGAGGGGATACAGAGGAGGAGGACCCTAAGTATCTTGAGGGTCAGGGGGCTTTCTAGAGGAGGTGGCACCTGGGTTGGGCCAGCTAAGGGAGAACTGGAGAAGGTGTACCAGGGAGAGGGAACAGCACATGCGGGAAGCACAGGGCATCTTGGCGGCTACAGAGTCCCACGTGCCTTGAGAAGTCAGGACAAGCCAGGGAGAGGGGAGGGATGAAGCTGGAGGGTCAGTCCACTGGGGACCAGCTCCAGAGGGGCCTTGGATGTCTTGCCAAGGGCTTGAGGCTTGACCTTACAGGAGACGGGGAGATATTGAAGGGGTGGAGGCACGGAGAAAGGACGCCAGTCTACAGAGACCCTGTCATGGGAAGAGGACACCTCCCTCCTCGTATTTATCAATGAGTGGAAAGCACAGGAGGGGAGATACTGATTCAAGACATAATGAACTTCCACCCTGTAATTCTTCTACTTTGTGTCCCTCAATCCGTCCAGCATGGTGAGGTTGATGAGATGCAGAGAGCCCATATATACTGCCAACTTCACATAGCAAAGTAAGAAATGGGATGGGAACCGAGCCCTTGATCTCAACCACAGCCCCGGATCTCCTCCCGCAAAGCTACCAATTCTGAATGACCTGTAACGACACAGCCTTGGGAGTGAATGAGCTCTCTATCATCAAAGATGATAAAGCCCAGCCCACATAGTCATCTATTAGGGATGGTGGAGTAGAACCGAGCCCTTGATCTCAACCACAGCCCCGGATCTCCTCCCGCAAAGCTACCAATTCTGAATGACCTGTAACGACACAGCCTTGGGAGTGAATGAGCTCTCTATCATCAAAGATGATAAAGCCCAGCCCACATAGTCATCTATTAGGGATGGTGGAGTGATATTAACCTTCTCAATTCTTAGAGTTTGTCTATTCCATCCTTTCCTCAAATGCCCTTCCTTCTACCTCACTGCATGGTGACTTCCTATTCATGAATCAACTCAGATGAGTTAGTCTGTGTATTCCTCATTCTTGCTCCTTTAGAACTGTGGCCAAGACCTAGCAAGAGGAGCTCAGGGATTGACTAGCGATGTCTGCTATGGATGAAGGATGGGGAGATTCAGCAAGCATGAGCCTACCCTGTTCACCAGCCACAGGCATAAAGAAACATCCTTTATCACCTTTCTTAAGACCAGAGATGTGACCATTTGCCATCACCCCACAGGCCTAATACTGAAAAATACATACTAATATGTGCCAGGCTCTAGACTAAGTAGATGAATTTAACTCATTTAATCCTCCAACAAGTCCATGAGAGGAAGTCTTGTTAGTATGTCCATTTTACACATAAGGAAACTAAGGCACACCGAGGTTAAGTAACAGCCTGCCAGGAGCTGTGAAGACTGACTGGAGGACCTGAGGGACAGGGCGATCACAGGGACCACCCAGTCCCCAGCAGGTACGCTTGAAGTGCGGCCACTGCTGGGCAGGCCCATCCACCTGCCTGCACCCTGGACTTGGGTGTGGCAGGTCCCTCTGGGAGATGTAGGGTACCACAAACTAAGATGGAATGAGAAAGAGCACCTGGAAAGGACCCTCTGCCCAAGGCCTGCTCTGGGGCACTCTGGGAAAAGCATTTTCTAAGGAAGAAACCTGAGAGCAAAGTGCAATTCGACTGAGTCCAGCTCGGGTGTGGGATCCCAAACAATTCATCCAGAGCCTCTGACGCTTCAGCTACAAAGGGAACATATAGCAAGTGCTTCATGTATTAGTGATCTTCCGATCCTGGGATTCAGGATGGACAGGCAGCAGCCTTAACACACAGAGGTCACCACCACCCTATGGCTAGAGCCTCCTCAGCTCCTTGCAACACAAGCATAAAGAGGGCAGACTGACAAGGTCCCCCAGATTCTCAGCTTGGGAGGCAAGTATTTTTTTGTGACGGTTGTCTGAAGGAGACTGACAGCAATGGCTAAATTAGTCATGCCGCTAATTTACCTCCAGGGGTTTATTTAGCACATCAGAAATATATTTTCTCTTAATATAAAGAAAAAGATAATGAAATGTGCTTGAGCGGCAAGGGCTGAGGCTCGAGTCACAGTTCTGCCACCCACTGCTGTGTGTCCTTGGGTAAGCCCCTTCCCCTCTCTGGGCTCAGTCTCCTTCTCTGTAAAATGCAGAGATAAGAATGCTAACTAAGTCCCTGTCCTGTTTACTTCCTGGCACTTGCCAGAGCCCTGATGTGTTGAGGTTTTCCAAATCAAGTAAAACTCTGGACTCTGTATTCAGAGGAAGCCTTGATACAGTGGGGCCAGGGAAGAAATTAAGCACCATCTTCTCTGGGGGGAAAAAAAATCAAGCTGAATATAAACCTCAGAGCCTTCCTTAAGCTTCAGGCAGCTGGAGATAAGACAAGAAGCTCAGCTAATTAAAAAATGGAGCTAATTCCATTCATTAGGTTCATTTTAAAGGCTTATCTGTGTGGTCATGGGAGCGCTAAGTCTGGGCATTTGAAGCTATTTCCAGGGTAAGATTGAGAAAGCCTGCAAATAAGTTCCTGAGGAACACTAGTCATCATGCCAGGATTACACACTTCGCCTGGGGCAGCCATGTCCATACTCACAGCTGAAACGTGTACAGTTTCTCTCCGCATGCTTGGCTCAGGCTGAGCCCACACCAGCGCTGCCTTCTGAAGAGGGCTGGGCGGGGAGGGGGCTGGTGAGAAGGGTCACAGAGCCGTATCTACAGAGGGGAAGTCATGCAGCCCCACCCAGCAGACCAGCCTGGGGTTGGTAACAATGGCTAAAGCTTCATGCTGGCCAGACCAGTGGGGCCTGGGAGAGTCTTAGGGAGAGCCTCTGCCTTGAGTGGGGTCCATCACGCACTTTCTGAGTGTGGACTCCAGCCATTCCAAGCCAGCCCAGAGACCCTGGTCACACCGGCCCCACCCAGCCCCTCATCCACCCCAGCACAAGCCCTGGTGCCCCGGGAGCCAGGCCAGGCCTGGGAGAGAGATGCAGCGTCCGGGCCAGGGCGGGGGAAGGCGAGGCGGCTGACAGAACTGGCCCAACCTACCCAGGCGTGTCACCTTCCGCAGGCAGGTGAGGGCGTACTGCAGGCGGCCACACTCCTCGGCGCTGGCCCCGCAGCGCCGGAGCGTCTCCTTCACCTTGGCCTCATTCATATCCAGCAGGGCATCTAGCGTGAGCTCGCGGAGGATATCCTGGGGAGGCACAAGGCAGGCAGAGAACTGGGTGAGCAGTCATCCTCCTCGCGGCCAGGCCCAGCCTCCCGCTGAGTGGCAGGGGCCAGCTGCTGGGGCTGGCCTCCGACCCGCAGCCACCACTTGTCTGAGGACACCAGCAGCCAACCCCGGCCCCCACCCCCAGCATCCCAGAGACAGCAGCTGAAGCCGAGATGCCAGAACCTGGGGATGGGGGCTGGGGAGAAGAGAAGGAAAAAACCAGAAACGTTCTGGTGAGGGCATGTTGTCCCTCTGGTCTCTTTTTATTTATTCCTCTGGATGGGAAAATGATGAATCATGACAACTTTGGAGAATGACAAGTACTTCAGATAAAGACGGTTCTTTACAATTTTGCTGTATGTGAATCAGACCAGATAGGATTCAAAGAAAATTAGCTTCCAAGAAAAGGAGTACAAAAAATTAACCCTCACCAAGATCTGTGTTTGGAGAAGGAAATGGCAACCCACTCCTGTATTCTTGCCTGGGAAATTCCATGGACCAAGGAGCCTAGAGGGCTACAGTCCGTACGGTTGCTAAGAGTCAGGCAGGAGTGAGCGACCTAACAACAGCAACGAAGATGTGTGCAGGTCTTTACTACCAGGCCTTGTCTGATTCTCAGCTGGACTCTTCCAAGGTTTCAAGGTAGCGAAGAGAAGCGAGATGCTTGAAGCATATAAAGGACTCATTCAAACTCTGAGGATGGAGGGGGCTACGTAGAAGGAACAAGATGGCCTCGAGGGACGGAGTGGCCCCCCACTGTCCAGCAAGAAGGGAACCTTAGGTCTGAGGCTACAAGGAAGTGGATTCTGCCAATGAATGCCCTAAAAATACTTGGATGTGATTTCTTCCCAAAGCTTCCGGGTAAGAGGCCCGCCTGGATGACACCCCGACTTCAGCCAGGCAAGACGCTAAGCAGGGAAGCTGGCTGAGTCCTCGGGGACTCTTCCATAAAGTCTTCCTTCTGCAGGACTGTGAGCTAACACATGCCGGATGGTGTAAGCAGCTAAGTTCGTGGTAATTTGTTACACAGCAAAGAAAACGAACATAGGGACTTCCCTGGTGGTCCAGCAGTTAAGAATCCTCCTTGCAAAGCAGGGGGACGTGAGTTCGATCCCTGGTTGGGGAACTAAGATCCCACATGCCCCAACTAAGCTTGCATGCTGCAACTAGAGAGTCCACGCCCCACAAGGAAAGATCCCGGGTGCCACACTGTGACGTGGTGCAGCCAAACAAATAAATAAATAACAAAACCATTACAGACAGCAAATGTTTGAATCAAGGCCTAACTGACTCCAAAATTTGTGCCCTTTCCTCTCATCAAGGAGAGGGGAAACCCATCCAGCTCTGAGTACTCTGAGCCACATGTCATACAGCGCCTGAAGCAGACACATAGAACAATGGCACATATCCCTGGCCTCAAGTGGCTTATGGAGTGACCTACATGAAAATAAGTTATTACTGGGAATTCCCTGCAAGTCCAGTGGTTAGGACTCTGTGCTTTCACTGCTGAGCCCGGAGTTCGATCTTTGGTTGGAAGATCCCACAAGCCACGAAGAGTGGCCAAAACAAAAAAAAGACAAAAAGAAGTTATTGCAACGCAACACGATATGGACCAGCATAGAGAAAGCTCAAAGAGTTATGGGACCAGTGGAGGGATGGGGTGGGAGAGGGGAGCGGGGAGAAGTTGTTTCCGGAGTTTCTATAACAGGGAAAGCCAGACAACCCACATCAAATGATTCATATAAACTTGCAGTTCTTGAGAATCTAAGTTGATTTTCACTGATTTTTATTAGCAAACTGTGTCCAATTTAACACGAGCCATGTTGTGGTCAGTCAATCCATGGTGCTATAAATCTTAGACTCAAGTGTCAAAACAAAACCTGATGAAGATACCAACTATGAGTCATTGGGGCAATGCTTTGGGGACTCTGTGATGCCTGGGGGCTGGGGCCACATCTGAAGCCTGGCATGTGGCCTCTGGTGTCTGGCTTTGTCCCCTCTCCCTATCTTTGGTCTTGTGTGAATATTCTTCCATCTCCAGGGTTGTGGAAAAGAAATCTCATGGCTCATTTTGGAGTCATTCTAAACTCCAAAAATCAGAAATAAACAGATACTCCCAGAGCGCCAAGAAGCTCATCAGTGGTTTGGACAAACCCTTGGTGGTGAGAAATCCTTCCAGATGATAAAATGAGAACGTCACAGGAAACCCTTGATAAGAACAACACAGAGAGCAGGATGCTTAGATAATGGACCCAGGGCAGAAGCTTTTATTCAATCCATGTGTCTTCTTCTATTGCCTTCAACAATGCCCTTCATCAAAATGCAGTATTGACATCTTTGCCCCTCATTCCACTGAGAGAAGCCATTTGGCAATACTGTCAGGGAAGACCACATGGAAGTGGATGTTGCCCTTCAAAACACAACCCTCCACCGCTCCCTGGGGTGGCCTCTGTTCTCACCCACACGTGTGCGTTTTCCCAAGGCTGTGATGACTCAGCAGTTCTCTCGAAAGTAGAGATTCCAGTATCTGCTTGGTTTTGGGGTGGAGGTGGTATTGATGACGACAAAGACAAGCCTAGGAACCCAATCCCCAATCTGACTACAATGCAAAGGCAGATTTTTTTTTTTTCTTTTATACATTTCCTCCCCACCCACTTCAAGTTTCAGTTTCTCTGGCATAATAACTACATTTATTATTACAAACTATTTGCTAGCCCTTTACAAGATGTCCAGGGCTTTGTGCACTGATTCCACTCAAAACAATTCAGCAAGGAGATGCCGCTAAGCCTGTTTTATTGAGGCTCAGTGACCTCATGCTATGCAGCTTAATAAATGGTGGCACCACAATCCAAACCCAGGTGTGCCGAGTCCAAAGCACCTTCAGTTACCCCCCACTGTCACTCATGAACTTGGGCAAAGCAGTTAGCCAGGGGAAAATGATTTTTTTTTTTCCAAAGTAAACTAAAGGAACTAATTTCTACCTGCTTTCTGAAAAAAAAAAAAAAAACTATTGTAAAATGGAAGTCCTTTGTCATTAGCAAGTAACCCCCTAAATAAGAGAAATAATAGGTTCAAATTCACGGTCTTTAAAAAAAAAGAATGAAAATAAAAAGCATTCCTTTATAGCTTTGAATGAGCTAGAAGGTTTGTCTCCATCCCCTGAGGCTGCAGGGATCAGTTCATCCATCCCTACTATGCGCTCTCTTCATGCTCCAGTTCAAACCAGGGGTTGGCTAGACAAATTGAGGGTATGGAACCCTTTCCTGGGATAGAAGAGCCAACCCAGGGTCCCGCTTGCCCAGTATCTCCCAGGACAAGCATTACTTTCTGGGGAGTGAACTATGTATGTCTTCAGTGAAACGGAAGTGCTCAGCACACCAGCATCGCTAGGATTTCTGACTGTTTCTTCTGCTTTCTAATCCCTCCTCCCTGCAAAGTTGGGTCATTGAAGTGGGGAGAGGGAGCCACCCTGTTCTGCCTAAAAGCTGCAGTCAGTGACACTATCCACCAGTTAGCAGGTTATCTGGTAGATTTAGGGTCTCAAACACACAAGCCTCAGGACGAGGTTTCAGAATAAAAAAAAAAAAAGGACTGTGAGCTAACACATGCCGGATGGTGTAAGCAGCTAAGTTCGTGGTAATTTGTTACACAGCAAAGAAAACGAACACAGGGACTTCCCTGGTGGTCCAGTAGTTAAGAATCCTCCTTGCAAAGCAGGGGGACGTGAGTTCGATCCCTGGTTGGTGAACTAAGATCCCACATGCCCCAACTAAGCTTGCATGCTGCAACTAGAGAGTCCACGCCCCACAAGGAAAGATCCTGGGTGCCACACTGTGACGCGGTGCAGCCAAACAAATAAATAAATAACAAAACCATTACAGACAGCAAATGTTTGAATCAAGGCCTGACTCCAAAATTTGTGCCCTTTCCTCTCATCAAGGAGAGGGGAAACCCGTCCAGCTCTGAGCACTCTGAGCCACATGTCATACAGAGCCTGAAGCAGACTCATAGAACAATGGCACATATCCCTGGCCTCAAGTGGCTTATGGAGTGACCTACATGAAAGTAAGTTATTACTGGGAATTCCCTGCAAGTCCAGTTGTTAGGACTCTGTGCTTTCACTGCTGACCCTGGAGTTCGATCTTTGGTTGGAAAACTAAGATCCCACAAGCCACGAAGAGTGGCCAAAACAAAAAAAAGACGAAAAGAAGTTATTGCAACGCAACACGATATGGACCAGCATAGAGAAAGCTCAAAGAGTTATGGGACCAGTGGAGGGATGGGGTGGGAGAGGGGAGCGGGGAGAAGTTGTTTCCGGAGTTTCTATAACAGGGAAAGCCAGACAACCCACATCAAATGATTCATATAAACTTGCAGTTCTTGAGAATCTAAGTTGATTTTCACTGATTTTTATTAGCAAACTGTGTCCAATTTAACACGACCCATGTTGTGGTCAGTCAATCCATGGTGCTATAAATCTTAGACTCAAGTGTCAAAACAAAACCTGATGAAGATACCAACTATGAGTCATTGGGGCAATGCTTTGGGGACTCTGTGATGCCTGGGGGCTGGGGCCACATCTGAAGCCTGGCATGTGGCCTCTGGTGTCTGGCTTTGTCCCCTCTCCCCATCTTTGGTCTTGTATGAATATTCTTCCATCTCCAGGGTTGTGGAAAAGAAATCTCATGGCTCATTTTGGAGTCATTCTAAACTCCAAAAATTAGAAATAAACAGATACTCCCAGAGCGCCAAGAAGCTCATCAGTGGTTTGGACAAACCCTTGGTGGTGAGAAATCCTTCCAGATGATAAAATGAGAACGTCACAGGAAACCCTTGATAAGAACAACACAGAGAGCAGGATGCTTAGGTAATGGTCCCAGGGCAGAAGCTTTTATTCAATCCATGTGTCTTCTTCTATTGCCTTCAACAATGCCCTTCATCAAAATGCAGTATTGACATCTTTGCCCCTCATTTCACTGAGAGAAGCCATTTGGCAATACTGTCAGGGAAGACCACATGGAAGTGGACGTTGCCCTTCAAAACACAACCCTCCACCGCTCCCTGGGGTGGCCTCTGTTCTCACCCACACGTGTGCGTTTTCCCAAGGCTGTGATGACTCAGCAGTTCTCTCGAAACTAGAGATTCCAGTATCTGCTTGGTTTTGGGGTGGAGGTGGTATTGATGACGACAAAGACAAGCCTAGGAACCCAATCCCCAATCTGACTACAATGCAAAGGCGGATTTTTTTTTTTTTTCTTTTATACATTTCCTCCCCACCCACTTCAAGTTTCAGTTTCTCCGGCATAATAACTACATTTATTATTACAAACTATTTGCTAGCCCTTTACAAGATGTCCAGGGCTTTGTGCACTGACTCCACTCAAAACAATTCAGCAAGGAGATGCCGCTAAGCCTGTTTTATTGAGGCTCAGTGACCTCATGCTATGCAGCTTAATAAATGGTAGCGCCACAACCCAAACCCAGGTGTGCCGAGTCCAAAGCACCTTCAGTTATCCCCCACTGTCACTCATGAACTTGGGCAAAGCAGTTACCCAGGGGAAAATGATTTTTTTTTTTTTCAAAGTAAATTAAAGGAACTAATTTCTACCTGCTTTCTGAAAAAAAAAAAACTGTATTGTAAAATGGAAGCCTTTTGTCATTAGCAAGTAACCCCCTAAAGAAGAGAAATAATAGGTTCAAATTCATGGTCTTTAAAAAAAAAGAATGAAAAGAAAAAGCATTCCTTTATAGCTTTGAATGAGCTAGAAGGTTTGTCTCCATCCCCTGAGGCTGCAGGGATCAGTTCATCCATCCCTGCTATGCGCTCTCTTCATGCTCCAGTTCAAACCAGGGGTTGGCTAGACAAATTGAGGGGGCATAGGGTACGGAACTCTTTCCTGGGATAGAAGAGCCCAGAACAAGCATCACTTTCTGGGGAGTGAACTATGTATGTCTTCAGTGAAACAGGAGTGCTCAGCACACCAGCATCGCTAGGATTTCTGACTGTTTCTTCCGCTTTCTAATCCTTCCTCCCTGCAAAGTTGGGTCATTGAAGTAGGGAGAGGGAGCCACCCTGTTCTGCCTAAAAGCTGCAGTCAGTGACACTATCCACCAGTTAGCAGGTTATCTGGTAGAGTTAGGGTCTCAAACACACAAGCCTCAAGACGAGGTTTCAGGAAAAAAAAAAAGAGGAGGTATGTGGGCATGTTGCCCCTTGACCTATCTTTCGATGGAGATAAAAGTACTAGAAGGGGCTTCCCAGGTGGTGCTAGGGGTAAAGAACCTGGCTGCCAATGCAGGAGACACAAGAGACATGGGTTTGAACCCTGGATCAGAAGATTCCCTGGAGCAGGGCACGCACACAGAAGGACTAGAAACGCTTCTCTTGCCTCTTTGCTAGACAACAAGAATCTCGAGGACAATGCTTATCAGAAACCCACTCTCTGCTCTCTCTCAGTGTCAGGGGGTGAGGAGAGAGGGGGGCCATATCATCATATAAAGAAATCGGAATTTTTACTTTAAAACAGCTGATTTTTATATGGTGGCAACTCATGCAAATCTGTGCAGACCAAACAGTCACATCAGAGCCCCCAGATGACAGGGGGATCAGCAGCAAGGGGCTTGGGCAACACATCACCAGTAGCCAGGCCTTCTCAGCCAGGTGCTGCCCCAGCTCTGGGACCCCACCATGAAAGCCAAGTGGGCCCTGGCCTTCCAACTCCTTTGAGTTTATTCAGAAAGTAGTATTAGTCACTCAGTCGTGTCTCTGCGACCCCATAGACTGCAGTCCACCAGGCTTTTCTGTCCGTGGGATTCTCCAGGCAAGGATAATGGAGTGGGCTGCCATCCCCTTCTCCAGGGGACCTTCCCGACCCAGGGATCAAACCTCGGTCTCCTACGTTGCAGGCAAATTCTTTACTATCTGAGCCACCAGGGACCCAAAGTTAATCTAATTGAGAAGGGACAGTCCACGCGGGAAGTGCACTGGAACCAGGCGAGCCAGGATACAAAGAAGACGCCTCCCCTGGCCTCTGCTGCGCCTCTGGCCAGACAACAGTCAGGCTGGGCCAGTGGCTGTGCGGGCCCCGGGAGGGGCTCTAACGTCTCCTCCCATCAAGACTCAGGCAATGCCCCCACCAGCAAGCCTCACATGTAGATGTGATCCTCCTGCTCAGACACAAGCATAGCCAAGTCTGGGTTAGGAGGTTATTTAGACCAGGGTAATTCATGTACAATTGTCCTGCGTAATCTCTAAACCAAAAGCAAATTAGGGAATGAGTGTTACCATCTGCTGAACGTGAACTCAAGGGCTCACTGACAACCCAGCAGGCGAAGCCACCCGGAAATGCTCTCAGGTCTGAGAGGCCCCGAGACTGTGGGAGGGTCTATCACCAGCCTGGAGGCATGTGAAGATGCCAAGTTGTCTCAAGCCAGGCGTCCAGACCCTAGAGTTCTGGAGAAGGGATGACAGGCTGAGGATCCACACTGCTTCAGGAATTAATGTCCATCCCACCCCAGCTTCCATGTAAAGAAGAAAATATGGGAGAGACTTCCTGGTGGTCCAGCGGCTAAGACTCTGTGCTCTTAATGCAGAGGGCCCGGGTTCAATCCTGGTCAGGGAACTAGATCCCGCGTGTTGCAACTAAGGCCCAGAGCAGTCAAATAAATAAATAAATGCTTAAAAAGAAGAAAAAAATATGAACTAGAAACCAGGAAGGGAAGACGTGTTGTCCGACCCATTGTTGGAGATGCCCCGGTTCCACTCAGCCCCGGGTCAGCACATGAGCATGGAGGCAGGCAGCGGGGCCGTGGGACACGGCACACTGGCTCCCTGCCTCTGCCTGTCCCCTCGAGCCACAACTTACTTCTCCCGTAGGTGACATTACGTTATGCTTTCTGATAATAGAGGGCAGGGCCAGTGGAGCAGGGAGGTGACTCCCAGTCTGTGATCGTGAAACTGCTGGCTGTGTTCTCGGCAGCAGAAGGCGGGGTCAGGCTGGCCCGAGCACGCTGCCCCTCCCCTTAGCAGCTGGCAGCGACTGGTGTCACAGGCCCGGCTGGGTATCAAATGGTGTCCCAGGACTTACCAGCAGCCACGGGGCTGCCTGGGGTCTATACTTAGCAAATGGTGCCGGCTGACATGGAGAGCTGTCCCCCTGGCCGTGGCCAGTCAGGCAGGCTGTGGAAACGCCAGGGACTTCACAGACTGCTTGTGGACCACGTGTCACAAGAATCCATGCAGCTCGGGATGGAACTGGGATGAAGACCTGGCCTAAGGAAAGGCTGAGAGGCAAGCCCACACTTGGGGTCTCCTTCTGGCACTGTGTCTAGTCCTGGAGCATAGCACGGACCGGCCACAGTGGTAACTGCCTCAACCAGTGCACCCAGCACGCATGGTCCATCAACCAAACCTGGATTTCTGGTGGGTGGGCAGAGGTGTCCCCAACTGGCCTGGCTGGGGCTTAATTCAAGAGCCGGGATCCTTCACCTCAGATGCTTTCCCAGGAGCTGGTCACAGCAGAGAGGCCAGAGGTGGGCTGCCAGAGCCCCGTACACCCCTCTGTGGCCGGTGAAGCAGAGACAGAGGAGCAGGGGGTTCTCTGGCAGCCCAGGCGGGGAGCCCACATCTCTCCAGTTGGCAAGGGGACACCTGACAGATGTTCCTTCCACCGCTGGTGCCGAGGGAGAAGAAGGGGTGAGACTTGGATAATAATAGCTGGATATTCTAGGAAGCACAGGAGGGGCTGAGGCCGTGAGGGGCATGGGTCGGGCAGCTTCCTGGGGTTTCCATGGAGATCAGCAAAGAGCTTAGGGATACTGGCTTTGTCTCTGGACCATGTCTGGACCTAGTCACTATCCCAGTTCTGAGAAATGAGAAAAAGTCCTTGCTGGGAAAAGTTACCCTGATAGAGAGGGCTTCTCTCTGTCACTTCCCAGTGAAAGAAGGGTCAGATTTGGTCGGAACTCTGCCAACCTTGGGCCAGCCCCTGCCCCTCTCTGGGCTTCGGTTTCATCAGTTATAACGTGAGTAGGTTTGGCTAGATCAGGTCAGTGTCTCTCAACCCTGTCAGCAACCTGGAATCACCTGGGAGGCTTTAAAAAAGGATCCTGGGACTTCCTTGGCAGTGCAGTGGTTAAAACACTTCATCTCCACTCTGGGGGAGTGGGGGTGGGGCTGGGCATGAGTTCAATTCCTGGTTAGGGAACTAAGATCCCACATGCCAAGCAGCAAGGCAAAAAAAAAAAAAAGGAGCCTGATAACCAGGCCCCACCTTATATCAATTGAATCGGAACTTCTGGGGGTGAGAATCATCAGGGCAGACAAGCTGTGGGGCCTTAAGTCTGGCCAAAGTAGTCCAAGGCAGGAAGGTCTAAGAAAGTGGGGCTGGCCAGGGCAGGGCAGCACCCTGGGGGCTTGACCTCCCACCTGTCCTTTCACGAGGCCCCTGATCCTTCAACTCAACCCCAGCCCAGCCCAAGCTCACAAATATCCCAGGAGATGCACTCTCCTGTACCCTGGTGCCTCCCTCCCTCCCACAAGGCGGGGTGGACGTTTGCAGAGCAGGGAACCTGGCAGACTCTTCAGGGAGTCTGGCCTACACATCAGTACATCTGGGCTTGAAAGCCTCAGAAAGAGGGTGCAGAGGTGGGATAGGGTGTGGAGGTGGAGGGGTGCAGGTCAAAGTGGAGGAGGTGAGAACAGGGTGAGCAACGAGCAGTTATTACTCAGCTCTTGGGTGCCAGGCACTCTGTTAGATCAGCTATGGAGGTCAGCACAGGTGATTCTCATAAAAGCCCGAGATGGGTGACAAGGCTCAGAGAGGCTAGGCAACTGGCTCAAGGCCACACAGCCTGTTTGGGGAGGCTGAAGAGGCTCCACCTCTTCACAGCCAACTGGCTCTGCCTGCACTGGGGCCCACTTCTCTGCTCTATGATGTGGGATCCTTTCTCCAGGATAGGGTCTGCCTGGCATCACAGGTAACATCTGGTTTCCAGGCTCCACGCGGTGCCCCCTTCCATGCCAGCTGGGGTGCACTCTGGCTGTGGGGTTAAAAGCAGCTGCAGGAGGCCTCTGGCGGGGGGGGGGTCTTCTATGTGACTTTTGAACCCCCTTAGCAGTCCTGCCAGGCCCCCTCAGTCCCCCTCCTGCCCTCTGGAGGAGGCGGGTGCTCTCCGAGTCTGCCTGACACCAAATCTCTAGCTTCAGACGGCATCCGCTCTCACCACGGCCACCACCATCACCCCAGGGGGCTGGCCTCACCCTCCTGGAAAGCCTGTCTTGGGTCTGCCTCCCAGGCCCCATTCTTCCTCCCATAAACCCTAGGCATCTAGTGCAGGAATTGGTACACTTTTTCTGAAGAGACCATAGAGTATCTCCATCTTTACAGGCCATATGACCTCTGTCACAACTAGTCAACGCTGCTATCGGAGCTCCCAAGCAGCCACAGACAGTGTGGAAGCACATGGGTGTGGCTGGGGCCAGTAAAACCTTAACTATGCACCCGGAAACATGAATTTCATTTAATTTTCACACGTCACAAAGTAGTCTGGTTTTGCTTTGTTTTGCTTTTCCTACCAGTTACAAATGTGAAACCATTCATAGCTCCAAAGGCTGTAGAGAAAGCAGCAGCGGGCTGGACTGGGTCCACAGGCTGACGTGGGTCATTCAGCCACTCAACAAACACACACCAGCTATGCTGGGCCCAGAGGAGAGACAAGGCAGGCCCAGATTTTGTCACCTTTCTCTGTATCTTCAACACACATTTCCAAAACCAAGTCTCCCGCATGCTGTTTGAAAACCGCCGGATACTTCCAGCATTAGAGAAACACACACACACCCCCCATAGGTTTGGGGCTGTGTGCTTTCCCCCATTCATACTACTCCTCAGATGGAGAGAGGAGATGGGTGGGCTTCTATATCAGGGGGTTCTCTTCCCCCAGGATGCTCGCTGACTGTCAGAAAGAACACACTGTTGTCCACTAAACTCCACAGTAAAACGCAAGTCAAAAATGGAATACTCTAAAAGGGGCTCACTGGCTACAAGAAAAAGAGCATTCCAAAGTAAGACTGGGGCCAGGGTAGGACGGGGGAGGGTGTAACATCGGTCAAAAGAACACACGAGCCCCCTTGGGTAGGGCTTCCTGGTGGCTCAGTGGTAAAGAATCTGCCTGCGATGCAGGGGCTGCAGGGAGATGCGGGTTCAATCCCTGGGTCAGGAAGATCTCCTAGAGAAGGGCAAGGGCATGGTAACCCACTGCAGGATTCTTGCCTGGAAAATTCCATGGACAGAGGAGCCTGGAGGGCTACAGTCCATGGGGTCGAAAAAAGTTGGCCTAACACTTCCTTAACCCTTGGGTGATGCTTAGGGAACTGGCAGATGGGGGCGGGGGGAGGTCCCTTCTGGCACACGCAGGGCAGTGTGGAGGAGCCACAGCTGGGGCAGCCGGGGGTCAGGGGTCTGTCGCCATGAGCCCCGCTCCAGGGCAGCAGCTTCCCCAAGCCAATAGGCCCTCATGGCATCCCTTGTTGACACAGCAGATGGACGAGCAGGGTGGCAGTGGAGACAGAGGCCAAGCCCCAGCAGCCGGGTGAAGAAGAGGGCTTCCGGGTAGAGGGTGAGCATGGGACGACCATCTCAACAGGGACACTTCTGAGATGGGAAGGGGTAGATATGAGCGGCTGCCCAGGACGACAGCTCTGGCAAACGGCGATGCTCAGCGATCCTCAGTAGTGAGTGCAGGGAGCAGGGTCTGGTTAGAAATGCACCTCCCCATGGGGAGCCCCAGCTCTCCGGGGCATAAAGGCACCGACAGAAATACAGAGGGGTCAGGCGTGGCCATTGCCTGTGGCCGGCTGGTGCCCAACATCTCCCCTTCCAGTTCTCCCCTGTGCAAACATACCTAAGTCAAGAGAGGGTTCCCAGGCAAGTCTACTCCGTCTCCTCCATATCTGCAGTGTGACAGCTCGGAGTGCGGCCAGTGAGCCCATCACTCAGCCCCATGCCAGACTGGCCAGCCAGCAAACGCAGGGCCCAGTGATTGCGCTCAGGGCCCTGGCACATGCCTGGCCCCAGCTGTGGAGTCTGACCCTCCTGTGAGGCCAGGAGACAAATCTCAGACCCCTCCCTCCACCAGAGGGGCACATCCTTCCCAGCGTTCAGCACGAAGTCTGTCCTTTGGGGCTATGGGTCAAGGGCTGGGGTGGGGTGGTGGGAGGGATCGGGGATAAGCCGCACTGCAGGAAGTGAGCGCAGAGCTGGAGACCTGAGAGGCAGGCTGCTTCACTGACGACAGAGGCCCATTGTTTCTGAGCTGCCCCACGAGGTCCAAGCAGGAGACAGATCTCTTGGGAGACCCTGGAAGGAGGCAGCCCTCTCTCTGTAGTTTTCCAGAAACTCTGTAAACAGCTCCTGGCCCATGGCAGTCACAGCAGACTCAGGCCAAGGAGACCATCGCCAGAGCCATCAGGGGCTGAGGGCAAGAAGGGGCCAATGCGTATTCATGAGGCTGGGAAGACAGGAGAGAAAGTCTTCCTCTGCCAAGATCAAAGGCAGAGGACGCTTGCAGGCATGCTAAGTCGCTTGAGTCTGACTGTTCAGTGTCTGACTCTTGGCGGCGCTGCGGGCTGCGTAGCCCGCGGGGCTCCTCTGTCCACGGGATTCTCCAGGCAAGAATACTGGTATGAGTTGCCACTGCCCTCCTCCAGGGGATCTTCCGGACCCAGGGATCAAACCCACGTCCCTTTTGTCTTCTGCATTGGCAGGTGGGTTCTTTATCGCGAGCGCCACCCAGGAACCCCTCAAAGGACCCTTAGAGACATTCTAGTCCAATACTCATTTTCAGAGGAGGAAATCAAGGCCCAGAGAGGGAAGGGGACCTATCTGGGTCACCCAGAACAACAGGATCAAGGCGTTGCCAGTGACTAACACCAAGATGTACCAACCCCTGGTGGGGATTCCTCACCCAGATATAAAAGTTTCATTCCTGCCAGCTTTTCTGAGCTGCTCTAAGAAGGTGAGCCAAGAGGAAAACTTCCCTGAGAACCTTTTCCAAAGGTGCTGACCTAAGGGACACCATGCTATGTGCTTACCTCATGTGTCCAAAGCCCCATGGAATGCAGCAGAGGGTTTCTTGGCTAATGGCCTCACCCTGGCAAGTCCCTAGTCTTGGTGGCTCAGAAGACGGTGGGTGGGCAGAAATCTTCGACTCCCTGCTCTTGCCCACCCCGACCCATGCCCACTTTAGTGACACACATTATTCTTCTTTTTGTAAAGAAGAAGCAAACCCCACATCACCAGCTACAGCCAAACACCCAGCTTCTGAGCTGAGCTCTAAGTCCCACCCAGGGCTGTGGCATGTTGATTCTCACCCAGCTTCTTGACCTGCCTCTTTTCACAACCAATCCAATCATCAAATAACAACTCCTTGTACTACAGCCACTCGTGAAGTGACCTGGGCAGGACTGCTTCATGGTGAAGGAAAGTGGAGTTCAGAGAGATTAGGTTACTCACCTAAGACACAGCAAGTGAGCAATGGGTCTGGGTTGGACCCTGGTCTGTGTACCTCCAAATCTAGCACACACAGTCTCTACATGGCTGGGCCTCCTCTTATCAGGTTGACCAGAAGTGCTGAGGCAGGGCTGGGCCTGCCCATACAACTCCAGTTCCCTAAGCTCCCAGAAGAAGAAGCTGGCTCAAAACAAGTGTGTGCCCTGTTCAAACCAAAAGCACAAACGGGCCCCAAACCATTCACCAGGAGAATGGGGAAATATCTATTTTAGTAAGTGCCCGATGGGTCCCCACCAGCCACTTCACAGCAAAAAAGAAAGCAAATGAAATCCTATGAAATGGAATGCACATTCTACCCTCATATGCTCGTTTTTCCTGATGTGTCTATAAGACGGCAAAGCAACGACCCGGAGCCCAGCCAAACACACTCCCTTCCAGGCTCTCATGGAAAGGCCACTTGATCCCAGACCCCAGTGCCTACCTCACAACCCTTCAGCCGGGGCTGGTCCAGGCTCCGTGCCTCGCGCAGCACCACAGGAGGTGGGGTCCCTGAGCCCCGCGTAGCCTTGGCCGGCACCCAGCTCCACAGGCAATGCATGACGAAAGGCCGGAGCCCAGGGTCCCCGGCAGCCCCGGCCCCTGGTGTGGTGTCCCAGGGAAGGACAAGGTAGGGAGAAGAGTTTCTGTTTTCATGACTGTAGTGAACAGTCACTGCAGCCAAAAATAGTCTGTGCCCGGGCGCTGGGGAGTCAGCACATAGCTCCCAGAGCAGGTGCTGGGTGTAAGACACGCAGGTTCCAGCCAGCCTCGCTGCAGGGGGTAGGGTGTTGGGCAGGGGGCCGGGTGTCGGGCAGGGGGCCAGGCACCCAGGGTACCTAGGATACAGGCGGCAGACAGAGAGGTGCTCCCTGCCTCCCGGCCCTCCTCCAAAGATTCCGACTTGAGTCAACAAGGAGCATGACCCTCCCTCCTCTTCCAGTGAATCATCTGGGGAACCCCCACCCGTGCATGAACTCCAACTGCTCCCACTGCCTCTTCGGTTCTCACAGATCTGGGGCTGGGTGGTTTAGACGCCTGTGGGAAGAGCTACCAGCTATCAAAACTCAGAACCATATGCCAAAAAGGATGCCCTTGACTATGCGTAGATGGGGACGGGGGCAAGGTCTAAAGTTATATGGCTGGCTAACCATGGCTGGTGGGGTTGTGGGGGGATTTTTTTTTTCTTTTTTGGGCTTCTCTATATCTTCAAATTTTCTTATGATAAACATGGGTCATTAGATTTAGAAAATGTTACTTTTAAAATGAAATTTTTAAAAAGAAAAGATGTTCAGGATCACAGAGGGAATATACAACATGGGCCTATCCACGAGAATATAAAGTGTGTATGTGTGTGTGTGTGTTTTGTGTGTCTGTGTGTGTGTTGTGACCTTGGCTTTGGAGCCAGACTTCCCGGATATGAATCCTGGCTCCTCCACTTACCATCTAAGTGACGTGGGATAAGTGACACTGTCAGTTTCTCTATCTCTAGCCTATGGAAGTGTCAGTTGCTCAGTTCTGTCCAACTCTTTGCAACCGTATGGACTGTAGCCCACCAGGCTCCTCTGTCCATGGGATTTCCCAGCCACGAATACTGGAGTGGGTTGCCATTCCCTTCTCCAAGAGATTGAACCAGGGTCTCCTGCACTGCAGGCAGATTCTTTACCATCTGAGCCACCAGGGAAGCCTATCTCTATCCTATTTTGGGGATACAAGCATTGCCTTTTGCTACAGACTAAACATGTGTTCTCCCCAAAATTCATATGTGGAAACTTAATCCCAATGTGACGGTATTAGTAGGGTCTTTGGGACATCATGAGTGTGGAGCCCTCAGTTTGGGATTAGTGCCCTTACAAAAAACACTAGAGAGCTGCCTGATCCTTCCCATCATGTGAAGAACACAGCAGAAAATGGTCATCTATGAACCAGGAAGTGGATCCTCACCAGACACAGTATCTACTGGCACCTTGATCTTAGATTTCCTGGTCACCAGAACGGTGAGAAATAAATTTCTGTTGTTTATAAGCTGCCCAGCCCACTCTTATGTTATTTTTCTTACAGAAAAATGGAATATAAGACATCTCCCCAGAAGGTTACTGGGAGGACTGAAAGAGACTCTCCACGTGAAGCTCACAGCTCAGTGCCAGGCACATTGGCAACACTTGCTCAACAATCATAGTATAAATTCATGAATAGATGACATTAAAAAAGAAGAAAAAGAAAAGAAAGATCAACCAACAAAGAAGGCCAACTGGAATGAAAGGTATCAAAATGTTTCCAGCATTTCCTCTTGGTTGTAAGATTATGATGTAAACCGTCAACAAACAGTAGTATTGTTTTCTTTCATTTCTACACTTTTCATACTTTGAAAAGGGATATTTGTGTAAATTATTGGCTATTAAGAAAAAACAAAAAACACCCTGAAAAGCCAAGAAGCAATCATTACCTCTGCGTAGGGTTCAGTTCAGTTCAGTTCAGTTCAGTCGCCCAGTCATGTCCGACTCTTTGCGACCCCATGAATCGCAGCACGCCAGGCCTCCCTGTTCATCACCATCTCTCGTAGTTCACTCAGACTCACGTCCATCGAGTCGGTGATGCCATCCAGCCATCTCATCCTCGGTCGTCCCCTTCTCCTCCTGCCCCCAATCCCCCCCAGCATCAGAGTCTTTTCCAATGGGTCAACTCTTCGCATGAGGTGGCCAAAGTACTGGAGTTTCAGCTTTAGCATCAAAGAGGACCTATTTTCTTTGCTTTTGTATACTTTCTAAAATAAATATTTTTTATTTTCACAGTGAAGAAAATGAGGTGTTATTAAAAACAAAAACTGGGACTTCCCTGGTGACAGAGCAACTAAGCATGCGTGCCACAACTACTTTAGCCCGCATGCCTGGAGCCTGTACTCCACAAGAGAGGCCACTGCAATGAGAAGCTCGCACACCCCAGCGAGGAGCAGCCCCACTCACCGCAACTAGAGAAGCCCACACGAAGGAGGAAGACCCGCGCAGCCAAAACTAAATATTAATTTTTAAAAAGACTGAGGAATAGGCTCACCTATTACATCCTAGATATAAGATCTCTGGGGACCCCCTGCCAGAGTCTAGGCCTTTGATGACCCATCTCTGAGCCTGAGGCCCTTCACCACCTAGACCAACAAAGGAGTTCTACTCACTGTTGGGAAAAGCAGGCACAATGGCACCCAGAGATCCCCCCAGGGGAAAGCCAAGTGAGCCAGCCCCATGGAGAGCCCCCGGTGAGGGTGAGGGTGGGGAGCTGCAGCAGCCACAGTTGGGAGTGAGTGTGCGCTTGTGCATGCTGCTTCTGTCGGCAGGGTGGTCTTTCCTCCAAGACACATTTCCCAAGTGCAGATGACGTTGATCCTTCAGGCTCACCATCTTTCTGCCAAAGGGCTGAACCTATGACCTAGGTTTGGCCAATGGGAGTTCTCTGTCTTATTAGCTCTGTGATTGGTTCTGATGTAAGCACATGACTAAAGCCAAGCCAATCAGAGCCTTCCCTGGGATTTTTCACCCACAGTTCTAGGGTAAGAAGCTCTTAATAGGCAATAGCACTACTCTACTGAAAAAAAGTGAGGCTTAGCTCCTGGTGCCCTTCAAGCCTGCCACGTGGAGTGGGCCTGTCTGAGAAGTGTGCTCTAAAGGCATCAGCTGGGCTTCTGCATCCAGACTTCCCGGACTTTTATTACCTAAGCTGATAAAAGACTGTTTTCTTCAAGCCAGCTTGTATTGGAACTTGCTACAGAAAAGTTTTAACTAGTTGTAGGAGAACATAATAGCTTTTACTTAGTAAGGGCTTACTATGTGCCCTGGTACCATGTCATTCTCCACCTATTTATCTATCCATCCATCCACCCATAATCAATAGACAGCTATTAAATAGCAAGGGTGGGCCGGGAACCTTACTCAGCACAGAAGAAACAGCAGCGAACAAAATATATAATCTCTTTCCTTGGGGAGCTTATATTCTATCAAGAAACAATAAAAAAACAAATTCAAAAATAACTAAAATACGTAATCGAGATTCGTGAATAAGTGCTAAAAGGAAATAGCATACTGACACAAAGTGGTGGCTGTGGGGGCGGGGGGCGGGGTCTGCATCTAATTTTAGACAGGATAGCTTCTCTGAAGAGCTGACTTCTAAGCTCCCATCAGAGGATGAGAAGGTGCTAGCCGTGACGGTATAGAAATTTCGACAGAGGAAACAGAATACACAGAGGCCCCGGGCTATGACAGGAAACAACCTGACCTGTCCTAACATGAGGGGGAGAATGAGAAGGGGCAGCAGGAGACACAGGAGGAGGCAGACACGGATACTCCAGAGCCTTGAGGGCCATGGTGAGGGCTGTGGATTGTACGCTGAGTGCAACAAGACACCAGTGAAGCACCCTACTCAGAAAAGTGAGGGGGTCGGACTGGGGCTTTAAGAAGAATCACGCGGGAATTCCCTGGTGGTCCAGTGGTTAAGAATCTGCCTTTCAATGCAGAGAACACAGGTTTGATCCCTGGTTGGGGAACTAAGATCCCATATGCCATAGGGAAACTTAGCCCTCAAGTTGCAACACAGCTCGAGGTGGTAAGCCTGCACACCCCAGCTAGAGAGAAGCCTGAGCACTGCAGTGAAGAGCCTGCATGCTGCAGAGCCAACACAGCTGACTGATAATAAATAAATATTTTAAAAAGAAGACAAAGGTCCATGTAGTCAAAGCTATGGTTTTTCCAGTCGTCATGTACAGATATAAGAATTGCATCATAAAGAAGGCTGAGCATCAAAGAAGTGATGCTTTCAAATTTGTGGTCCTGGAGAAGACTCTTGAGAGTCCCTTGGACAGCAAAGAGATCAAACCAGTCAATCCTAAAGGAAATCAACCCTGAATATTTATGGGAAGGACTGATGCTAAAGCTGAAGCTCTAATACTTTGGCCACCTGATGCAAAGAGTCGACTCACTGAAAAAAGACCTTGATGCTGGGAAAGATTGAAGGCAAAAGTAGAAGGGGGTGAGATGGTTAAATAGCATCACCGACTCAATGGTCATGATTTGAGCAAACTCCAGGAGATAGTGAAGGACAGGGAAGCCTGGCATGCTGCAGTCCACGGGATCACAAAGAATTAGACATGACTTAGTGACTGATCAACAAAAAAAAAGACCACGAAGAAGAAAAATCACTCTTGACTCATGAACAATGAAATGGAGGGAAGGGCAAGACTGATACAAAGATCAATGTAGGAGCTAATGTACAAGTCCATGAAGTAGCTAGGACTAGGGAGGTGGCAGTGGTGAACAAGAGATGTAGATGGATTGGGGATATATATCTGGAAATAGAGCTAGCGAGATTTGCTGGTCAACTGAATGTCAAGGTGGAGGAAGCAGAAGGAATCAGAAATGACTCTTCAGTTTCTAGTTAGAGCAGCCAACAGACCAGTAACAGGCTCAGAAAGATAAGGGACTTATCCAAGATCACACCATTGGCAAGTGGCAAAGTGAGGCTTATGTCTGCCTCCCAGCACCTGGGGCTAGGCTGTCTAATTCCAGGGGTCATGCCCTTGAGCAATCTTGCTTTCTAATCTGTTGCCTGCTCAAAGGCACAGAGCTGGAAGCAGGAGCCACTAAAACTTATATGCTGATTTTTTTTTAAAAGAAGAGCAATGGGAGAAGAGACTTTTTCTTTAAGATAATTAAAACAGTGTGGTGTCGACACAAGAATTTCCCAATATCTAGCTGGGCAGATGTGTTCTAGAGCAATCTTGCCTTTGAGGTAGTCCCCACAGAAGGAAGGCCGGCAGCTCAGGGAGCCAGTGGCCCCGGAGGAAGCGACAGGCACATGGTCTTGCTCAAGTCTTGCCTGTTGCCAACGGAAACCAAAGGCCGCTCAGGAACCCCAGACCTCAGCAGCCCCCAAAGACCTCCCCAGAGACCCCTGCAATTCAACTTTCACTAGCTCAGATCAGAGAGTTCCTGAGACTGAAGAGACCAAAACTCTTGGATAATCTCACTTAGCTGCAGTCATTCATCAAGAACACTTCCTATGTGCCAGGAACTGGAGACAGAGCAATGAGCAAGACACCCGGGTCCCTGCCCACGTGGCACTTCCAGTCTCGTCGGGTTTTGCTGGACTTGGTAGCCCAGAAATCTAAAAGATTGAGGAAATGGGCTCACTGTAAAAATGCTCAACCAATACAGGCTGAGCAGAGCAGTTATCTCATGATTTTTCAGATATCTAGGAACCAGGAGTACTCCTTCACTCACAAGCTTAAAAGAAGGCACTTTGGCTCATAATTAGAAAAATAAATCACTTCATTCATGGAAGAGGGTGATGTCTGCAAGTCTTTAAGGACAGGAACTCATGGGCAGTGCCTAGATCAGGACCTGACTCACAACAGGAGGTAAGTGCGTGTTCACTGGGCGTGCACATGCGTGGACGAACAGGCGAAACGTGAGCAGGCATCCTCTGCTCTGCATCCTGCCGTGTTTCATCCTTTCCTCCCTGGGGACCCATCACCATGGTTATTTGGAGATGAGCACATCTCAGGGCAGACCGCACTTTGTTCATCAAGGAATCCCCTGTAGTAATGAATCTGGGTATCTGGCACAAGGTAAGTAAGTGATCATTGGATGTCGAACAGGCGGTTGGAAAGGAAAGAAGGAGATTGAGGAAGGGAAGAAGGATGGAGGGATGAAAGAAGAGAAAGGAAGAGTGGGGAAGGGGAGAAAGCAAGGCTGGAAAAAAAAGAGAAAAGAGACTGAGAGAGAGGAAGAGGGTAGGGGGAGCAGGGAGGGGAGTGGAGAAGGAGGAAGACTGGAAGAAATAAAGATCAATTCAACCACGCAACTACATACAGTAGCCCAACACCCCCACCCCCCACCAGGGCTATTCTGGGTCAGACGTCAGAGGACAAAATCTGTCAGGGAAAGGAAGCCTGGCTTTGGAGTCACAAGAATGTGAGTTTGAATCCTGACTTGGTTATCCGCTTGCTGTGTGACGCTAACATATCACTCAACGTCTCTGAGCCTCAGTTTGCTCAGCTATAAAGTAGGGATCCTAGTGTTTCCCCCAACCCCCATCCCAGGGATTAAAGAGGATGGTAACTATAAAATGCTCCCTTATAGTTTGCCCTCTTCCTTCTATATCTGGCTTTAGGTCTTCTCCTGACTGGCTGGGTGATGCCCACAGGCCAGTCCACTTGCCAGGGCTTCACTTGCCAGCCACACTGAGCTGGTACTGAGATCAGTGCCAGAGATCTCAATTCCTCTGTATGGAGGCAGCCCTGGGCCTGCAGTACTGACAGCCAGCCCAGATCCCTGCAGGCGGCAGGGTGAGGGTGTGGGCCACATTCCAAAGATGCTCCCAGCTGCCAACGTGCAAGGCAGTCAGGATGGCGGGGCCTCAGGCTTCCAGAGGGAGAGGGCAGGGACGCGAAGAGGGCGGGAGGAGAGGCGAGGATGGCAGGATTCATGTCTATTAAAGCTGAACCCAGAAGCCAAATACCCACTCGCTCTTCTGGTCTAATCTTCTACAGCCTCCCGCTCCACACGGCCTACCTCCTGGGGCCCACGGAGCTGCAGCCACTCCCAGCAATGGGAAGGCAAGATGGTAGCAGAGGTCAGGCAGCTTTCTTCTCCATCCCCAAAAGAAGACCTGACTTTAGACTCAGGGATACACGGAAAGAGGAAAGAGAAACCTCCCCAGTGGGGGCCACCACATAAACCCCTTACCGGACCAGCCTGCATCTTCAATCCTGAACACGCCACCAGCAAGAGCTTATTCAAGGAGTCTGTGTACAGTGGCTGCAGCCCTGGAATTCAGCCTCTGCATCCCCCATGCTCGCTGCTAGCACTGGTCCCAGCCAGCGCTTGCCACTTCCTTTAACAACTTCCAACAGGGAAATTGCCGAAGGAAAAAAAAAAATGGCTCCATGCCAGCAGGCTGTGAAATCATTTCCCCAGCTGGAGCCAGAACATGAAGCTGTGATTTTTAGTTTTTAACCTGTAGATGAGGAAGAGGGTGAGAGGAGGGCAGAAATAATACAGTGTGTGACTCTAGATGCCTAGAGAAGAGGTCCTGCCTCTACACTCACTCGCCTGCCCGCTCCCTCATCTTAACGACCCCAACCATCTAGATCTGCTCAAGGAGGGCGCTCCTATTTCTCACCAGTCAGGGGCACCATCTCACTTTCCTGTCCAACTCTTTGCAACCCCATGGACTGCAGCCCACCAGGCTCCGCTGTCCATGGGATTCTCCAGGCAAGAATACTGGAGTGGGTGGCCACGTCCTCCTCTAGGAGATCTTCCCGACCCAGGGATCGAACCCACATCTCCCACATTGTGGGCAACACTTGCCAGCCACACTGAGCTGGTACTGAGATCAGTGCCAGAGATCTCAACTCCTCTGTATGGAGGCAGCCCTGGGCCTGCAGTACTGACAGCCAGCCCAGATCCCTGCAGGCGGCAGGGTGAGGGTGTGGGCCACATTCCAAAGATGCTCCCAGCTGCCAACGTGCAAGGCAGTCAGGATGGCGGGGCCTCAGGCTTCCAGAGGGAGAGGGCAGGGACGCGAAGAGGGCGGGAGGAGAGGCGAGGATGGCAGGATTCATGTCTATTAAAGCTGAACCCAGAAGCCAAATACCCACTCGCTCTTCTGGTCTAATCTTCTACAGCCTCCCGCTCCACACGGCCTACCTCCTGGGGCCCACGGAGCTGCAGCCACTCCCAGCAATGGGAAGGCAAGATGGTAGCAGAGGTCAGGCAGCTTTCTTCTCCATCCCCAAGAGAAGACCTGACTTTAGACTCAGGGATACACGGAAAGAGGAAAGAGAAACCTCCCCAGTGGGGGCCACCACATAAACCCCTTACCGGACCCGCCTGCATCTTCAATCCTGAACACGCCACCAGCAAGAGCTTATTCAAGGAGTCTGTGTACAGTGGCTGCAGCCCTGGAATTCAGCCTCTGCATCCCCCATGCTCGCTGCTAGCACTGGTCCCAGCCAGCGCTTGCCACTTCCTTTAACAACTTCCAACAGGGAAATTGCCGAAGGAAAAAAAAAAATGGCTCCATGCCAGCAGGCTGTGAAATCATTTCCCCAGCTGGAGCCAGAACATGAAGCTGTGATTTTTAGTTTTTAACCTGTAGATGAGGAAGAGGGTGAGAGGAGGGCAGAAATAATACAGTGTGTGACTCTAGATGCCTAGAGAAGAGGTCCTGCCTCTACACTCACTCGCCTGCCCGCTCCCTCATCTTAACGACCCCAACCATCTAGATCTGCTCAAGGAGGGCGCTCCTATTTCTCACCAGTCAGGGGCACCATCTCACTTTCCTGTCCAACTCTTTGCAACCCCATGGACTGCAGCCCACCAGGCTCCGCTGTCCATGGGATTCTCCAGGCAAGAATACTGGAGTGGGTGGCCACGTCCTCCTCTAGGAGATCTTCCCGACCCAGGGATCGAACCCACATCTCCCACATTGTGGGCAGATTTTTTACCGTCTGAGCCACCAGGGAAGCCCAACTACCAAGGAAGCCCAGGAGGAGATCTACTTGTCTTCAAACAACCCTAAAGTCCTCTCTCTTCCTCTCTCACATGTACACCCTTCCATGATCTCCCAGGTAAAAACCCCAACCCTTACACTCCACTCATGGAGGTTCCCATGAGCCAACCCTGTTTCCTCACCGATTCCTTCCAGATCTTTGCAAATTCTTCCTGGCAAGGACGGCACAGCTCTGTCAACCCCAAGGTCTTGCAGTTTCTGTTCCCTTCCTGCCCATCTAGCTGCCCGCTAGCACCCACGGTGAGTCTGCCCACCAGCTCCCACAGACCCCAGGCTGGCTTCCATCCGGGCACTCAGCACCGGCTGTTGACTGTGCCTCTGCCCAGCCTGGGAGCTCCTGGCCCTGGGGAGAGCGTGATTAGAGTCCCGGCTCCCAGCACAGGACCTGGACCTGCACTGCCCCGTCACAGCAACAGCCAAGTAGCTATTTATATGAAAACCCAAAGTGACAGGGGCTTCCCTGGTGGCTCAGACGGTAAAGAATCTGCCTACAATGCGGGAAATTCAGGTTCAATCCCTGGGTCGGGAAGATTCCCTGGAGAAGGGAATGGCAACCCAGTCCAGTATTCTTGCCCGGATAATTCCACGGACAGAGGAGCTGCCGGGCTACAGTCCATGGAGTTGCAAAAGTCAGACATGACTGAGCAACTTACACACATACCGACATGACAGAATAAGATTTAAATTACGGTTTCTCAATTGCACTATACATATTTCAATGGCCATGTGTGGCTGGTGGTTACCACGGTGCATAGAACAGAATGGAATGCTTCTAGCATCACAGAAAGTTCTGTTGGATGGCGTCACTCTAGACAAAGGTGTGAAGGTTGGGTGAATAGACAAAGGCATCTCCAGAGCTGCCTGTCTCCAGTATCCGAGGAGAAGGGGTCAGGGGTCACACAGGTCAGAAGGGCCCGCAGCAGGCTCTGGAGCCGGAGAGGGCTGGGGTGTGTCCCTGGTGGGAAAAGAAGGGAGAGGCAAGAGTCCCTTCGTCCACACCAGGACCCCAGAGGAGCCACACTGCCCTTTGGCCACTTCCATGTCCAGCCCCTCTCTTCATACAGCAGAAAGGTGTTCTTTCCTGAAAACTGTATGACCACAAACTGGTGACCGCAATCTTAAAGACAAAGCTGAAATAATGTTTAGATAACTCTAGAAGGACAAACAGCTTCCCAGGCGGCAGTAATGGAAAAGAACATGTCTGTAAATGCAGGAGACCTAAGAGATGTGGGTTCAATCCCTGAATAAGGAAGGTTCCCCTGGAAGAGGGCAGAGCAACCCACTCCAGTATCCTTGCCTGGAGAATCCCATGGACAGAGGCGGCTGGTGGGCTATGGTCCACAGACAGAGTTGGACACGACTGAAGTGACTTAGCACACATGCATGGAGAGGGACGGAGCCCGGGAAGGAGATTTTGAAAAGGAAGGAGGAGGTTACGCACGGACATAGGGCTACACTCATATACACTACAGGTATCAGGATCAGCAGAAAACCCCAAGAGAATGAAGAGACAAGTCCCACCACACAAAAGCCACTCCCAGAGGCCCAGGGAGCAGCCCTGGCAAAATCGTCGTGAGGGTGTTGACTGCACCAGTGCACCCCCGTAGCTCAGCAGAAGGAAATGCCAGACTTCATGGATTTGGATCCTTTCTCCAAAAAACTGAACAGAAAAAAGACAGACAGACAGCCCGTTTTCAAGTCTGGAACCCCCAGCCTGCATCCCACTGTGACTTTTGCTCATTCCTCAGTCACTTTTCACCAGCAAATATATGCCAGGGCTTCCCTCATGCCAAGCACCACGCTGCCTGGCACACAGCTTCTACTGGGCACAAGCTGATACCTTCTGGAGGGCTCCAACACAGCCATTCCTGAAATACTGAGGAGAAACCCAACCTCTTCCTATTCTATTGCTAAAGAAGAATGACGTGGGCATCCCTGGTGGCTCAGTGGCACAGAATCCGCCTGCAAATCCAGGAGATGGGGTGGGTCTGGGAAGATCCCACATGCCCTGGAGCAACTCAGCCCAGGCACCACAACTATTGAGCCTGTGCTGGAGAGCCCAGGAGTCGCAAATACTGAGCCCGCTTGCTGCAACTACTGAAGCCTGCGTGCCCTACAGCCCGTGTTCCACAACGAGTGAAGCTACCTCAGTGAGAAGCACTGAGAAAGTCTGCAGCTGGAGAAAGCCTGCAAGACCCAGCACAGCCAAATAAGTAAATAATAATTTTAAAAGAAAGAAGAATGAGGTGTGCTTGCATAGACCAACACAGAGATGAAATTCAAACTAGAAACCTCAGGATGATACCATTCTATGATCCCATTTTAGCATCTTATATATACTTTTTTTAAAAAGGGAAACAAATTTGTATGTGAATAAAAGCAATGTGGTAAGACTTCCCTGGTGGTCCAGTGGCAAGACTCAGGACTTCTAAAGCAAGGGGTCCAGGTTCAATCTAGATCCCGTGTGCCACACTAAATGAATACATGTTTAAAGAAAACAACATGGTACCCTGGATTGGAACCTAGACCAGGAAGAGGACAATAATGGAAAAACTGGTGAAATCCAAATGGAATCTGGAGTGTAATTAGTAGTCATAAACCAATGCCATGTTCTGAGTTTTCACAAATGTATGCTGGTAATATATGATGTTAATGACAGGGGACGCTGGGTGAGGGGTGCAGACGGGAACTCTGCACAGACTCTGTAACTTTCCTGTAAATCTAAAACTATTCCAAAATAAAACATTCATTTAGGAAAATAAACAGTGGTTTCGCTGACATTCAGAAGTCAAAGGATTCTGTCTGAGTTCAACTGTGGAAAGGGCCGTGGCTTTCATGCCATTTGGAACTCTGGTTTCTGAAATGTGCACCTGCCTATCTAGATGGCGCATCACTTTGTCAGCAAAGGTCCGAAGAGCCAAAGCTATGGTTTTTCCAGTAGTCATGTACGGCTGTGAGAGATGGACCATAAAGAAGGCTGAACATCAAAGAACTGATGCTTTCAAACTGGTGTAGAAGAAGCCTCTTAAGTGGGACAGCAAGGAGCAACCAGTCAATCCCAAAGGAAATCAACCCTGAATATTCACTGGAAGGATGGATGCTGAAGCTACAATACTTTGGCCATCTGATGCGAAGAACTGATTCATTTGAAAAGACCCTGATGCTGGGAAAGATTGAAGGCAGGAGGAGAAGGGGGTGACAGAGGATGAGCTGGTTGGATGGCATCATCAATTCAATGGACGAGCTTGAGCAAGCTCCGGGAGATGGCAAAGGGTAAGATGGCCTGGCATGCTGTAGTTCATGGGGTTGCAAAGAGTCAGACACGACTGAGTGACTGAACAACAACCTATTCTAGAACCAATTCTGGCTGAAAGCACGTAGGATGAACCCGGGCCTAGCAGAGTGGAGCGGGAGCCAGTCAGAGTCCACACAATTGGTGGGTTAAGAAACACAGGAGTGACAGCCATTAAAAAGAATGAAATAACGCCAATTGCAGCAACACAGACAGACCTACAGAGTGTCATACGGGTGAAATAAGTCAGACAGACAAGGAGAAATATCAGAAATAATGCACGACATCCCTGGTATGTGAAATCTAAAATGAAATGACACAAACGAACTTACGAAACAGAAAGAGACTCACAGACTTAGAAAACAGACTTACAGTTGCTGGGGAGAAGGGATAGTTAGGGAGCTTGCGATGGCCATGTACACACTGCTATATTTAAACTGGATTACCAACAAGGACCTACTGTACAGCCTGGATGGGAGGGCGGTTTGGAGGAAGAATGGATACATGTAAATGTATGGCTGAATCCCTTCGCTTTTCATCTGAAACTATCACAACACTGACAGTTGGCTACACTCCAGTACAAAATAAACAATTCAAAAAAAAAAAGAAATATAAGAGTGGCCTTTTGCTCATCAGGGAAGACTGCGTGGAGGAGGTGACGATGGCTCTGACACTAGAATGATGTCCATGGGATAAGCCTAGGAAAGGGCACTCCAGGGAGCAAGGGAGTGGGTGCAAAAGTCAGACCAGAGGGAGTGAAGGGGAGGGTTAGAGGTCAGAGACAGGCAGAGGTCAAAGTGTGTGAGGCATCTGGTGTTTATTCGGAAAGAAATGGGAAGCCCTGGAGAATGACGTGGTCCAATTTACATGTCTTCATGCTGTGTGGAAAATGGAGTGAAGCAGGTCAATGATAGAGTAGGGAGACAGTTCTGGGGCTGCTGCAGGAGCTCGAGTGAGAGGACGGGGGCCTGGGCCATGATGCAGGCGGGGAGGTGGAAGGGTGAGGGGACACGGAGGGAGGGGCTGGAGACACTCCTGCCGGCTCTCCCCGACCCCACCACCCACACACAGCTTTCTGCTCAGACCCTGCCCCAGTGCCCTCTGCCAGGGGGCATCCTGGCTCCCAAACACACCTGGCTCGTGGGCTCTCCAGCCTGCCTGAACCTGCGCACAAATGAGCTCTCCCCTCATTTACACCCAGCTCTGACTATCACAGATGACTTTGTTTTTTGCTTTTTAAAAATATTTATTCATTTGCCTGTACCAGGCCTTAGTTGCAGCACGTGGGATCTTTTGTAGTTGCAGGGTGTGGGATCTNCTCCAGCCTGCCCGAACCTGCGCACAAATGAGCTCTCCCCTCATTTACACCCAGCTCTGACTATCACAGATGACTTTGTTTTTTGCTTTTTAAAAATATTTATTCATTTGCCTGTACCAGGCCTTAGTTGCAGCACGTGGGATCTTTTTTAGTTGCAGGGTGTGGGATCTAGTTCCTCAACCAGGGATCGAACCCTGGGCCCCCTGCATTGGGAGCATGGAGTCTTAGCCACTGGACCACTAGGCAAGTCCTCACACATGACTCTGTGATTCAGACACCACTTAACTCACGATCCACGACACCTCTGGGCCCAGCTGGGAGACCCCTGTCCTGGCTGCCACCAGAGGGCTCCCCAGAGGCCAAAAAGCTTCTGCAGCCGGCCCAGGGTCCTAGCTTCTGCCCTGGGCATGGCTGGCTCCTCTTTCGAAGACGGACATGGGTGAGGCTGGGTCTCCAGCATATTTCACACCTCTGCAGATCTGAGGGAAATCCCTCAAGGAGCAAAGCCATCTGCCAAAGATGTCTTAAGCCCAAGAGAGGAAGTTAGAAGGCACAGTTTGGAGTCCAGCGGCCCCGGGTTTGACCCTCAAGTCTGCCCCTGTTACCAGCTCGGGGACCTTCATAGAGTAACTCGGCCACTCTGAACCTGGTGGTCCTCATCATCAAGCAGGGATGACGCTGATGCGATGCTGGGCAAGTCACTGCCCATGTGGGGCCCCAGCACCTTCCGGGTAGGCTACAGACATGAGTCTGGTGGGCTACAGTCCATGGGGTCACAAAGAGTCAGACACACTGAGCGACTAAGCAGCTGGTGGCTACCCTAGTGGCTCAGATGGTAAAGAATCTGCCTGCAATGCAGGAGACCCAGGTTCAATACCTGGGCCAGGAAGATCCCTTGGAGAAGGGAAAGGCTACCCACTCCAGTATTCTTGCCTGGAGAATTCTATGGATGGAGGAGCCTGGTTGGCTACAGTTCAAGGGGTCACAAAGAGTCAGACATGACTGAGCGGCTAACAGCATCCATATTATGTGCATGCATGCACGTGACTGTTAACAATACACCCAAGGTACCTCCATCTCACAGAGCAGTCTCCTTCAGACTCCTCACGAGCCAACTCTTTCCTGCCAGCTTCTTAAAAGTTGACGTATGTCACAACTATGAGGGCTGCTGGGGCCAGGGCCAGGGCTGGGAGCATGTAAGGTGCTAGAAATGCCCTTGTGGGTAGCCCGCATTCACCCCCATCTTCTCTCACCCATAACAGGAATTTCTTAAGTTCAAGTCACCTCCTGTCCAAGGAATCTCTCCTAGTGAAAATTCTTAAATATACAAGCAGATTCATAAACAATATTAACCACCATGACATATACAATAGTCAACAACTGGAATTAACCTCTGCCTGGTAAACGATAGCACATATACTCAGACATTATGAAGCTCCTGAAAGAAAGTAGGGTGGGAGGTGGTTGGTTACCAAGTGTGAAAATACAAGGAAAACATGTTGGTTAGCATGTCCAATGATAAGAGTAAAATATAAAATTGTTTATTCAGGATGGTTTAAATCAGTGTTGCCCTAGAGAAATATAATGCAAGCCACATACTTAAATTTTAATTTTTGAATAGCCACACTTTAAAAAGCAAATATATATGAAATAAATTTTAATCATTTTATTTAGCTTCATATAACCAAAATAGCATCTCAGCAGATTAACTATTAAGTTATTAACATTTTCTTTTTTCTGGATCACGTCTTCAGAATTCAGCACATCTTTGAATTTATGTCTTTGAAATCATAATACAGCTCAGTGTGGACTTGCCACATTCCAAGAGCATAATATTAGCTACCTTACTAGACAGCACAGCTCTAACCCATCTAGAGATTTTTTTTTTTTAAGACTTAAGTATTAGGGTTAAAAAAAAAAAAAAGGCAGAAGGAACTATCAAAATCTTAACGATCACAGATTTTTCTCTGAGTGGTGGTAATATGTATGTGATTTTTCCCCCTTCTTCTTCTGTTTTCCAAAGTGTCTGCTATTGCTAAGTCACTTCAGTCGTGTCTGACTCTGTGCGACCCCACAGACGGCAGCCCACCAGGCTCCCCCGTCCCTGGGATTCTCAGGCAAGAACACTGGAGCGGGTTGCCATTTCCTTCTCCAATGCATGAAAGCGAAAGGTGAAAGTGAAGTCACTCGGTCATGTCCGACTTAGCGACCCCATTGCAGCCTACCAGACTCCTCCATCCATGGGATTTTCCAGGCAAGAGAACTGGAGTAAGGTGCCATCTGAACTCGTGTTACTTTTACAACAATGGCAAAGTCCACCTTTTCCATTTTAGAAGAGAAATGAGGGATTTAAAAGACCTGCCTGGGTGAACAACACCTGTCAAGCACTGATTTATTGATACCCCATGAGAGCTGCCCCTGACCTCTGGCCTTCTCCTTGCATACTGGTAGATTAGTTTAGTGGGTAGGTGGGTGGGTAGGTTGGATGGATGGGAAAAGAGAACCAAGGAAGGAAAACAGTATTACTATTGGAGTTACAGGAGAAAACTAAACTCAGATCCTTGCTTCTAAATTCCAAAACTATCGTTTATCAGCTGTATGATTTTAAACAAGCTATTTGACCCATCCATGTTTTAATTTGTTCAAGTATAAAACGGTGCTTTAATTTTCTCAAGTATAAAACAGCAATCATGATAGTAACCCCTTCACAGGGCTCTTTGGGAATGAAGTGAGATTATTTTACAGAGTATTCAGCAGTGTCTATGGCACAGTCAGTGTTTCCAGAGACACTGGCTGCTGTCCTCATGATGAACCTATGAGTGGCCGGGTCAGGCTGTCTGGCCCATAGAGTGATGGCACCCAGGACGCATGCCAGAGCCACGTGTGCCCTGGGTCCCCTCCACATCCCATTCCTGCCCCATCAGTCGAGCCACTGTGGAGCCGGTCCTCGGGTTTGTGTGTGATCCCTTTGCTCGACACCCCGCCCACATCCCACCCGAAGACCCCAGTCCCCATGGCGTAGCCCCCTACCTGCACCACCTCCGGCCTCACGTTGAAGGTGCACAGCCAGTCGCTGAAGCGAGGGTAGCTGTCGAGCTCCGGGCTCCTCTCGCCCGGAGCCACGCTCAGCTTGCACTGCCACTGCTTGCAGATATACCGGAGCAGCTTTGCCTGTGGGGAGCCCAGGAGAGAAAAGCGGGTTCACTCGAGGCACGTGGACGGGATTCGGGGAGCTCTGGCAAACATGAGCCGTGAGATGAGGACGGGGGCCTGCCAGGTGCCCCCTCTGCTGCCATTCAAGCAGGGTGAAGCAGGAAACCGAGGAGGCAGGAGGAGAGGAGTAGGGTCTGGGAGAGCCAGCAGGGAAGCCTAGAGAACCAACCCCGACCCTCTGTCCCACCCAAGGTTGGTGGCCACACCACCCTACCCACCTCCCACCAAGGACCACACTCTTCTAATGGGCAAGACTGGGCAGAACAGAGTATGGGGTCGCACGGAAGAAGGCCTTCCCTGCTTGGGAGAAGGGGAGGGGTAGGCAGAGTCAGTGATGGATGATGTGAAAAGCGCAGGGGTTTGGGGAGGATGAGTAACCTTCCACTTAAGAGGCTTCCAGCCAAGAATCAGATTGCCCGGGCTAGGACCCGAGGGCTCAGACACACCCGAGCCCTGTGACCTTGGACAAGCTACAGAACTGCTTGCAGATGTACCGGAGCAGCTTTGCCTGCGGAGAGCCCAGACTTTCCACCCCCAGGAAAGTCTCAGTTTCCTGCTCCAGAAAATGGGGGTAAGAATAGAACCTCCTTCTCAGGGAGGCTAAGAAGAAACAAAGCCCTCAGAGTGAGTGCCCAGCCCACGGCATGCACATCCTGAGGGCCGGCCAGGCCGGCGGGCTGTGGCTCTATTGGCCAAGGTCCCTGACTAGGGTCCACCAAGAGGCTTTCAAGACCCGCTCCCTGAAATGCATGCAAATTTCAGATATGTGAATCTATGCGTTTTCCAGGCAAAGCCTGTCCACGGGTTTCAAAAGAGTCTCAAAAGGCTAAAGCTGCAAATAATAAAAGAGTAAATACTAGTATTCTCTTTGACAAATGCTGGGCCCGACTGCCCCACACTGTGCTGAGGAATGCGGAGGGGCAAGACCTTCAGGGCAGAGTGTAGCCGGGACTGATTAAGAAGAGGGAGTGGACTCAAACAGAGGGCAGTGAGCGACAACCCAAAGAGGGCATGTCCCTCTGAGAATCAGTGACCCGGAGACCCCATGAGAGCTGCCGAGATGGCGACTTGGGAGCTTCCCCTCAAGACAAGCACCACCTTCAAAGTCTTGCATGAATGAACGCTGCCCTTGGGAGCCACTTCCCGGTACCTGCTGCCCCCTCGAGAGTTTTGCTGTTGCTAATTCATTCCTTGTTCTTTCATCTGTAAATATCTCAGTGTGGTCAACTCTTTGGGACCCTATGGACCCTAGCCAGCCAGGTTCCTCTGTCCAAGGGATTCTCCAGGCAAGAATATTGGAGTGGGTGGCTGTGGGAATCTTCCCAACCCAGGGATCGAATTCACGTCTCTCGTGTCTCCTGCATTGGCAGGCGGGTTCTTCATCACTAGCGCCACCTGGGGAGCCCTTCTCCAAGTGTGACCAGAGGCCATTCCAAGTTCAGGACCTCAACTTTCTTTTCCAGCCTCATCTCCATCCACCCTACCCCTGACCCACCCAGTCCTCCAGATGAGCACTCACCTAGGAGCTGGTCGTCAAATATTAATATTTTCTGTCTGTCCATACTCCTGGGCCTCTGCTCAAATGTCTGCAGTGGCTGGACGTCCTTCTCTCTTCCAGCCACAGTGTCCTTGGCCTGGTCAAGACCCCCTGGGCTAATTAGAATCCTCCCCCTTCTTCCCTTCCCTATGCCCTGTCCATACCTCTCTGGGAGCCGCTATCACAGAGGGCCTCATGTTCAAGCTTCTAACCGGGTCTTCCCCTACAGATGTGAGCTCCCGGAGCAATGAACATAGCACAGATTTTGGAGTTGAACAGAATCTGGATTCAATACTGGAACTCCAACTGAAAACCTTAATTTATCCACTTTAAAAAAGAACTGTAATATATAGTAGAACTACATGTAACTTTGTTCTGTATTTTGCAATGTCTTGTAACATAAATGTGTTATCAGACTTTGATAATTTAATGTGTTATGTAAATGTGTTATCATACTTTCATAATTTTAAAAAAAGAAAAAAGACTTTGATTCAGATCTAGTTTCTGTCATTTAACTGTGCGACCTTAGGGAAGTTCATTAATTTTCCTGAGTCTTGGTTCTCTCATCTGTACAACAGCAAGGATGATTCCAGCTCACAGTCAGGTGGGAGGATTGAACTATAGTACGGAAACTTCCCCCTCAAACTAGGTTAGTCCCCCATTATTATACATCAGGGCAGGAACTATACTCGCCTCATTGGACTGTCCCCACAAGCCTATTGCTGCACCTGGTACATAATGTGTGCTCAAAGATGCCTGAGAAAGGAAGGAGGGAAGGAAATACAGGGGCCTCATCCCCACATTAAACGGTTTCCCACAGCCTGCCCTCCACTCCAAACTGCTCTCAAACCACAGCGTCAAATTGCTGACCAAAGAAAGGGCAATAAATCAATTAACTGTGCAAAGTCAAAACCATTCTCTTCCGCATGAAGCAACAAGGTCGGGCTGCTGACACTGACATCAGCTGCAAAGAGGTCTATCCGTCCCCAGCCTGAGTGTTTCAAGGGCCACACCCCTGGGAGCCAATGAATAACCTGTTCATCGTGCTAAGACTTTGGCCAACACAGGGCAACATCAAGATCAGCCAACCTGGCCTTGGCAATGAGCCAGGATCTGGGGGCTTCTCTCGCTCAGCCCCATCACCAAGTCCAGCCCTTTTCAGCCTCCAGGCCCTCAGCCCTTGTCCTCTATCAGATCACACATTTAGTATTTGGCTGGTCTGCTTCCTTCTTTAGATGGGAAAATCCCTGAGGCCAGGTGCCTGGTCGATGTTCTTGATCACCTGATCACCACTAGGTCCCCAGAAGCCAGCATAGCACTGACGCATGGGCTGCTGTGGTAAAACCTTTGTTGAATGAATGAACAACTGAACACGTATGACATTCTGCAGCCCTGACAGGCACTCATGTTTATTACAATGAGAGTTGAAAATAAATGTCAGTTGGGCAAGTGATGGCTCAGCAGAGTCTCAAAAATCAAGGTGGGTTCCCCTGAAGCGGAGTGAGAGGTTTCTTTTTTTAAAAGGCTGCTAGAGGTCCTCACTGGTCCTCCCAGGTGGTTCAGATGGTAAAGAATCTGCCTGTGATGCGGGAGATGCCGTTTGATCCCTGGGTGGGGAAGATCCCTTGGAGAAGGGAATGGTAACCCACTCCAGTCTCCTTGCCTGGAGAATCTCATGGACAGAGGAGACTGGCGGGCTACAGTCCATGGGGTTGCAAAGAGTCGGACACAACTGAGCAATTAACACTTTCATTTTTTTTCAGAGTTCCCATCAAAAGGCAGCCAGAGTGACTAGGGGGAAGGACCCAGCAGAACTTAAAGGAATTCCTCACTGTACCCAGGTGACAATCCGTAGCCCTGGCTGGTGGCGAAGACCAGGAAGGAGAAGAATCATGGGCAAGGGGGGTTGGTGTCCTGAAGCTTGTAAAGAAGAAATGACACCTGCAGATCTGTCTTCTGCTGGAGGAGGTGTCCGGCGTGCTGCGCGCAGTGCCTACCCAAGCAAAATAAGACTGCACTCACTTTCTGGAAAGTTGGCCACAGTTGTAGAACCACCTAGGGGTTACTTTCCCAGACAAACCACAGCGAGCTGGCCAGCCCAGCCCTAGGGGCCTCCACCAGGGCCTTTCATGGGTAGCGTCATTTTCTCTTAACCACAAAACCGCCAGATAGAAATTCTCCAGAAGGGAAGAACACCTGGGGTTTCAGAAATGAGACCCAGCAGCGAGATGGAAAGAGTCATCAGCACCCTGGCCACAGGGGCGGACCGAGGCTGGAACGAAAGTCTTCCTCCACCTCCGATACTCTTTCGTTTCATGAGCGTGCATCCTGCGCCTGCCCTGAGGCTCAGTCAGACTTACAGAAGGAGCAGAAGAGCATCAAGTCAGCCCACAAACAGCCGCTGGGTATCACCAAGACATGATGCATGGCAAGTGTTCGCTAAGTGTCCGAGGCTCAAAGATCTGGGCTCTGGTTCCAGTTCTGACATGTAAGATCAAGGCTCTTGGGGAAATCTCCCTTAGCTCAGCTTCAGTATTACCATAAAATGGTATTGTTTTAGAGAAGCTGGAGTCAAAATAACTATATGTGAAAGTGCTTGGAACAATACCACCAACAAAAACACAAGCCCCAGAAGGTTTCCACTGGTTACACCAAACACACCCAAGACGCAGTGTAGCTCCGAGGAAGAACTCTGGCTCTCAGGACACAGAGACCTGGCCTCCAAGCCCCTCACCATCACCCTCCCCCAGCAGTGAACAGAGATGTAACCTGTCAGCCTCAGCTTCCCCACCTGTAAAATGGGGGTGATTTCCCTCAAAGGGCTATTGTGAAGATTTACATGAGAAAATCCAGATGTAAAATGTTCAGCAAAGTGCCAGGCCCTCTCAGAGTCCCAGGACGTGCCATCTGAAGCAGGGCAGGGGGTCAGTCTATAAGGACAGAGATGACAGACATAAATGGGCAACAAATCCCAGCACAGGCGCAGAGGGACACCAGACTCCCATGGACAACAGTGAGCTCTCTCAATTATGAAGATCACCTCAACACTCAATCAGCAACCCTGGTAGTAATAATAATCGTCTCTATCTATTTTTTCTCCATGTATGCAGCTTGTAAAAATCCTGGTTCCCCCCCAAGGATCAAACCCACACCCCTTCCACTGGCAGCTTGGAGTCTCGACCACTGGACCGCCAGGCAAGTCTCTCTCCTCTGTTTACTTAGTACATTATCCTCTTCTCTCCCTGGGTTCTCAATGAAAATTCCAGGAGGTAAGCATGGTGTCCCAACATTCACACAACCCCAAAGCCCCTAAGCATAGCATTTTCCCACAGAATAGCTCCATACAACCAAAAAGGTCTCAACCCATTCAGACTCTTGACAGGAGACAAGAAGAGCGATGTCAAGATGTGGGTGCTGGGCAGCCTACCTGGCTCACTCAGATCCAGTCCTGTTCAGACCGTCCCAGGCAGTGAGTCCTCTGAATAAAAGCCACAGACTTCCCGACACTCTCCACACTCTCCAGCCACGATGGGCCACCGCCGCTGGTCCTCTATGCAAGAACCTACCCTCTGGGCTACACCTGACCCCTGCTCTGAAATCATTAAAACCAACTACCACCCAGCCCGATGCCAGGGGGCTGCCCCTTTCAAGGAGACCCCCCCCCCATGCTGTGCAGAGTGAAGCGAGGCCCCTGCAGGCCCCTGCACACCTCCACCCCTTCCCCGGCTCACTCAGCCCTCCAGCCAGCAGGCACAGTTCACGGACCCGCCTCCAGCTCACCCACACCTATGGGGCCCTGACTCCTTCCTCCCAGGTGGGCTGAACGAAATATTCTTAAGAAGACGTCCATGGCAGTCTCTGCTAGTGCCACATTCCTGTGCTTTCATGCATGCTAAGTCGCTTCAGTCGTGTCCGACTCTTTGTGACCCCCATGGATCTCAGCCCTCCAGATTCCTCTGTCCATGGGATTCTCCAAGCAAGAATACTGGAGTGGGTTACCATGACCTCCTCCAGAGGATCTTCCCAACCCAGGGATCAAACTCGTGTCTCTTATGTCTCCTGCAACTGGCAGGCGGGTTCCTTACCACTAACGCCAGCTGGGAAGCCCAGGTCCCTGTCTAACCCATCCCAAACTTCAGGAAGTCGCCAAAGCTCTCAGCCTTGCCCGGACAGTCCCTGAAGCTGCAGCTCCTTCCTGGGCACCAGCCAGGTCTGCCAGGGCCTCGGGAGGCTCCTCTTACTTTTCCCATCTCCTCCCCGAAACTGGAGTGCGCTTCTGGGGACCCCCGGCCAACTCCGCCAGCTAAGCAGTCTGGTCTGGCTGCCACGGCCAACGTGTTGTGCAATGATTTCTGAGATAGTAAGGAAGGCTCTGGAGGTCATGACTCGGCTGATGGCTCCCCTGCGGGCGTGACCAGGCGCTTGGCTCCAAGAGTGCCTCGGCCCTGGCACTGCAGAGTCCCAGGGAGCTTTCGAGGGTACCCAGGGGGGCTTCCGTGAGCAGGCAAGGGACAGAGCCAGCGTGCCAGGGAAAGTGGGGATGAGCAGAGGAGAAAGTGACCTCAGTTCCCAAACCGGGCATTTCGCAACCAGCCATCCTTCGCTCCCTCCACCCCACGCACCCGTGCTCTCCCTCCAGGAGAAGCTGCCAGACACGTGCATTTGTTACAGAGACAATCTCCCCGCCAAGCCTCCTGCCAGCAACCCTGCCCTGACGTCAAACTCAGAGTCGGGGAACTTCAAACACAAACAAACAAGTCTGCCCCAGACCACAAGTGGAGCCGTTCCCAAGGAGGCCGGGGGTGAGAAGGCCACAGCTGGAAACTCAGGGCCTCCCGCTCCCTTCCTTGGCTCCACTGGGGCTGCAAACTCTGGGGCCTGACAACCAGCGGCAAATGGGAGCTTCAAACCCCGACCAAGACAAAATAGGATCAGTCTTTGGTTTTGCTGATGGCTGAGAGTACCAGGGGCCAGTACGGCAGAGGGTGCAGGGAGACCCTGCCCAGAGGCACTGATAACTTCGTTAATTTCCTCTGCGCAATTAGCATCCCCACTAGATAGCATCGCCCATTCTAATTGCTCTGGTGCTGGGTGTTAAGTAGGCAGGAAAGGAGGGACCAAGGAGGCTCAGAAGTACCTAAGAGACTTCTGGGGAAAGTGGGAGCTTGAGCCAGGCTAGGGTGGACAGCCAGGGACCCTCGTTTTCTCGGCAACACTTGCCACTCCACTGAAGTCCTGAGACTCAGAAGGAACGGTTTCCAAGAGAAAGGCATTCCCTTGACCTACATATCCTAAGACAGCTCCTACCTGAGAGGCCAAGGGTGGGCCAGGTGAATGTGCTCTAGAAAGCAACAGTGGCCTTAAAAAGCTAGTGCATGAGCAGTCTTGGAGCTGCCGTGGCAGGTTTGCTTCCCACGTCGATTCAACACTACAAGCACCCAATCCCCCCACGGGTTTTTCAGAACCGGCCGTCCTCAGGGGCTGCAGGAACAAACTGGACTAAATCATGAGAAAGCCAAACACCTGCTTCAACCCCTAACTGCCCTGGGCCTGAAATGACGACATGAGGGAAGGAAGAACCTCTGTACATCACCCATTCATTCAATAAATCATCGGGAAAGTTGGTCTGGGCTCCCAGCACCGAGAGGCACTGTGACATGCCCATAAGCAGCCTGGCGCATAATCTTGAAGAACTGACGTGTGAGATGCATCATCAACTAGTGACAGATGTGTCCACAGACAGATCTGACCAGACGGAGGGAGAGAAAGGGGAGAAGGCATGCCCACCCTCGGAGCATCCCTGATGGCCCCAACACTCAGCGCGTCTGCTGAGCAGCCGTGGAGAGCACGTGTCAGGAGACACAGGGGTTGAGGCACCCACAAACCAGACCCCTTAATCGACACAGCCTGTGTCTCAACTCAAACATACTCCACATGCCTGTCTGAAGTTCACCAGCCCACAGAGCACAGCTTAGCTCTCAAGCCCTGGATGACAAGAGGAAATCCCGGAGAGTTCCTGACACTGCACACCAGAAGGGACCTGGATGTGAATTATCAAGCAGAGACCTGGAAAAAAGGCAGAGGCTGCACCTAACGACAAAGATGGGTTTTTGCCAGTGGGCCCACTTCAAACTCTGATCTGATCTGAAAGCACCTGCAATGTGTAGCAGGTTGTATCATATACTGGGGAGGCAGGTCTTTCCAGAAACACAACTGTTTGCCTAGCAACTGAGACCATCACAGAAAAGGATGAAGAACCGTGCAGGGGTGAGGGGCCAGGGTAGGGGAGCTCCTCGAATACCCGGTGCTGACAAATGTGAGGGCCATCTCCCCTGGCATGACGGGTGCCATGATAGGTGCCGCTCACTACCCATCTGGCAGCCATGCCTGACCTCTTCTGCACTCACAGGCCGATTTTGTTTAGGGCAGCACCATGCCTGGTGACAAACTGATCCAAGTCAGCGGTTCTCAACCCTGACTCTGCATCCACATAATCGACCTAGGATGGGATCCAGCATGGCTCTTGTGTGATCTGGGCCCCACTTCCAGCTTCCTTTGAAATTAACTATATATGACAGGTCTGGTCAATGAGATATGAGGACATGTCCACTGGAAATGCCGGGAAAGTGTTTCCCTCACAAGTGGGGCAGTCTCTGGGGCTTCCCACAGCCCTGCTTTGAAGATTAGAATAGCCAAGAGTTGTCCAGAGACACCTCTGTTCAGCTGCTAAACACATGAGCCACCTAACTCCAAACTTCTCATTACAGGAGAGACATAAGAGTCTGTTTGTGGAACTCACATTTTCTGTTACTTGCGATCAAAACCAGTCTTTACTGCTAACATTTATTAAGCTTGCACTATTTCAGGTTCAGTTCAGTTCAGTAGCTCAGTCGTGTCCAACTCTTTGCGACCCCATGAATTGCAGCACGCCAGGCCTCCCTGTCCATCACCAACTCCCGGAGTTCACTCAAACTCATGTCCATCAAGTCGGTGATCCCATCCAGCCATCTCATCCTCTGTCCGTCCCCTTCTCCTCCTGCCCCCAATCTCTCCCAGCACTCTCTCAAACCTCCTTCTAAAACCTTGTAAGTCTTCCTGTTTGCTTCTGGAAAACCTACAGAAGGAAAAAAAAAGGTATCTCTCCATTCCTCTTGGGGCCCCGTGCTATCCACAAGCACTCCTCCAAACGTCTTCGCAAATTTCAAAGAGCAGCTACATTTTTATTAAGCCCAAGTTAGCCATTTTTTTTTCTTTTTTGGTTTGTACTTTTTATTTTCTTGCCATGACCACTCTTAGGGAGGGACCACGTGGAGAGACTCTGAGCCCATACAGAGAGGGACAGTGGGCCAGCTGAGTCCAGCCACCCAGCCTCCCTCTCCAAGGTCCAGAGGGGTGGGTGGGGCCCTCCAGATGGGGACAGCTGATGCCACATGGAGTATGCCACCTGGGTGCTGCCACAGAGGTCTGTGGGATCCCAGGGGGACTGGGTCTGTGGGGTGGGGGGGCTGAAATCCTAGAAAGACATCAAAGAGGAGATAATCCCCAAAATGGGTTCAATAGGTTGGGGGGGCTGTGGAGTGTGACACATGGACAGAGGGTAAGGGGCAGGGATGACACGGGGGGCAGAGCGGAGGAAAGGCCAGAGTCACAAGAAAACCTTTATGGGGGTAAAAAGAAGGGGGATATATTTATAAGGCAAGTAGCCAGAGACTAGAGGGGATGGGGAAGACAGGAGAGCAAAGTCAGCCAGTGGGCAGGGACAGCTCATATAGACCCCAGAAGGTTCTGGAAGGTCCAGGAAGGCCACACTAAGGCATCTGCACTCAATCTTGCAGGCGTGGGGAGGAATACAAAGGCAGAAACGTGGTCAGATCTGCATTTTTGAATGATCATTCTGGAAACCATGTGGAGGACAGATTGAAGTGGGTGTGGAGAAACCAGAAACAGGGAAGCCAATTAAGGAGCCAAGGCAATTCAGCAAATGAGAACAAAAGGTAATTTAGTCAGGGGCTGTGTGGGTGGAAAGGAAGGAGCAGATTCTAGAGATGCTTTATTACATTTTTTACTCTAAGACAAGACTTCCCTGCTTGCTCCTCCAGGGAATTTCTGGCATACCAGCACCCTGGAATGCAGGAAGCCCGTGAGCTGAACTTCTCCAACAAGTGAGTCAACACGTGTTTGACTTCTTGGAGCTCTGTGCTTCAGTGGGGAGGGGGCCGGCTACCGGTCAGAAGCCTGCAGGCCCCAAGGTCTAACTTGGCCCAGGCACCTCGGCCCAGGTGGCTCCCCACTTGAGGTCGGCCCCCTTCTCCACCTTCCAGGCAGAGGGGTGCCCTGCACCCACCAAAAGTAAAAGTCATTCCCCAGAATCTCCATCTTCAGCTCCTCCTGAAACCCCCAGAGGAGATCAGACAGAAAGAGGTTGGAGAGACGCAGAAACTGCCAGGGCGGCCAGGTCCAGGAGGAGCATCGCCAGCCTGCCCCCTCCAGGCCACACGCAGAGCACTGCATCCCCCTCCAGGAGAGCTGCCCAGGTGTTCCAGCAAGAGAAAGCGGGAGCTCTCCCCATCTTCAATGGGAAGATCATGGAGATCAGAGCCAGAAGGAGACACAGGTTCAAATCTCACCCCCACCTCCTACCAGGCCATGGATCACGCCCCTGAGCCATCATTTCCTCTGTTGTAAATGAGGGGAAAGATCGGCCTCCAAAGATCACCATGGAGACAAAACGATAAGATGTATCCAGCAGCTGGCATGCCCATACGCAGCCGGTATGCCCACAGGCTCCTGCAAATATCTACTCCCATCTCCCGTCTCTGTGGCCTTAGTCATGGGTAAGGCTGTGACTTTGATGACTGGCAGGGAGCCCGGGACAGGGGGTGGGAGGAGACCCCAAAAGGTGAGTGTCCAAATGGCTGGGGTGGATTCCTGATCTGCTGAGATATCTGCAGGCTCCCATGGAACAAGGCAGAGATCTGATTGTAGAAACAGTTCTGAGCACAGGTGGGGGGTGGGGTGGGGTCGACATTACCCCCACTTTTACAATCCATTCTTTACCATCAAGGTCTAAGCAACACCTCTGACACTGAACCACCGCCTTGAGTTCCAGGTGAGACCAGGATGCCCCACCAGCGATGTGACTGTTCTAGCTTGACGGGCACCCAAGAGATGCCATCGGATCATGTGCAGGTCAGGCATCTCGGGCAGATGCCTCACACGCGTCACAGTTTACAGCCCTCATCCTAACCTACCCTCCCCATGGGCCCACGAGGACCATCCTCATCCCCAAGGCTCAGAGGCTAAGTGACGTCCCTCAGATCACACGGCCTTTACTGCATTGAGGCACCAACTCCACACCCATGCTTTTAGAGAGAGAGATATATATATACACTTTACATATATATATGTATTTTATTTATATATGTATATATACACATATATATGTTTTTTATTTATTTGGAGAAGGGAATGGCAACCCACTCCAGTATTCCTGCCTGGAGAATCCCATGGACAGAGGAGCCTGGCAAGCTACATATAGTTCATGGGGTCACAAAGAGTCGGACACGACTGAGGGACTAACATATATATATATATTATTTTAGACATATTCCCAGAGAATGACCTATTGGCAGGAATCAGGGTTTTTTCCTATTCTCTTTGGCCACGCTGGGGCATGGAGGATCTTAATTCCCTGACCAAAAATCAAATCTGTGCTCCCTGCAATGAAAGCTTGGAGTCTTATGAAAGTGAAGTCGCTCAGGCGTGCCTGACCCTTAGCGACCCCATGGACTGCAGCCTACCAGGCTCCTCCGTCCATAGATTTTCCAGGCAAGAGTACTGGAGTGGGGTGCCATCGCCTTCTCCCTTAACCACTGAATCACCAGGGAAGTCCCCACAGCCACAATTTTCAGTCCAATTGTCAGTGCTTTCACCCCTCCCCCAAGCCCCCAGAGTAGACAAAATGGTTTTAAGTTAATAGACTAAAAACAAGCTTTCAGCTGAAACAGTGGGACTCCCTGGGGCCACTCCCGGCTGGGACCCCTCAGACATCTCTCAAGAAAGGAAGACCGGGGGTGCTTGGCAAGTGTATCCACACCTCTTTTCACCAGGGATCTGCCAACACCGTTCGACTACCCAGAGCCTTCTCTGTTATAAAATCTTCCCAGCTCTCTTCTTAAGAGACCATTTTATCTGGGCAGAGCAAGATAAGGACATACAGGGCTTAGGTAACACAAGAAAGAAATCGGACCGCTCTGGGACCACCCTCTCCAGCACACAAAGGCCCAAAGATACAGGGTCTCTGTCCCTAAGCCTTGTGCACGTCCCTCAGCTGTAATGGGGCTGACATCACCAACACTATCATTGGTGGAGAGTGAGAAAGGGCTCAGATAGCAGAATGTCACTACTGAGCCATCCCAGGAATGCCAGCCCGGCTCTCCCTAGAGGGATGGTCAGACCTGGGTTCACACCCCAGCTCTATTGCTGGCCAGTTGCCTTGAGTCAAGTTACTCAGCCATTCTATGCCTTAGTTTCCTTATCTGTAAAATGGAGGAATAACAGGACTACCTCATGGCAGGAGAGGAACGATGCTCGGCACTAGGCTTCAGTATCAGTAGCGTGTGTCCTCAGTCATGTCCGACTCTTTGTGACTCTATGGACTGTAGCCAGGTTCCTCTGTCCATGGAATTTTCCAGGCAAGAATACTGGAGTGAGTTGCCATTCCCTCCTCCAGGGGATCTTCCCGACCCAGGGATCGAACCCTCATCTCTCGCGTCTCCTGCCTTGGCAGGCAGATTCTTTACCACTGGTGCCACCTGGGAAGCCCAACACTAGACCTGGTAGATGGTTAATACTCACAGTCAGCCACCTTTATCAAGAAAATTCCGGATCACGCTATCTTTGAAAATAGTTAAATTTAGTTAAAATTCTGACTTGTTGATTCCCTTAAGATTCTTGAGCATGTTCCTGAGTGAGTCCATACACACGGCAAATTGCAATGTGTCCCCCCACAAGGGGCAGATGCAGACAAGGCCAGGAGAGGCTGGAACACACTCACCCCAGAGCCTTCCTGTTGCTACTGTTCCTGGCAGGTCAAGAGCAGGCCGCACGAGCGGACCTGCTGTGCCAGGCGGACCTGCTGTGCCAGGCGGACCTGCTGTGCCAGGCGCCCCAGCGAGCTGGCTGAGCAGCAGAGTGAGACAGACCAGGGCAGCTATTAAGATGCAGGCCATCTGAGGCGGCAAGCCCAGGAGGGCCTGGGAGGGGTGGGCACTGGGGGCCTGGCACGCAGGCTGCCACAAGAGCTGTCCTCCAGGCCCCGGGCAGAGGTGACACAGCTCACACACACACACCAGCCATCCTAGACAAGCTATGGCTGAACAAAGAGGAACCCCATTTCAAAATAAACAGAGCAGGTGGGCTGCCAGCTGCCCAAGAAATCAACTAACCAGAACTTGTTGAAGAAACTAGATAATAATAGCGAACACTGACAAGGGGTCTATCATGTGCCAAGCATGGGTTTAATTGGCACATATGGCTTCCCTGGTGGCTCAGACGGTAACGAATCTGCCTGCAATGCAACAGACCCAGGTTCAGTCCCTGGGTGGGGAAGATCCCCTGGAGGAGGAAATGGCAACCCACTCCAGTACTCTTGCCCATGAAATCCCATGGACAGAGGAGGCTGGCGGGCTCCAGTCCACGGGGCTGCAGAGCCGGACAAGACTGAGCACGCAACACAAACAACGCACAAGGTGCAGTCTCCAGTCACACAGGAAGGAAGTGGCAGAGCAGGGGCTTGAGCCCAGGTCCACGATCTGCCCCTGGCTCTGCTATCTCCAGGAGTGCCTCAGCTGTTTGAGGCCCCTACCAGAGTCAGGCCAGCGCTGGCCACCATGGTAGGAGAATTCTCATTTATACAAGGACCCAGAGACTCAGGGAGCCAACCCAAAGTCACCGAGCTGGTCATGCCAACAGCCGACTTTAACCTGGTGAGGGGGGTGGGGATGCAGCTGATGCCCCATGCTGGGTTTGACCTTATAGCACATCTCAGCCCAAACCTACAGTTCAGACAAGGACCTTCCCACTGTGTGGACAGACACATCAGCGACACACTGCATACAAACCCAGGCAAGGCTCTGCCGCCTGGCCAGCAGGCCTGGGGAACCCGCGGGACCCGGGACAGAAGCCACCAGTCTCCACCCGCTTCCTCGGCACAGTTCCCTCCTCGGGCCTGGCCAGCCACCTCCTACTCCCTCCTAGCTGTCCGCAGAAAGAACCAGACCAAGAGCCTACTGCTGCGTCCCCGATGGCAGGCGCTCTGCGTATCTGGCATTCTGGTGTAACTGCTCGAGGCGGAGAGATACACACAGGCTCTTGCATAAGGACCGATTTCGCTCACACACAGAACTCGGGGGCAAGCGGTGAGCTCTGGGGGCCAGGGTGCACTGGCGGCCCACACCGCTGGGCAGGACGGCGCACGTCTCACACTCCGAGGAGGCGAGTTCTCCCATGGCCCATTTCCAGGTGACCCAGATACTCTAATTCCCCATCCAGGTGGAGGAGGGCTCACCTGCACAGAGAACAACCTGGAAAAATCCTAGAGGGCTCTGGGCCTCCTGCCCACCAGTCTTTTCAGCCAGCCCCCACTGAGGACCAAGGCGGGGGTCGGCGGGGGGCTCAGTTGGCAGAACCGGACCCTTCTTGAGATCTCTCACATCTTTTTAAGTCACAAAAATCCAAGAATTTTCTACAGTGAGAAGAACTTTCAAGATGGCCTCACTTGTGGGGACTTCCTGGTGGTCCAGTGGTTAAGAATCCACCTTGCAATGCAGAGGACACGAGTTCGATCCCTGGTCAGGGAACTAAGATTCCACATGCCATGGAGCCACTAAGCCTGTGTACCCCAAATAGACCATCTGCACAGCAAGGAAAGATCCTACATGATGCAACCAAGACCCAGGACAGCCAAATTAATTAATTAATATTTTACAAAGATGGATACCCAACAGCAACAACAAAATGAGGTCCAGAGAGGGGCAGTGACTTGTCAAAGAAGCACAGGAAGTTAGAAGGCAATGCCAGGACAGAACCCAGGCCCCCAGGCTCCTACCCAGGGCTCTTTTCTCCTTACTGAACAATAGAAGGTCTGGGTTCAACTTGCTGTATGAAAGAGACGCTTGGCTGGGCCTCCAGTTCTCTATTTTTTATTTAGCAAACTAGGGACTGTTTAAAGAAGTTTATACACGTTAACTCATTTCATCAGAGGAGCGAGATGTTATTACCATCCCCACTTGGGGATGAAAGTAAGACACAGAGATAAAGTAACTGTCGGGGGCAGGATGTGACCTCAGCCAATGTTACTCCACCTCCAGGGCCTGGACCGTTGGCCCAGGCTGCCTTTGTGACTGCAGCCCCTCAGGGTAAACAGTTGGTTAGGACAGTTGTTCTTCAGAGAAGCAGGGCCTGAAGATGACTCCAGGACTGTGCCCATCCCAGCAGCCCCCCTGGACTTGCCCAGAGAATGCAGGGAACAGACCTGCCACCCAGGATGCAAGTCTGGGACCAGCCAGAGAAAGGACACTGTAAACTCCTGTGTGTGTGTGTGTGCGTGTGTGTGTGTCTTAGTCGCTCAGTCATGTCCAACTCTTTGAGGCCCCTATGGACGTAGCCCACCAGGCTCCCCATGGAATTTTCTAGGCCAGAATACTGGAGTGGGTAGCCATTCCCTTCTCCAGGGGATCTTCCCAACCCAGGGATCGAACCCCAGGTCCCCTGCATTGCAGGTGGATTATTTACCAACTGAGCCACCGGGAATGTCCATAAATTCCTCGGGGGCCTGGAATGCGGGGACCCGAGTTTACAGCTGGGAAGAGCAGCTTGGCTGGGTCTGAGGCCTGTGGCCCCTCCCCAAGGCTAAACACCCCTCCCCTGCACCCCGGGCCTAGGAAGAGAGGAGCAACTGCTGGGCAGCCCCCAGGCCCTGACCCCGGGGGCCATGATTCTGCACTCTTGTGCAGACTCCTCGAGGCTCAAGCACTTGAGTCTTCTTTCTGAAAAAGGAAGCCATTTCTCAACGAGGTTGCTACACGCGGATACTGAGAAACACAAGCCGAGAGGCACACGGGGCACCGGCCCCAAAGGGAAGAGACAGGAGGAGGGGCTGGCGTGGGCTGGTGAGCCTGAAGGTGCCCTCGTGACACACGAGGAGACAGTGTGCCTGATCTTGTCCACTCCTGTTCACCACCGACACGATGGGAACAACCCAAAGACCCGACCGCAGAAGCATAGCTGAGTAGCTTATGGTAAAACCACTTAAAAGTGTTACAAAATCATTGAACACGCTGACGAGAAACATGGGAAGTTTTTTGTATCATTCTATTGAGAAGGCAGGAAAAAAGAACTGCACTATAGATGTAGGGGGAAAAAACAAAACATTCTTGCCTAGAAAATGCATCTATGAGAAACATCTATCGCCAAGTGAGTTGAGTATGGGGGGCGCGGAGGGAAGGCTGTAGGGAATCTTTTCTTCTACTTCTCTCTTTTCCAAATGTTCTATAATTACCATATCCTGGTTTTATTATTATAAGGCGATTGACAATAATAATGCATTTTGCCTTTTTTTTAGTATTTACTTATTTAATTATTTGGCCGCACCGGGTCTTAGTTTCAGCATGCAGGGTCTCTAGCTGTGGCATGCAGGACCTTGTCCTATGTGGCAGCAAGTTCTCTGACCAGGGATCAGACCCAGGCCCCCTGCATCAGGAGCTTAGAGTCTTAGCCACTGGACCAGCAGGCAAGTCCCATTAATAATACATTTTAAATTGTCAAAAGAGGGTGGTGGTGATTCTCTTCCAGCAAAAAAGAGAAAAAGTCTGGGTAGGCAGCCAACCTCAAGTCCTATCCGGAGCAGAGGCCTGCCCGGGGCTGCCACATCCAGCCTTCCCACAAAGGCTGCCACAGCTGGTTACTCCACCTGCCCAGCTGGGTCTCAGATGGAGCAGAAAAACTCACTGATTCCGAAGAGAAAGGGGAGGAAGGGAAGAAAACAATTGGATGAGATGGCATTCATTTCACCAAAACGTTTAACTTAATTTTTAAGAACAGTATGTGTCCATCCATTCATTTGAGAATATGGAGTACCCACTATGCCACGCCCTACAGGTAATACAGAAACGAGTAAGACCCATTTCCCACCTGAAAGACTAGATTCTAACAGGGGCCGAAGATACCAAGTGATAACACAAAGTGGTATTTGACAAGCAGTTCTACGATGTGAGCTGTAGTGAGAATTCAGAGAAGAGAAAATAAAAAATCATTTCCAGCTTCCGAGAAATGACAGGTGGCAGACAAGCGTTCGTGGCCAAGGTGGGCTTTGAATTTGGTCTTGGAGAATGAGCAGGTGTCCAGAAAAGGGTCAGGAAGATAAGCCACGTAAATAGACACGCTTACCTAAAAAGAAAGTTACAGATGGAAGCAATCGTAACAAACCTCTCCACCTTAATAATAAGCAAGGAAGTGCAAAATGAAAAGAAATGGCAGGGTGACTCCAAAAAGTCCCTGGCTGGGCGGTGGTGGGAGCATTGAGCTGAGAGGTACAGCCTTGCTGGAGGGCAGCCAAGAAACACGGCACTGCAGCAGCAGCTTGCAGATCGGCACGCACGCTTTGAGCCAGCAAGTCCATTTCTAGGAATTTATCCTAAAGAAACAATTAAGCATGAGCCGAAGGCTATTCACGGAAGTGTAACTTAAAATAGCCAACCATAGGGAAGTGGGTAACTAAATTCTGATATGTTTATATAGCAAAAACTATACAGCAACTAAAAAAAAAAAAAAAATCCTATTTTCAAAGAACATTTAATGACATGGACAATGTCCATGATATAGCAACTTAACAACTCGAGAAAATCTATTTTCAGCATAAACCCCTCCCCAAATTAACTTTTTAAAATTTTAAAGCATTATTTTTCTTTTTTCACCTTTATAGAAGTCAGTTTATATCTTGTAGCAAAATAAATATATCAAAACTTTGACACTGGAAATATAGTCTATGCTGATGTTTTTACTTTTTGGTATTTTTCTTATAATGACCTTTGTATAATGTTATTCCAAATGAAAGTATAAGATATGTTAGATGGGTTTTCAATGGGGCAAGAAGGGGCATTACAGACTTAGAAAACAGCAGAAAGCAGAAGTTGAGAAATATGGGAATTCCTGCAGAGGAAAAATGGCTGAACTTTCGAGACAGAGCTCGGTTTAATTGCTGGAGCCATTATTTTCTAGTTGTGTGACCTTCAACAAAGTACTGAACAGAACGCCTCTTGAGCTTCGGTCTCCTTCAAAGACATCATCTTAAACAAGGGAAGCCCCAACTTAAACAAAGCACCTACTTAATACGCTGGCCAGGGGCCCCCATCAACTTTCTCTCAGAAGTTTATACATTTAGAGCCCTTTCTACCAACCATGAAACAAAATCCATCTTGGCTCTGTTTTTTTGTTTGTTGTGTCTGTTTTATATTTATCTATTTATTTGATTGTGCCAGGTCTTATTTGTAGCATGTGGGATCTTCACTCTTCACTGCGGCATATGGGATCTGGTTCCCTGGCCAGAGATCGAACCCGGACCCCCTGCATTGGGTGTGCAGAGTCTTAGCCACTGGACTACCAGGAAAGTCTCCAAAATTCATTTTGGATGCACACAGGTAAGGTAGGAATTCTCATTTATAAGACACACCATGTATGTAATAAGAGCATTTGGGGAATACAAAGAAGTGTTATACTAGCCAGTATGTAACGCATCCCAATTTCAGAAATAGTAAACTCTGACAAGATATTTGTCCTAAAATCAAGAAAATATGAAAATCTCTCTCTTCTAAAGACGGTGATGACCAGGTGAAGCCTTTGGTCGCAACTCAAGCATTAATGTCATCCACATGCTGCTTAATAGGTCTGAATTGTGTCCACAATGAGGAAACAGACATGAAAGTCAGATTCCAGGTCCTAAGCAGACTGCAGGGGTAAGACCTCACCTTCTCCAGAAAGTCTGGATTAGAGAGCACCACCCTCATTCTCTCTGGAATCTGCCTATATTTCCCCAATTCAACAGTAAAACAGAATTGAGGCAAAATTCTCTTGCCAGTCTACCTGGGTACCCTGGTCCCAACCACCCCATCTTCTTTCAGATGAAAAAGGCACCAAAAATGCCAAGGTCAGCTGCCTTAGGGGTAAGAAGCCACACCCTGGAAAAGCTTAAGATTTGGAAAGGATCTTTCGGAAAGAAATGCAAGCTCAGGGAACAAATTATAAATAATCCAGAGCCTCAACCCCTCCCAATGCCAGGCTTTGGCAAATCCAACAAGATAAGCCTTCGGAGGAAGAGACCCAGGAGGCTCGGCTCATTCCCAATTATGCGTGATTACAGCAGCTAACCCTTACACAGTGGTGATTACATGGCAGGTGCCGTTCTGAGCACTTTACATGCAGTAACTCACTGATGCTCACAATGGAAGAAGAGACACGCACACAGAGGATAAGCAATTCGCCCACGGTCAGGGCCAGAACCAGCCCATCCAGGGCCTTTGTGCAAGCTGGAAGAGAGTGCCCCTACCTCTAGAGAGATGCAGCGCAGCCCTACACAGCACACATGCCTGGCAACAGGAGACAGCCTGGACTTCAGCATCCTCTCACCTCCTTGTGCAGCGTGCAACCCGCTTGACTGCATCGGAAGCCATGCAGTGCTTCCCTAATGGCACAGGAGATAAGCATCCGCCAGCCAGCGCAGAGGACACAGGTTCCATCCCTGGTCCGGGAAGATTCCACAGGCCACAGAGCACCTAAGCCCGCGCACCACAACTGCTGAGCCAGAGTGCGGCAACTACGGAAGCTGCGAGACGAGATACACAGAAGCACTGATCTGGTGACTACGTCACAGTTATTTTACTCTGCTAATGTCATTGTGAATGAAGCTTAACTTAATTTTAACTAATAGTCCATCCAAAGCAGTCTCGGTCAATATCAGCATTCATATCTGAGGGCCCCTGGCTGCTTATTTGTCAATTCCCCCCATGAGCTTATTAGCAACTAAATGATAGGAACATGTCTCTCACTTTTTACATAAAATATTTCAAACATTCCCCCCAAAAGTGCAACATAACATACCTTCACCACCAGATTTAACAAATGTTAACATTTTATCACATTTGTTTCAGACATTTTTAGTAAGAAATGAAACATTATAATTGAGGTTAAAATTCCCTTATATTCCTTCCTGCTAAGTCGCTTCAGTCGTGTCCGACTCTGTGCGACCCCACAGATGGCAGCCCATTGGGCTCCGCCACCCCTGGGATTCTCCAGGCAAGAACACTGGAGTGGGTTGCCATTTCCTTCTCCAATGCATGAAAGTGAAAAGTGAAAGTGAAGTCGCTCAGTCATGTCTGACTCAGCGACCCCATGGACTGCAGCCTACCAGGCTCCTCCATCCATGGGAGTTTCCAGGCAAGAGTACTGGAGTGGGGTGCCATTGCCTTCTCCGTATATTCCTTCCTAGAGCCTTTTTTTTTTTTTTTGGCCTAGGGCCTTTTTTGTTTTTTGGCTGTACTGGGTCTTAGTTGCTGCATGTGGAATCTGGTTCCCTGATCAGGGATTGAACCCAGGCCCCCTGCATTGGGAGCTCGAAGTCTTAACCACTGGACCACTAGGGAAATGCTCCTACAGCCTTCTAACTTTCTCTAGTGCCTCTACAGGCAACCACTAGGGTGAAGCTAATGGGTATTCTTCCCGTCGAGGATTTTATAGTTTTGCTCCATCGTTTTGATTGTTTTAACTTACAAATGGTTATGATGACTACACAAATACTATAACTTGACTTTTTTATTTCTTGTAAAGTAGCCAGGCTGATTCATGTTAGGTTTAACCTCTGAATAGTTCCACCATTTATTGATATATTTCCCTCCTGATAGGCATTTAGGTTGCTTCCAGCTTTTCAGGCGGAGAAGGCAATGGCAACCCATTCCAGTATTCTTGCCTGGAGAATCCCAGGGACAGAGGAGCCTAGTGGGCTGCCGTCTATGGGGTCGCACAGAGTCGGACACGACTGAAGTGACTTAGAGCAAGAGTACTGGAGTGGGGTGCCATTGCTTTCTCCATCCCAAAACACTAGCTCCTGCCTAACTCTATGGTGGCAGGAAACGCTCATTCCCATTCTCATTCATGTCATCCCCTTCTCTTGCTTGCGTCCTAATACTTTGAATAAGCTACAGCAGAAACACAAAAAGACCCTCAGTCTGAGTTCCTCTTCCCAAAAGGCTGCCTGACTTCTATCAAAAGTCATCTATTTGGGCAGCCGACGTTCCGAGCGAGGACACACGTTATTCTCCTTGTATCACATCTCCCTGTAAGATGGAATCAGATTCTTTCCCCGCCCTGCCCCCCGGCAGCATTTGGAGTCGGGGGGATCCTCCACAAACTCCCCCACCCTGTGCAAAACTATTTCATATCAAGCCCACTTGTTCAAGCAAGTGAGAAGTGTTAGTCACTCAGTCGTGTCTGACTCTTTGTGACCCCATTGACTGTAGCTCACCAGGCTCCTCTGTCCATGGAATTCTCCAGGCAAGAACACTGGAGTGGGTTGCCATTCTCACTTGCTCAAGCCCTCCCCAATTACCAACATGAAGACAGAAGAGGACAATTTAGAGGTGTCTGGCCCACCCCAAGTCATCCCTTTCTTAAAAAAAAAAAAAAAATTATTTATATTTGACTGCGTTGGGTCTTAATTGCATCCTGTGTGATCTTCATTGCAGCAGGCAGGATCTTTAGTTGTGCCATCCACTCTTAGTGGCATCTAGTTCCCAGATCAGGCATCGAACCCATGCTGTATGCATGGGAGTTCAGAGTCTTAGCCACTGGACCACCACGGAAGTCCCCTGGGCCCTCCTTCTTTTCCCCAGAGTTCTCCAGAAGATAGAAGGAAACCTTTCATCTCTCTGGTGGTGGCTTGTGTTTCCTGATAAAGGAAAGTTCCAGGCAAAGAGAGGGGCCAACTTGTTTATTTCCAAACACAAGCCAGATTCCAGCTGGGACATGTACACTGGATCTGCCCACTGTGAAAGGGAGCTGGGCGGGAGGGCTGGGGGAGGGACGACTAAGGCTGCACAGGATGAGAAAGGGCTGTTTATTTTTAGGTAAGCTGGTCTTCTCTGGATCAAGCACACAGCTCCCTCCTAGTCCTGTTTTTCCTGACTCTGCCTGGCAGTGCATTTTTCATCTGGACTTGCCTCAAACACAGAAAGCAGTTGCCTCGACCCACCTAACCTAGTGGCTCACAAAGAGCGACAGAAAGCTGCTGGGTGGATATCCAATCTCACTCCACGAACACCTACTGAGTGCCTCTTCCATCTAGGCACTGGTTTAGAACAACTGCTTTCACTCAAAACCTGCCCCAGGAAGCTCAGGGCCTAGTAAATAAACACGTGTGATATTAAGTGAAATGATGCAATGGTAAATACAATCACCCCTTAGTACCTGTGGGGGATTGGTTCCAGAACACGCCCCACCCCCAGATACCAAAATCAGAGGATATTCAAGTAGTCCCTTACATAAAATGATGCAGTTTAGTCGGATGCTGAACCCATGGACACAGAGGGCTGACTACTGGGTGCGAGATAAAGGAAGGCTGGAGAGGGACTTCCCTGGTGGTCCAGTAGTTAAGATTCTAGGATCCCAATACAGGGGACCTAGGTTCAATCCTTGGTCAAGGACTAGATCCTGCATGCCACAACTAAGACCTGGTGCAGTCAAATAAGTAAATAAAATATTTTTTAATATATCTTTTAAGATATGTGATTAACATTTTAAAAGAAAAAGGAAGCACAGAGAAGGGAAAGATTAAACTCGAGTTGAAAAATTCTGGCAAGACTTTCTGAACACGGTGATGCTAAGCTTGGTCTCCCTACCAGTTTGGGTGATGAGCATATATTTGATTATCAACATCATCCAACCACTGCCTTCCTTTCTCATAACCATGGACATGAGGAGTAACCACACAGCAGTCAGTGTTGGAGGAAAGCCCCAGGTCCCACGACAGAAGACCTGGTTCTAACCTAATCTGCCTCCACCAGCATCGACTCTGCCAAGTCATCATCCTTCTGGTGGGTAAACTGAAGGGTGGACAAGTGTCTCAGAACAGTCCGCTCAGCTCCAACCCTCTCTGTGTGTCATACCCACAGGAAGGAGTATAGGAATAGACACCCAGGACCCACCCCAAAGATAGTAAGTCAATTGGTCTGGAGCTGTGCCCCCAATATCCACATGTTTTAAAAAAGCATCCTAGTGATTCAAATGTGCAGACAGGGTTAAGAACCATGAGGCCAATGATGTTCTGGTGGTGATGCTTGAAGGCTGGGTATCCCATTTCACAGAACAACCCAGAACTTGACCAAGTCAGGGAGCAGACAGAGGCCAGAGACCCCTAAGCGCCTGTTATCTTCTCACAGGAATGTAATGATTCAAGGCAGAATTCTCTAAGATCCAGTTAGGAAGACAAGGAAATAAGGCATACACCATCTCCAAAGCTCTCTCTCTCTCTCTACCTGCTCTCAGCAGGCTGAAGATGCTCAGTCCTGGGGGTGAGTTAGGAAAAAAAAAAGGTCACCTTCACAGGACTCAATGGCATCCCCTCCATCCACTGAATAGGGGGTCACCTCCCCTTAAGGGAGCTCCTGGTGTAGAAGAGCAGGAGTTAGAGGCAGCCCGGAGCCTGAGAACCATGGACGGGTACAGCCCAGCCTCCTGCCTGTGAGTCAGGCTCACAGAGGCTGCTTTCAGACAAAGGGGCAGAAGAACAAAGCTCCACTGTGCATGTTTGAAAAAGTCAGCCGAGACAGGGAGACTCTGGGGCCAATGGGGGTGGCATTAGCATTTTACTTATTTATTTATTTACCTTCACTGCATCTAATGGACACTTAGTATGTGCCAGGCATAGCCCAAAGCCCTTCCAAATATTCCCTGTTTAGTTTCTGATCACACTGTTGGCCACAAATTTAGCAGGTCAAGCTTTCCAAAGGCAGCATCCAGGGAGGGGGAAGATCTAATTCTCCCTCCTCCACAGGTACACGAACCATCCAAGGGTGATATTTACCCCCTGCATTCTGCCACTGCCTGGCCTGAGATGAGATACACATACCACTTGGATCTGGGACTGTATCCCAGGCTGTGACCTAAATTCCTCTGTTGCTATAATGCAGGGCCATCCTCCTTAGGAACAGAAATTGTGTCGCGGCAAGGTGGAAAGGACTGGGGAGTCAAACTCCACTTGATATGTGAACTCGCACAACAATCATAACTTCTCCAAATCTCACCTGTATGTCTGTACAATAAGAACAGTGTCACTACTGACCTCAGAGGAGGTGTGGGGGTGAAATGGATTACCGGAAGGCCCTACATATGAACCTTCAAGCTGCGAACTTTCCAAGATGCAAACGTGCGTTCCATCAAAGTCAGGCATGAGTGAAACGCCCTCCATCTCCTATTCCTGACGATCCTTCAGCTCTACCATCTCCCACCTCCTCTCCCTCCTCAAGTCGGTAACTCTTCCTTCCTGTTCACTCAGTGCCAGCCCCTGTGTGGAGGCTGTTATACTGCACCACTGTACTTTTCAAGGCACTGTACTGTATGATTTTAAATGGTTTATTTTTTGTGTTTATTGTTTTTTACATTTTATTTGTACAGAAACGACTATTACTCAGTCACTCAGTTGTGTCCAACTCTTTGTGACCCCATGGACTGTAACCTGCCAGGCTCCTCTGTCCATGGAATTCTCCACGCAAAAATACTGGAGTGGGTTGCCATTTCTTCCTCCAGGGGATCTTCCCTACCCAGGGATCAAACCTGCATCTCTTATATCTCAGGTGTTCACAGGTGGATTCTTTACCACTAGCGCCAGAAAGCCCCATTACAATACAATACTATCTTCCTGTATTACAGTACAGTATTAAATAGCCGAATGTGTTCGTTGGGTCCTAGGCTAAGTTTGTTGGATTTACAAACAAATTGGACTTACAAACACGCTCTGGAAATGGAACTGGTTTATACATAGGGGGCTTACTGTAATGAGATGTGACAATCTCGGCAAAGGGCCTGACATCAACTGAGGGTTCTTCCCTTCTCCCACCTGCAAAGCGCTATTCCATCATCACTGGACCTCACTCCCTTAATCTCACAGCAGCCCAGTGAAGCTGAGTTACAATCCCCATTTCCAGATGGGGAAACTGTGGCAACCCTGGAGAAAGAACTTCTGTAGAGCCCAGGTTCAAAGCCTGCACCGCGGAGTTTCCTGTGGCCCTTGCTCTGAGCCCCTCTCCTCTGTCCTGTGCCCCACCCAGGTCTAGGGTTTAAACAATCCTAAAGCTCAGTAGCACTCCTGCTTTTTTGTTCGTTTCGGTTTGGTTTGAACCATGTCAAACCCACCCCCTGCAACCTGGCCGCTCTCACTGCAGTCCCCTCAGGGCAGGAACCTCAGTCCCCACCTGGGTCAGGTTGTCCAAGGCAAGGCTGGGCAGAGAAGAAGGGGGGTCTCACTCTGGGGACAATTAGTCTTGTGACATTCCGTGTGGCATAGACAGTCACCATTCCACTTACTCGTTCTTGGCATCAAAGCTGCCTAGTACAGGACGAGAGGAAATCGCGCCAACACCACAGAAGTGCCAAATGCTTGGGGTTCAAAGAGCCTCAGTTTCCTCGGCTGCAATATGGGTGTGGGGAGCATGGGGCTGAAAGAAACAACCTTGAAGCGATTTCCTGACTTCCTGCTTCGGGGAGCCCTAGGGGAGCGGTTGATTCAACCCCAATGTTGCCCCATGCTTGAGCCACAGGGCAGGCCAGGACCCGCATTTGGAGAGTGGGAACCAGGGCGCAGAGAAGGACAGCGGCTCCCAGACTCCCATGTCAGAAGGGTGGGGAGCTACTGGGGATTGTTAAGGGATGAGGGCCACCCAGGTAAGTACGATCTTTTTTTTAAAACACTTTATTATAGGGACTTCCCTGATGGTCCAGTGGTTAAGGCTTTGCCTTCCAATGCAGGGGGGGCGCAGGTTTGACCCTTGGCTGGGGAGCTAAGATCTCACATGTCTAGCAGTCAAACAACCCAAAATATAAAACAGAAGTGATACTGTAACAAATTCAATAGTGTTTTAAAATGGTCCACAACAAAGGTCCGTCTAGTCAAGGCTATGGTTTTTCCAGTAGCCACGTATGGATGTGAGAGTTGGACCATGAAGAAAGCTGAGTGCCGAAGAATTGATGCTTTTGAACTGTGGTGTTGGAGAAGACTCTTGAGAGTCCCTTGGACTGCAAGGAGATCCAACCAGTCCATTCTAAAGAAGATCGGTCCTGGGTGTTCTTTGGAAGGAATGATGCTAAAGCTGAAACTCCAGTACTTTGGCCACCTCATGCGAAGAGCTGACTCACTGAAAAAGACTCTGATGCTGGGAGGGATTGTGGGCAGGAGGAGAAGGGGACAACAGAGGATGAGATGGCTGGATGGCATCACCGACTTGATGGACATGAGTTTGAGTAAACCTGGTGTGCTGTGATTTCATGGGGTTGCAGAGTCAGACACGACTGAGCAACTGAACTGAACTGAACTGAACAACAAAAAAAAATCTTTAAAAAAAAAAGACTTGGCCTTCCCTGGTGGTGGGCTTTCTTTGTGGCTCAGCTGGTAAAGAACTGACCTGTAATGCAGGAGACCTGGGTTTGATCCCTGGGTTGGGAAGATCCCCGGGAGAAGGGAAAGGCTGCCCACTCCAGTATTCTGGCCTGGAGAATTCCATGGACTGTATAGCCCATGGGGTCACAAAGAGCCCGACACGACTGAGCGACTTTCACCTTTCATTTCCCCTGGTGGTACAATGGATAAGAATCTGCCTGCCAATGTAAGGGACACAGGTTTAATCCCTGGTCCAGAAAGATTCCACATACCACAGAGCAACTAAACTACTGAAGCCCAAGAGCCTGGAGCCTGTGCTCTGAAACAAGAGGAGCCACCATGATGAGGAGCCCACATACCGCGACTAGAGAGAAGCCCCGACTTGCCACAACTAGAGAAAGCTCACACATGGCCAAATGAATAAATATAAATAAAATAAATAATAAAAATAAAAATATTTTTAAAGGACTTTATTGTATTTTCTGCATCTAAGTAATTCAATTATTTGCTGTATCCTGAGTCCACCTTTTGCTTTTCGTTGCTGTTGCACTGGGCGGCGTGTGGGATCTTAGTTCTCCAACCAGAGATTGAACCTGTGCCTCCTACAGTGGAAGCATGGAGTCTTAACCACTGCACCACCACGCAAATTCCCCGATCAGTTACCACCTTGATTAAACAAAAACCTCCTGTCCGAGTCCTCAGGACTGCCCTCTGCAGTAGAAGCCCAGCCGATTCCCACTTGCTGACTACCCCAAGTCATTATCAGGAGGAGGCCTCCTCTACTCCCCAGTCCCACCCCCAGCAGCAGCCTTTGCAAGGCCCAGAATTGAGATCTGCAGCTCAAGGCTTCAGGATCAAGTAAGCCCAGGAGAAACGCCAGTCTCACCACTTCTAGGCCATGTGACCCTGGACAAACCACGCAACACCTGAGCCTCAGTGTCCTGGCTCTAAAACACCACTCGGGGGGATGATACACGTGTCCCGCCACAGTCCCCACTCAGGGCCAGCTCCAGTGAATGGCAGCTCCCTCAAACGGCTGCACAGCTAAGGAATATGGAAACTCCTCCCCAGCACTGCGGGGGACTATGCCTTTTAGGGAGACAGAAGCTGCTGCTGCTAAGTCACTTCAGTCGTGTCCGACTCTGTGTGACCCCATAGACAGCAGCCCACCAGGCTCCCCCGTCCCTGGGATTCTCCAGGCAAGAACACTGGAGTGGGTTGCCATTTCCTTCTCCAATGCATGACAGTGAAAAGTGAAAGTGAAGTCGCTCAGTCATGTCCGACTCTTAGCGACCCCATGGACTGCAGCCTACCAGGCTCCTCCGTCCATGGGATTTTCCAGGCAAGAGTACTGGAGTGGGGTGCCATTGCCTTCTCCGAGGGAGACAGAAGGGGGTCTCAATAACACTTTTCCTCCTCTTTGAACATCACAACCTTAAGGCTGCCCCACTCCTGGAGACAGAATTCTTGGCTGACCTCCTCTCTCCCATAGGAACTAGCCCAGGATGTCAATTTTTCACCCAGATGCCCACCTCCCTCCATACCAGCAAGGGTGGGCTCTGGTCGCCCAGGACAAGGCCTGGTAGAGAGTAGGCACTCTACCAGGTGATGGGTGGATGGGCGGAAGGACTGCAAACACCAGAATTACTAGACACGGCTTCTCTGATTTTCTGGGGGAACATCTGCAGTTCTTAAGAGAAAGTACGGTAGGAAAACCTTCAGGTTTACAAACCTTTGGGCGTACTTACAAAACAAGTACCTTGGGTCTTTTCTTTTTACTTTAAGAATATTAAAGTTCATGCTGAATTTCACAAGTGGAACTTCCCCGCCCAGCATTAAGTGGCTTGAGAAATGAAAAGGTGTAGCTATTGCTTCATCTTGTTGCTAACTTAATCCAGTCAAGCTGTTTCACACCTCCAGGGCCTTGCTCCCAAGGTTCCCTCACCTGGAATGACCCCCTACATAGACTCTGAAGTTCCAAACCCCATCACCACCACCCTAACCCACCCCGGCCTCCTTAGCAAGACTAACCTCCCCATCCGTGTGGCTCCCGCTGGGGAGAGCATCCCTAACAACTGCTTTTCTAAGTCATCCCCCAGAGACTAGTCTCACTCTAAGACTAGAAGCTCCATGAGGGCTCCTGGCCTCCTCCCCTCATCTTTTTTTTTTAATACTTATTTTTATTTATTTGTCTTAGCTATGGTCTTAGCTATGGCATGCAGGACTTTAGTTTCAGCATGCGGAATCTAGTTCCCCAACCAGGGATCGAACCCAGGCCCCTTGCATTGGGAGTGCAGAGTCTTAGCTGGACCTGGACCTCGTGGGAAGATCCAGGTGGGCCCTGTCTTGCCTGTTTCTGCATCAAGAACACCTAGCCTGATGTGGCAGCACACAGCAAGTCCTCATAATGACTAAACGAATAAACAGCTTGAATTGTTGGACTGCTTTCGCTTCCCTAAGTATGTTCCTGCCTATATCTGAAACCACTGCAGGCCCCCACATCTTCTACTCACCATCCTAGCTTATAACATCACAATAGCAGCATACAGGATGGCGGTTTAGTCGCTAAGTCGTGTCCGACTCTTGTGATCCCATGGTCTGTAGCCCGCCAGGCTCCTCTGTCCATGGGATTCTCCGGGCGAGAAACTGAAGTGGCTTACCATTTCCTTCTCCAGGGCATCTTCCCGACCCAGGAATCGGACCCAGGTCTCCTGCACTGCTGGCAGATTCTTTACTGACTGAGCTATGAGGGGAATCCCACGCATGCGGACCCAATCGTAATCCACTCAGCCCCTTAGCAGGGTTTTCCAGTTTGGAAGTGAGCCAAGGGGGTTTTCCCTAAGATTGCCCAGGAGAGTCAGGCAGTCTTCAAATCTCAGGGGTGTTGTCCAACTCCAGGTAAAAATCTAGCCAATGGAAGCTACGTGGCCGTACTTAACAGGTGAGCATTCACCTGTGATTTACTGCACCAGAGAGACGGAAGCACGTTACAGAACAGAGCATGAGGTGGTCCCACCTTTTTATTTTGTATTTTCTTTAATATTTATTTTTATTTATCTAGCTGGCTATACCGGGTCTTACGATGTGGCTGAGGGATCTTTAGTTGCAGCATTCGAACTCCTAATTGCAGCATGTGAGATCTAGTTCCCTGATGTGGGGTCTAGCTCCCTGACCAGGGATCGAACCAGGGTCCCCTGCCTTGGGAGCGCAGTCTTAGCCACGGGACCACCAGGGAAGTCCCTTTCTTGAACCATTTAAAATGATGAAAATACACTGTGGTGTTCACAGGAATAAGTTTCTTACCAAGGGATGTCTTACTCTATTTGAAACTTGTTTCCTACAGTATCTATGAAATTGTGGCATCTGCTGTTAGCTGGCTTCCTATGTCCATTCTCCCCATTTTCCTGAACTGTGGGGATCCTGATTTTGTTCAGAGTAACAATGTGCTCAGCTCCCAGACACCCCTGAAATCAGCGGTTGCCACATGTCCCAGTTCTAGCTAATGAAATATAAGGGGAAGCCTATTACTTGGTACTTCCATGAAGTTAGTGTCCCTCATTAAAATGGGTAAGGCAGTTGGCAAAAGCAAGCTTCCCTCTCCCTTTCTTCTTGCCTGGAATGCAGATGTGAAGCCTAGAGATACAGCAGCCATTTTGAGAGCATGAGGAAAAAAGGCCATGTGCTGAGGATGATAGAGCAAAAAGACAGAAGGAATCAATGTGGAGCCCTAGGACTGACTGCCTGCCTTTAGACCTCTTGTGTCATGAGAAAAACTGCATATTCTGTTACTATCAGATGGTGGTAATGGGATTTGTTTTTCCATTTTCCCATCAGATGGAAAAACCCAAATGAACTTCTTGGCCAACCCAATAATTCCCTTCCTTGTTCAACCCAGTGTTATTTGTATTTTCTAATCTTGGAGTCAAGTGAACCCTAAGTGACACATTAATATCAGATTATAATTCCAAGTTGATAAAGATGACTCCTAATACCTTACTGTGTTCTTCCAAGAAGCTGCAAAAGTGTTTTTGTGTGCTTGGGGTACCCCAATAAGACACAAGCTGGCGGACCGTTACTCACTAGGAGCTTGCCTAGCTGCTGCAAGTGGCAAATGGCCATTAATTGGTATTGTGTCTTTGCTAAGCTGACATGCTCTTGCAACTTGGAATTTTGTTAGGAAACAAAAAGCGCTTTATGGCAAAAGCGTTAGTGCCACAATGGGACCTTTCTGCTTTGATTATGAAAACACATTAAGAGCTCAGCTGCCCTGCAAGCAGTGGCCAGGAGCCTCGGCTGAGGCCTCAGCCTCCCTGACCGTTCTCCACTCAGTATGCTGGAAGGGGGCCCAAGCCACTCAGGAGGAAACGAGGCAGGCAGACACTCAAGCTTACGGGCCCAGGCATTCAGGTCCACCTGGAGGACTGTGATGGACAGGCTGTGCCCACAACACTGCCTGCATGCCCCCAACCAGGCTGCTACATGCCACTCACACCTCACACCTGCAGAGTTACCCATGTGCAGCACACACGGGATTTAGTGCCCTGATCTCTCATCGCCTGGAAAGGTGATATGGCCCCAGTGGGAGCTCAGAGACAAGTCAAGGTGTACAGAGGCAGGACAGTGAGGAAAGTGCTTCCCATACTGCTGAGCTCAGCCAACCCTCCCCACACACTGACAAGGCCACTGGGAGGACAGACCGACATGTTGTGATTCCACTGCCAAGTATGCCCGAGAGAAAACACGTGCACGCACACACACACACACAGGCTTATCAAGACACATATCCAATGCTGATCCCAGCAGCATTTTTGGGTGACATTTGCAAACATAATCAAACCAAGTGTGTATCAGCAAAACAGAGACAACGATTTTGCAAATCATTCAATGGAGTGATATACAACAATGGACATGAATAAATGATACCTACATGTAAAACCACAGGGCTTCCCAGGTGGCGCTGGTGGTAAAGAGCCCACCTGCCAATGGAGGAGACTTAAGAGACGTGGGTTTGATCCCTGGGTCAGGAAGATCCCCTAGAGGAGGTCACAGCAGTCCCAGTATTCTTGCCTGGAGAATCCCATGGACAGAGGGGCCTGGCAGGCTACAGCTCAGGGGGGTTGCAAAGAGTTGGACACAACTGAAGCAACTTGGCATGCACATACGTGTAAAACTGCATGAATTTCACAAATAGCGTTGTGCAAAAGAAGCTAAATACCAAAGAATACGAAACGATTCTCCATCTAGAAAGCTCAAAAAAACAGGCAAAACTAAATCACAGTGCTTAGGGGCACTTCTGAGTGCTGAGATCACTGTGTTGAGAAGTAATAGGCACATGGAAAGATGCTCAACATTGCTAATCAACAGAGAAATGCAAATCAAAACTATTAATACAGTGAGGTAACTCCTCACCCTGGTCACAACGGCCATCAACAGAAAGTCTACAAATAAAGGCTAGACAGAGAGTGGAGTAAAGGGAACCCTCCCACACTGTTGGTGAGACTGGAAGCTGTTGCAACCACTATGGATAACAGCATGGTGGTTCCTTACAAAACTAAAAATAGAGCTACCATATGATCCTGCAATCCCATTCCTGGGCATATATCCAGAAAAGACAAAAACTCTAGTTCAAAAATATACATGCAGTCTCACGTTCGTAGCAGCGCTATTTTTAATAGCCAAGACATGGAAGCAACCTAAATGTTCATAGACAAATGAATGGATAACGAAGATGCGGTACACACACACACACAGAGGAAGATTACTCAGCCATAAAAAGTCATTTTAAAATACCATTTGCAGCAACCTGGATGGACGTGGGGACTGTCATACAAAGTGAAGTAAGGCAGAAAAAGACCACTAGTGTATGATAGCACTTATATGTGGAATCTAAAAAAAGATACAAATGAACTTATTTACAAAACAAAAATAGTTTCACAAAGATAGAAAACAAACGTATGGTTATCAAGGGGAAGGGAGCAGGAAGGGATAACTAGGAGTATGAGATTAATAGATACACACCACTGTGTATGGACTAAGTAAATAACAAGGACCTATTATATAGCACAATATCATGTAATAACCTATAATGGAAAAGAAACTGAAAAGAATATACATATGTACAACTGAGTCACTTTTATATGTATATAATTGAATATGTATGTATAATTGAATTACCTTGCAGCAGAAATTATTGCAAATCAACTATAATTCAATAAAAGTTGTTTTTAGAGAAAAAAAAGTCAGGCCAGTGTCACTGTGCGGTCCTAAGTCACTTCAGCCCTATCCGACTCTTTGAGACCCCATGGACTGTAGCCAGCCAGGCTCCCCTGTCCATGGGATCCTCCAGGCAAGAATACTGGAGTGGGTTGCCGTGCCCTTCTCCAGAGGATCTTCCCAACCTAGGGATCAAACCCGAGTCTCTTAAGTCTCCCATGTGACTCTTGGTAGTAAGAGAAGGGGTTAGGAGCAGGAGAGTTCTGGAGTGCTGGCAGGGTTCCCTTTCTTGCTTTAGACAGTGGTTACGAGGGTGTTCATTTTGAGATAACTCCTTGAGCTGTGCATTTATGCTTTGTGTACTTTTCTGAATCTGTGTTGTATTGTGCAATAGAAATAGCCAAAAATTAGAAGTGAAAAAGAATGATGTCTAGATAACAAATCCAGCCTGCTCTTCAGAAATGGAGGGGTGCCCATATTAGTGCCAAGTCAAAGATTCAGCATTTTGTCCCTCTCTGATGCCTCCAGTATATTCAGCTCTATCTTCCCAAACCAGAATTGTAAGCTCCTTGGAGGAAAGAAACAGCTTAGAACACATACTTAACTATACAGATTAGTGCATGTATCCTAAGTTGCTTCAGTCATGTCCAACTTTGTGATCCTATGGACCGTAGCCCACCAGCCTCCTCTATCCATGGGATTCTCCAGGCAAGAATACTGGAGTGGGTGGCCCTGCCCTCCTTCAGGGGATCTGATCAACCCAGGGACTGAACCCAGGTCTCCCACATTGCAAGCGGATTCTTTACCAGCTGAGCCATCAGGGAAGCCCAACTAGAACAGAAAGCACTAGGAAAGTCAGTGCAGGAGGAGGAGATGGACATTTTGCTGGGTCATCAGAGCAAAGTTTAGAGCCCAGTCCATGGTCAGGACCTGGACAAGGAGACAGAGGTCCAGGGTCTGGCCCAGTCCCAGCCCTGAGAGGGGGCCTAACCTAACTGAACACCCACAAGATCATTATACACTCGCAAAAAGCCACTTTATTGTTTTATGGTGAGAAATTGCCACCTTGGGTTCTGCTATCCTAGAAAGTCTGCATAAATCAGTGTATTCTCCTCCTGGTGCACAGGCTTATTATCACACTTCAGCAGATGTCTGCTAGGTGAGCTTGTCCTTACCTAGCACCTAGTTTGAGAACTTTCATATTTAGTGGGATCGAAGGGGAGGCGCAGGGGGGCGTGTGGAATGCTTGCGGCTAAGCATAGTGATGAAACGCACAGAAGTCTAATGGCTGGGTGCCCGCTCCCCTGAGCAACCTTCTTGGACACTGCCAAGGTTGACTCAGGACCCCTCCCCTTTTCTAAGTTTTCATGGATGACCAAGCCGTCTTTATTTTTTTTTCTAGTTGTTTCGTTTTTTTACTTTTTATTTTATATTGGAGTGCAGCCAATTAACAACGCTGTAATAGTTTCAGGTACACAGCAAAGGGACTCAGCCATACATATACATGTATCCATTCTCCAGAACACATACTTAACTATACAGATTAGTGCATGTATCCTAAGTTGCTTCAGTCATGTCCAACTTTGTGATCCTATGGACCGTAGCCCACCAGCCTCCTCTATCCATGGGATTCTCCAGGCAAGAATACTGGAGTGGGTGGCCCTGCCCTCCTTCAGGGGATCTGATCAACCCAGGGACTGAACCCAGGTCTCCCACATTGCAAGCGGATTCTTTACCAGCTGAGCCATCAGGGAAGCCCAACTAGAACAGAAAGCACTAGGCAAGTCAGTGCAGGAGGAGGAGATGGACATTTTGCTGGGTCATCAGAGCAAAGTTTAGAGCCCAGTCCATGGTCAGGACCTGGACAAGGAGACAGAGGTCCAGGGTCTGGCCCAGTCCCAGCCCTGAGAGGGGGCCTAACCTAACTGAACACCCACAAGATCATTATACACTCGCAAAAAGCCACTTTATTGTTTTATGGTGAGAAATTGCCACCTTGGGTTCTGCTATCCTAGAAAGTCTGCATAAATCAGTGTATTCTCCTCCTGGTGCACAGGCTTATTATCACACTTCAGCAGATGTCTGCTAGGTGAGCTTGTCCTTACCTAGCACCTAGTTTGAGAACTTTCATATTTAGTGGGATCGAAGGGGAGGGGCAGGGGGGCGTGTGGAATGCTTGCGGCTAAGCATAGTGATGAAACGCACAGAAGTCTAATGGCTGGGTGCCCGCTCCCCTGAGCAACCTTCTTGGACACTGCCAAGGTTGACTCAGGACCCCTCCCCTTTTCTAAGTTTTCATGGATGACCAAGCCGTCTTTATTTTTTTTTCTAGTTGTTTTGTTTTTTTACTTTTTATTTTATATTGGAGTGCAGCCAATTAACAACGCTGTAATAGTTTCAGGTACACAGCAAAGGGACTCAGCCATACATATACATGTATCCATTCTCCTCCAACCAAGCCACCTTTAAATCATACAGTCCCTGGCAGTCCAGTGGTTAGGACTCAGAGCTATCCGTGAGGGCCTGGGTTCAGTCCCTAGTCAGGGAAACTAGGATCCCACAAGCCTCAAGATGCAGCCCCCCTCCAAAAAAAATCATACATTCTCTCTACTAAGATATCTAAACTGAGCCACAGCCAAACCCTGCTGGCCTGGGGACCACTCCCCACCCCCCATGGGATCCTGTTGGAAACTTTGCCCAGCTGTCCACAGGTTCCTCACAAGTGGACTCTAAGAGGTCTAAGGGGCAGGCTATTGAACTTCCTTCCTGAGTTCCAGTCCCGGAGTATGTCCTGACCCTCCTACCCATTAATGGGCGTTAAGCTTCTTCCCAGCAGAGTACAGCAGCCTACAGGCCCTGGCACATCCTCGACTACCCTCCTCTCCACCCTCCATCATAGCAAAGCTACTTCGAGGTGCTTACCTCCCACCACCCCAGAACCCTCAAAGCCCTCAGACTGGGAGGGATACAAAAGCAGAGACCCTTCCTGGCTGAGTTGTCATGAAGGTATTGACCCTCAGCTGTCAGCTCCCGAAAGGTGCTCTATGAATGACAGCTTTCCAGGCCCTGGACTTCCCTGGTGGTCCAGTGGGTACAAATCTGCCTGCCAGGGCAGGGGACACAGGTTCAGTCCCTGGTCAGGGAAGATCCCACATGCCACGGGCCTACTAAGCCCATGTGCCACAACAACTAAGCCTGAGTCCTAGAGGCTCTGAGCTGAATCTACTAAAGCCCGCACGCAATGAGGACAAGCGTAGCCAATATATAAACAAAACTTCCAGCCCCGGCCCGCTGTCCCCACCACCAGGCGCCCTGTCTATCTCTTCACAGCCAACCCTTCTGCATAAGCAAGATGTATTAACACTAAAATCTCTATCCCGTCTTTTCTCATTCTTTTGCTAAGAAAGAAACCAACAGCAAAGAAGCTGATGGCAAGGGTTTTTTAATCTAGAGAATTTCTAGATTATTCTTCCCAGGGCTGTGTGTGCACAGGTGTGATCATTGCCACCTTCTGAGACCTCGTCTTCTAAGATGGAACAGTAGAGGTCCTGCCCACGGTCGGGACAGCTATGAGTATGGGGGATGTGAAGGCGCTCTGTCATTTAAGACGCCGCACAGTTACTGGGGTAGAACAGCTGTCAATATGGAGATCACACTGGCCCAGGAGTGCACCCAGGAGGCACTGCGGGATGCTCAAAGGATTAAAACTCATCCGCAGCTCAGAAATGAACCAGGAAATGGTATTCATCCACCTTAAAAAGAAGCTAAGCAAGCATTCTCTTGATGGCCTTCGGCTAAGCATATTCCATCACGCCCAAGCATTTAGGAAAATGGAGACTCTACAGAGCATCCACCAGACACATGCCAGGCACAGAGTCATGTTCAAGGTCTCTTCAACCAGCCCATTTTACAGACCAGGACACTGAGGCCTGGAAGGTTACCTTAAGCTAAGACCATTCAGCTATTCAGCGTCAGGACTCAGATACACTCTAGTTCCCATTTTCTTTCCAATTCCATTTTGTCTGGAAGACATCCATGACACTGTAGAAAACGACCCTCACATGGCTCTTACACGCTTCACCAAACCCTAGTACATGTTCTCCCTTGTCCCTTACAACGCTCTGGGGTCTGTTTCAGCACCACCAACATTCCCATTTTATACATGAGGAAACTGAGGCTTAGGGAGGTGAAGTGACTTGCACAAGGTCACTGAGATCAAGGAAGGCAGCCCCTGCCACCTTCACAGGCTAATCAGGGGTGGTCTTTCCCCGACTGGTGGTTCTGCCATGACTCACTGCCCTCAGAAGGGAGGGCGGCAAGTCCACAGAAGAGGGAAAACCACAGCGGTTATCTCTGGTCAGGGCGGAGTGGGCAGTGAAGAAGTGGGCCCAGGTGGATTTTATTGGAGACAGATAGCTCAACTCCCTGGATGCTAGGAAGAAGATGTTGGGGGGTGCTGGCCCCCGAGTTTAGATTACATGATACTCCTAGCCCCTGGACCAGGGGCTAGAGGCCAAGGCTGGATTTTGCCTCCTCTCCCTAGCACACACCTAATAGAGGTCTCTGACCTCTTAGACCAATATTTACTCAGTGTTTAAAAGGTGCTTGACTGTGAAGCAGAGCTGTATCCAAGTGCCTGCAACCCAGAAACCTGGGCCTTCCCCCTCACTCTGCAGAAGATGTGCCAGGGCCTCAGGGCTGGCTGTCCAGCCTCTGAGCACCGGGGTCCTCTCAGAGTCTGTTCAAAATTCAGACCCAAACTCAAACTCAGTTAACACAGGAAAGAAGGCTGGGTCAACACAAGCACACACGTCCCCTCTCCCTCCAGGATGGGAGCCCTGAATTGAAAGCGAGCATTCTATCTACCCCTACCTTCCTCCGCCTCCTGTGAGCAAGCGTCTGCCACTTTGTCTTCGTCATGAAACTGAGGGTCAAGGAGCCAGTGGGACGGAGTCCAGAGAGGAGTGGTGTGCGGCAAAGAGCAGGACACTAAGTTAGACAGGGGGTTCATAAGCTCTGACACTTATCAGACAGCAGGACCCCGGGACTATATGTTACTACTTAGGCCCTCAGTGATCCTCATCTGCAAAATGGACACCATGGCACCTCCCAGCCCAGTGGGAGGATTCAGTGGGATGATAAAGTGCCCAGCACAGGGCTTGGCATGTCATAAGCAACCAGTCAATAGTAGCCAATATTCTAAGTGCCCAGAATCAGGATTCCAGCCAGAGCTCAAGACATCAATGACGAGCATGACACCCTGGAGCCCAAGTCCATGCCTTCCAAGGTTCACCCTAAGCCATTCAACCCCACTGAGAAGTTCCCTCAGTGAACTGACTTCTAGGCCTAACACCCAGAGGTGTTACCAGGGTGGCGGCCACAATGAACTCTCTGCCACAGGGCACTTGCTCCTTCTCATCCATGTAGGCAGGTCTGGCAGCAAGAGGCACTAGGCACATGGGGACTGGTGGGTGCCCAGGTGGGTTTCACTTTCTGCCCACTCTAAGCCCTTCATGGGGCAGACAGCAGCTTCCAGTCTACACTTTAAAACAGTACTCTCGAACCAAAGTATAATACTAGTCCCTAGGGAGCTTTATACCTTTTTGTATAAAAACAAGTATAATTTTATAGTACAAGTATAAATTTTATACTTTCTAGCCAACATGAATGGGCTTCCCTGGTAGCTCAGCTTGTAAAGAATCCGCTTGCAATGCAGGAGACCCTTGTTCGATCCCTGGGTTGGGAAGATCCCCTGCAGGAGGGCATGGCAACCCACTCCAGTATTCTTGCCTGGAGAATCCCATGGACAGAGGAGCCTGGCAGGCTACATTCCATGGGGTCGCAAAGAGGCGGATACGACTGAGCGACTAACACTTTCCCTGGTGGTCCAGTGGTTAAGAATCTGCCTTGTAGTGCAGGGGACATGGGTTTGCTCTCTGGTCGGGCAATCCCACATGCCTGCACGCCACAACTATGGAAGCCTGAGGGGACAACTAGAAAGTCCCTGCACGGAAACAAAAGATCCTATGTGCTGCAACTAAGACCTGACTCGGCCAAATAAATAATTTTTTTTTTCCAATGAGCTGCAGTTGATTCTTTTGTTTGTGCTAAATCTGCCTCATATTAGAACACATGCCAGTTTAGACTAAGCCCCATTTTAGGGCTCAACAGTCCTCTGTGGCCAACAGCTACCATATTGGAAACAGCAGAAGGAACATTTCCATTATCGGGAAAGTTCTACTGGACAGCGCAGCTGTCCTCCTTCGCTAAGTCCTGGGGGTTGCAGGCCCTCGGGGCTGGGGAGTGGCCTGGGTGGGGCTCATTTTTCCAAATTACACAGGGGGCTGATTTCTCAGACAGCTGGGGGCTGACAGGAAATACCTGTTTGTCTGCCTAAGAAAAAGTTTTCCCCTCCTTCTTCCCCGGGCTTGGGCAGGGCTGGGGGGTTTCCAGGGCACCTGCAGAACCCAAAGCCGTGTCCCCCCAGGGAGCTGAACCCACACGCAGACCCACAGAAGAGAAAAATCCAGCTTAGGGCCTGGGGGCGGGGGGAGCAGGGAGACAGATAAAGGCTGACCCTCAGCAGGGCTCTGGGCTTCATCTTAGCTGGACAAACACCAAGTTACTGACTATAAAGGGAGAGGGCTGACTCCAGAGGCTCCCAGCTGCCAACCCCCAGGATTGCTCCCTCCAGAGGGGACAAATCCACGTCTGTCTAGACGACCACATGTCAGGCAACCATGAAAACTCTAAAAAGTATGCCTTTACCAAGCCAGATCCTTTACCTAGACCATTTCTTCCACGATAGCAGCAATGTCACTCCCCTGCTACCCGAGGGAGTGTGCAAAGTCAGATTAACTTGCCCATGATGGTGTTGGAGAAGACACTTGAGAGCCCCTTGGACAGCAAGGAGATCAAACCAGTCAATCCTAAAGGAAGTCAACCGTGAAGATGCATTGGAAGAGCTGAAGCTGAAGCTCCAATACTTTGGCCCCTTGACACGAAGAGCCAATTCCTTGGAAAAGACCCTGATGCTGGGAAAGACTGAGGGCAGGAGGGGAAAGTGAGGACAGAGGGTGAGATGGTTGGATGGCATCAATGGACATGAGTTTGAGCAAACTCCAGGAGATGGTGAAGGACAGGGAAACCTGGGTGCCGCAGTCAAAGGGGTCAGAAAGAGTCAGACGTGACTTAGTGAATGAACAACAACGAGAAGGCCTGGCCAGCAAGGGCCAAGGTCACACCGAGCCAAAGCCCACCAGACCCCAGGCCACAAATACCTTATGATTCTACTGCTCCTGGTGTGTATTAATAGAACAGTTATTTACTGGGGAGAGGGGCAGGCAGTAACATCAAAAAGTGTCTTTGCCCTTTAATTAGCCATTACTAGATGCATATCTGCTCCAGACAGGGATAGGGAGAAAACATGGAGACAGGAAAACAGTTTAAATTAGGTCAGGGGCAATTAGGCAACTGTTTTCTTTTTAACACTGTTACTTTGTTTATGTAATGCATCTTTTTTTTTTTTTTTTTTAAGGCAGCTATATTCTGGGAAGAGGGGAAAAAATGATAGAAATACCAAGAAAACCATGCAGGTAGCTGTCCTGGTCACCCCCAAGGTCTGGAGTCCCACGTTCCCCACGGCAGGCAGGACTGAGGCTCGAACGATGTCTGCATGATGCTTCCAGTAAGACTGAAAACAGAATTGTTTACATCAAAGAACTGGGCAGAGGCATGGTTGATGGCAACCCCTTAGTGACACCAATAGTGAAAGCGAAAATGAAAGTCTCTCAGTCGTGTCCGACTCTTTGCGACCCCGTGGACTATACAGTCCAGGTCTCCCGCGCTGCAGGCGGATTCTTTACCAGCTGAGACTCAAGGGAAGCCCAGTGACACCAACACCTGGCACAAAAACGTGAACAGCCAGTAGATTTACAGTGTCCTGGGCTTCTCCAGTGGCTCAGCGGTAAAGAATCCACCTGCAATGCAAGAGACCCCGGTTTGATTCCTGGGTCAGGAAGATCCCCTGGAGAAGGGATAGGCTACCCACTCCAGTATTCTTTGGCTTCCCTTGTGGTTCAGCTGCCTGCAATGTGGGAGACCTGGGTTCAATCCCTGGGTTGGGAAGATCCCCTGGAGAAGGGAAAGGCTACCCACTCCAGTATTCTTGCCTGGAGAATCCCATGGACAGAGGAACCCGGTGGGCAACAGTCCATGGGGTTGCAAAGAATCGGACAAGACTGAAGCAACTAAACAGGCAGACAGGCCCTGTTGGAAGCATTTTGCAGGTATTAAATATACTCATTCATCTGAAACTCACAACAACCCAGTTGAGCTAGGAACCGTGATCACCCAGTTTTATTGATAAGGCAACTGAGTCTCAGGGAGATGAATAACTTGCTCAAGACCACACAGCTAGGGAGTGGCCAGGCTGGGCTTCAAGCCCCAACAGTCTGGCTCCAAGCAGGACCTCTCGGCCTCTATGTTGTGATTTCAGTCTCTTTTAACAATAATAATAACCTCCTGGCTGCCTAAATCTGCGTGAATCACCCAGCTGAGGTGGAGACTGCTGGTACCTCCGCAGATTTAAGATCCAGGCCCTGCTGGGTTAGTGCAGGCAGTGAGGGGGGAGGGGACTGACTTACAGGAAACACGCCCATGCACCTGCAGGCACCGTGGGAAAGGCAGTCTGGCCGGGCAAGTGGGCTGCGCTGCGGAAGCCACAAGGGTTAGGATCAACCTGTGAGGCTAGGAGCACCCTGAGGGAGAGGCTGGGCCTGCAGGAGGCAGAAAGATAAACCCCTCTGGCCCGCACCCAGAGCAGCCAAACGGACAATCCCACCCCCAAGGGTCAGCAGAGCCTGCCGGTGCTGCCAGAGCTGTGCCCCGGCTCCCGCCCCATCCCCCGCCAGGCCCGAGTTCCTTGGGGAGCTGAGTTGGGTGGCAAGAGACTGATCTGTGATTCCTCCCGTTTCTCCCTTTCTAAAGCCAGGGAAATGCTACAAGGCAGAACCTTGCAGCACGACAACCTTCGCCAAAGGCAGATCCGGTGAGCCCTCCCGATGATGCCCCTTTTGTGGACGGGAACACTGAGGTGCCTGCGAGCATGAGTCAAGCTGACTTTGTTCTGCGCTGCTGGGAAGGGCTCTGGCTCTGTGCCAGGATAAGCTGGTTCCTGGCACCAAATGATCATCCCCCAAGCCTCCGATGAGCACAACGCATGAGCCTTCAGAGCAATTTCAGGAGGTAACACCCGCTTCCCAGGGTACATGCTGCCCAGTTAGGTAGTGGCTCCCCAGGCAAAGCCAGGGACACCAGAGGCCCTCTCTGTGGGCGCGTGCATGCTCAGTCATTTCTTCATGTCTGACTCTTTGCAGCCAGCCAGCCAGCCAGTCTCCTCAGTCCAGGCTCCTCCAGGCAAGAATACGGGGGTGGGTTCCCATGCTTTCCTCCAGGGCATCTTCCTGACCCAGGGACCGAACCCGTGTCTCCTGGGTCTCTTGCATTGCAGGCGAGCTCTTTATCCACTGAGACACCTGGGAAGCCAGGAGGCCCTCTCCAAGACCTGCTGAAGGAGGACAACCCACCCTAAAGTCCTCCTTCTTCATGGAGACCCCAGGATTGAGGTGCTTCCTGCACATGTGAAACTCACAGAAAAGTGAGAAACGCCCAGTTCCTCCCTCCTCTCCACTCAGGTCCCATCCTTTGTGGTACCCACCCCAGAAAGCAGGCTCTGTGTCCCCGCTGGCCACTTCCAGTCATCTCTTCCCCAGAACCCTCAGAGCCCTCAAAGTTGTGCCCCCATCATGGCACTGCTCACTCCCTACCCCATCCCCCAACCCCAACTCAATTCACTCCACAAACACCACTGTGCCAGATGCTACATGAAGCCCAGGGCAGGTAAAGACGGACTTTGTTCTCCAGGCATTCAGAGACCAGCCAACTGATTAAAAGCCTCTCACTGAGTTCCGTAAGCACAGCTTCACAGAGCCACGGTTTGGGTAGGGTTTCTTGATCCCAGTAGGAGACTCAGATGATTGGGTAAGTCACTTAACCTCTTTAGACATCAAAGAGGTCTAGATGGGCCCTGACAGATCTTCTAAACTCCCTTCCATTCCTTCTATGAAGCCATCAATCTGGCAGCATCTCTCAATCTCCCACACAGCTAAACACAATATCTTCCCAAGAGTAAGCAAATCCATAAACACCTGATGCTTGAGTAGCCCACATCAGTATCCAGATAGAAACAAAATCACATACCACCTGCTGATTCAAATCCTAAACTTCTTATGTGTGTGTGCTAAGTCACTTCAGTCATATCCGACTCTTTGCGACCCCATGGACTGTAGTCTACCAGGCTCCTCTGTCCATGGGATTCTCCAGGCAAAAATACTGGTGTGGGTTGCCATGCCCTCTTCTAGGGGATCTTTCCAACCCAGGGATCGAACCCTCATCTCATGTATCCTGCATGTGCAGGCTGGTTCTTTACCACTAGCACCACCTGGGAAGCCCCCTAAACTTCTTGGTTTGTTCTCTTCAGAATACATCAGTCAGCATCTGATAGATTATACCATGGTAATGAAACAACTCCCAAAGCTCAGTGGTCTAAATAACAAAGTATTTTTCATTCAGTACTTCCCAGCTGGCAGTAGTGGTAAAGAACCTGCCTGGCAATGCAGGAGACATAAGAGATGCGGGTTTGATCCCTGAGTTGCGGCGATCCCTTAGAGGAGGCCATGGCAACCTACTCTAGTATTCTTGCCAGGAGAATCCCATGGACAGAGGAGCCTGCTGGGCTACAGTCCACAGAGTTGCACAGAGTCAGACATGACTGAGCGACTTAGCACACACGCACACGTTTCTCATTCATCCTGCATATCCATGTGAGTTAATCAGGAGCTCTCCCCCTGGCTTCCTGACTCCAAGACACAGGCTGATGGAGCCTCTGCCAGCTGGAAGCATTGGTGGTTGCCTTCGTAAGTGGGAAGGAATGTGGCAAATTACACCTGAGTTCTCGAAGCTTTCAACATTAAAGTGCCATGGTACTTCCTGCTCACAGTTCTTTGGCCAACATAAGCCGCATCTCCACCTAAGAAAGGGGCTTCCCTGGTGGCTCAGAGGTTAAAGCATCTGCCTGCAATGCGGGAGACCTGGGTTCGATCCCTGGATCAGGAAGATCCCCTGGAGAAGGAAATGGCAATCCACTCCAGTACTCTTGCCTGGAGAATCCCATGGACAGAGGAGCTTGGTGGGCTACAGCCCACAGGGTCGCAAAGAGTCGGACACGACTGAGCGACTTCACTTTTCACTTTCCACCTAAGAGAAGGAGGGAAGCGCAATTCTCCCACCGGTTTCGTGGGGAAACCAGAAAGAGGTGATGAATAGTACCAACGACCACAAGCAGGGTTTGAGCAGGAGTTAGAGCGTGACAGGATAAATACTGTCTTTTTCTTCCCTTTAGATCCGAGTCTCTCAACCTGCCACTATTGATACTAGAGATGGGTAATTCTTTGTCGCGGGGGTACTGTCCTATGCGTAGGAGGATACGTAGAGGCATTCTTGGCCTCTACCCAGAGATACCAATACCAAATCCTTTCCCAAACTGTGACAACCAAAAACGTCTCCAAGGGAACCTCCCCAATGGTCCAATGGCTCCCGACGCAGGGGGCCCAGGTTTGATCCCTGGTCAGGGAACTAGATCCTGCAAGCTGCAACTAAGACCCAGAGTAACCAAATAAATAAATAAATAAATTTTTAAATGTCTCTGCTGCTGCTGCTGCTGCTAAGTCCCTTCAGTCGTGTCCGACTCCGTGCGACCCCAGGGATGACAGCCCACCAGGCTCCCCTGTCCCTGGGATTCTCCAGGCAAGAGCACTGGAGTGGGTTGCCATTTCCTTCTCCAGTGCATGAAAGTGAAAAGTGAAAGTGAAGTCGCTCAGTCGTGTCTGACTCTCAGCGACCCCATGGACTGTAGCCCACCAGGGTCCTAGGTCCATGGGATTTTCCAGGCAAGAGCACTGGAGTGGGTTGCCATTTCCCTCTCCAATGTACGAAAGTGAAAAGTGAAAGTGAAGTCACTCAGTTGTGTCCGACTCTCAGCGACCCCATGGACTGTAGCCCACCAGGGTCCTAGGTCCATGGGATTTTCCAGGCAAGAGCACTGGAGTGGGTTGCCATTTCCCTCTCCAATGTACGAAAGTGAAAAATGAAAGTGAAGTCACTCAGTCGTGTCCGACTCTCAGCGACCCCATGAACTGCAGCCCACCAGGATCCTAGGTCCATGGGATTTTCCAGGCAAGAGTACTGGAGTGGGTTGCCATTGCCCTCTCCTTAAATGTCTCTGGACACTGCTAAATGTCCCATAGAAGCCAAACGGCTCCCAGCCGAAAGCCTCTGCTTTAGACTTACAAGAAGCATCTATCTCTTTAAGTGGAAAATAACATCTTCCTCCAGTAAGATTTCCTACTCAGAATTAGCTTAAAAGACAGGTTTCTCATTTGCTAGGGATAATCGTCGAACCCACTTTACAGGGTCATTGTGAGGATTAAATCAGCAAGTGCTGGTAAGGGCCTGGCACACGGGAAAGGCGAGCCAGTGGTGATGCAGTGTGACCATCACCACCAGCGCTCCGGCGAGCATTGCCGCCCATGTGAAGATATGGCAACGGCTGCTGTCTATGGGGTCTCACAGAGTCAGACATGACTGAAGTGACTTAGCAGCAGCAGCAGCAGCATAGACTTCTTCCCAAGAAAACAGTAGACCACTCACTCAGCCCAAGGTCATTCCTACGTCCAGGCAGGAGTCTCACTCCCCTCAGCCCAAGGTCATTCCTACCTCCTGGCAGGGGTCCGAGTCTAGGCTGGGAGGCTGCTGCAGAATTCTTGTCATTTGCAATCCAGCCCCCAACGCTCCAAGTCAAACAACATCTGTGTCATGATTATGCCAGACAGAGGAGGCAGAATGCGCTGACATTCAAGTGTGGGCAAGCACGGAGAGATGATAAACGAGGGTCTACAGCCAGTGACGCGGTCACCCGCTGGCTACAATGACCATCTGTGAGGCGTGCACACAGCTCCAGGCCGGCCCCACCCCTCCCAGCATCTGCAACCCAGCCCCCACCAGAGTCAAGTAGCCTTTTCACCCAGGGCTGAAGGGTGGGGGTGAGATGTGTATAAGAGACAGCTATCTGCCTGCAATGCGGGAGACCTGGGTTCAATCCCTGGGTTGGGAAGATCCCCTGGAGAAGGAAATAGCAACCCACTCCAGTATTCTTGCCTGGAGAATCCCATGGACAGAGGAGCCTGGTGGGCTACAGTCCACGGGGTCGCAAAGACTCGGACACGACTGAGCGACTTCACTCACTTCACTCAAGCTTACACGAATGCCTCATTTGGATCACAAGCTCTCTGAATCGGCAGAAGGGCCCTTCGTATTCACTGAGGCCAACGTCCTACACCCTGACACCTGTTTCTCGGGAACACGTCCAAGGATGAGCCCAAGGATGGTCCTGTCCAACTGGAAGCCTCTGATAGGCACAAGGTTCTCTCCTGGGCATTAGTTAGGGGCATGAGCTCCCGAATCACAGACATGGCTTGGGATTCCAGCTCTGGCATCTCCTGTGTGGCTTTCACCAGCTCCTCAGCCTTGCTCATCCCCAGAGTCCCCGCCCACAGCTACGCAGTCTGAGCCCTGCACTAAAGACACCAGACCAGGGAGCAGGCTGGTGGGAGGAAACGAGCCCGCATGACCTCACCAAACCAGGCACCCTGGCCTGGTTCACCTGAGGGACACTCTTTAGTAATTTGCATGAAATTGATGGCTCAGTGGTAAAAGAATCCACCTGCCAATGCAGGAGATGCAGGTTCGATCCCTGAGTTGGGAAGATCCCCTGGAAAAGGAAATGGCAACCCACTCCAGTATTCTTTCCTGGGAAGTCCCATGGACACAGAGGCCTGGCAGGCTAGATAGACTCCATGGGGTCGCAAAAGAGCCGGACATGACTTAGTGACTAAACAAGGAGCATGGATTTGCCATAGACGCCAAACTGATACTCAGTTCCTCCACTTCAAGATGGGAATAAAAATCCCTAAACCACCACTGAGGTGTGACGAAGATTAATGACGCAAAGTGTTCTGCAGTGCCTGGCAGATAGAAAGTGCTCAGTGATCACTGCATGAAAATTAATGTAACTATCAATGATGACAATGATGTACTTTATAACCTTGGTCAATGCCTTACCTCCAAAGCAACCAGAACAAACCTAAATGCTGCCGTGGGGGGCAGCAGTGAGAATTAAATGAAATAATGTACAAGAGTTGCTTAGCATAATAGGAATGGCTCCACAAACATCAGCAATGATTATCAGAGACGTGCACAACCTTGGGTCTGAATTCTGCATCCTGGAGCTCACACAACCGTAATCTTAGCAAAATGCCTGGCACAGAGGAAGGGGTCAGAAAAACGAGAGCCACTGTTATTACATAACTTGCATACCCTTTTATTTGATTTCAGAATCCTGGAGGTTCATATAAGTGTGATCTCTTGGAAAGATTGTGCCAAGGATTCAGAGTGAAGCCATGTGACCTGGGCTGGACCTGGCAGGGTCAGAACTATGACCAGTGAGCCCCCTCTCCCCTCCTCCTTGCAAAAAGACAATCCAGGCCTTGTCTTCCCATTTCTCATATCTCCATAACCTTAATTACCCTGTCAACATCCTTCCAAAATGTAGCCTCAGTTTTTCCAAACTTTTCTGTTACAGTGTTATACTGTTGCTTTTCAGTCGCTAAGCTGTGTCCAACTCTTTGTGACCTCGTGGACTGTAGCACGCCAGGCTCCTCTGTCCTCCACTGTCTCCCAGTTTGCTCAAATTTGTGTCCATTGAGTCAGTGATGTTATTTAACCATGTAATCATCTGCCGGCCCCTTATTCTTTTGCCTTTAATCTTTCCCAGCATCAGGGTCTTTTCCATACAGTGTTACTACTAGAACTTTAAAATATTCTTTTAAAAACGATTTCTAACTTAATCGAATATTAAAGTGGAGTACGCAAAATAGAACATGAATGTCAGATTAGGCCTGGCTGATCCATCTGAGCCGGGATGATGTCTGAATGCCAAACTTTGATTGTCATGGCCCAAGCCCCACTTTCACTTTGCTGGCAGGCAGACAGCCTTGCCTCTGGAGCACAATGGCAACTCCGTCTTGTTCACACTGTCAAACCCAGACTATTCCATATACACTTGCGCACCTGTCACTTACTGGCTGGGTGGCTTTGGGAATGTCACTTCACCTCTCCAGCCTCAACTTTCATCATCTCCAGGCCCACTTCTGACTCTAACACTAAAGAGCAGGCTTCAAGGGTACCACTTAGGAGCCTTCTGATCAGGTGCGAAGCTTTACAGCCCCAATACTACAGGAAACTTCCCTCAGGCAGGTCAGCCTACCGACCCTATACCGTTGACCCTCAGGATCCACAGGGGATTGGCTCCAGAACCATCTGTGGGGACCAAAATTCGAGGATGCTCACGTTCCAGAATCAGCCCTCCAAATCCGCAGGTTCCACATTCACAGATTCAACCAACCAGGGACAGAAAGAAGGTATCTGATCCATGGTTGGTTGAATCCATGGACTGGAACCCACAGATAAGAAGGGCCCACTATACTCTTTATAAGCCGGATGGTCACCCACCCTGGCTCAGGACCACTCATTAGGAAACATGCCTTTATCCAAGTGCTGCAAAGATTCTCCAGACTGACTCAGATCCACCAGCAAGAAGAGGGCAGAGGGCAGTACAGGCGTGACAGATGACTTCAGCCTCTCCCGTCGTCACCAGTCCTCCCAGACTACCCTCAAGTAACAGGCAACTTAAACAAGAACGCGGATGCTTGCCACACTGTCAAATCCCCTTTGCCCTCCTTCCAGGGAGAAAGCCTGACCAGACCTCTTCTACGTCCAATTTCTGCTTTAAGGGGTGGCTGATGAATTGACTCTGAAGCCATACACATAGCTGTATCCCCTTCAGTTCCTATTTCCACATCTCTCCATGAGGATTTTCACTGACCCATTAGACTCGAGCAGCCCATGAAGAAACAGCACAGGTGTTTTGCCAAATGCTTAGTCAAGAGGCCTCAGGCGCTCCCCCACCTGGCAGTCAGCTACCTACCAGAACAGGAAAGGCCAGCCTAGCATGCCTCATTCTGGAAAAAAAAGCCAACACCTTGACCCAAACTGAGCTTCATACCTGCTCACAAAACAGCTGCTTAGTCATTTTTTGGGGAAGTTTCTTGGTAAGCCCAAGATTACTGGACTAGTTTCTAGAATTCACTATTTCCTAACTTCTTAAAAGTCAGGACAACCTTTGCCTCCCCTCCCCGCAGTCTTCAGGAGCCTGGCTCTCCCTTGAAAGCTCCTTAAATTGACCAAAAATGATGGATGACCAGGTTCCCCAGTGCCCAGGATGACACAGGGGTGGCCTCATTGAAAGCAGCTGGAACAAAAGGTGAGGGGAGACAGAATTTGCTGGTAGTCCGGTGCTGAGGACTCTCCTTTTATTGCAGGGTCACAGGTTCCATCCCTGGTCTGGGAACTAAGATCTTGCATGCTGCAAGATGCAGCTAAAACACAGTAATGGAGACAGACATAGAGAACAGACTTATGGACATAGGGTAGGGGGCGGGGAGGAAGGAGAGGGTAGGATGTGTGGAGAGAATAACATGGAAACTTACACTACCCTATGTAAAATAAAAAGCCAGTAAGAATCTGCTGTATGACTCAGGGAACTCAAACTGGGGCTCTGTAACAACCTAGAGAGGTGGGATGTGGAGGGAGGTGGGAGAGAGGTTCAGAAGGAGGGGACATATGTATACCCATGGCTGATTCATGTTGATGTTTGGCAGAAAACAACAAAATTCTGTAAAGCAATTATCCTTCAGTTTAAAAATAAATAACTTTTTTTTTTTTTTTAAGATGCAGCTTAAACAAAAAAAAAAAAAGAAGAAGAAGGAAGAAAAGGAAAGGAAAGAAAGAAGCCAGTGTTCTCTGGCTGTCTCCAGCTCAGTTCACTTGCTTCCGGGTGGGTCACCGTTGCTGCCCGGGGACCTAACAGAACAGAGAGGCCACGTGAGCTGTCATCCTGTTCCCCTCCACCCTCCATCCCCCAAAGCTCTCCACCGCGTGGCCCGGACTGAGCTGCAACTTACTGTGGCCTTGCTCTTCTCACTCTGAACGAACCCTAAACTCAGACCTGTGAGTTTTCTCTGCAGACACACCAATTTCTGTAAAGGCCTCATGCATCCCTTAACCTCTTCATTGTGAGCATCCCCAGGTGTGATTAAAGTCAACCCCAAAGTCTCTACCAAGCCAGTGCATCTCCACCACACACCAGAAGCACCTGGGGAGCATTTAAAAATTCTTAAAGCCAGGCCCCAGCCCCACAGATTGGGGGTGGGCTTCTCTGAGGTGGAATCCAGGCTTCAAATCTTCAACAGCTCTGCAGGTGACTCCCACGGGGAGTCAGAGCTGGGACCCATAGCCTTTGATGGGACCATGAGCTGAGACACTAGTGTATATGGGGATCGTATGTGGCACATAGAGGCCCTGCTAGGTGTGGTAGGGCAGGTCCAGAGTTTTTGTCCCCCATCAAGGTCCCCAAGATTTCTTGGGCTCCAAAATCACTGCAGATGGTGACTGCAGCCATGAAATTAAAAGATGCTTGCTCCTTGGAAGAAAAGTTATGACAAACCTAGACAGTGTATTAAAAAGCAGAGACATTACTTTGCTGACAAATGTCTGTCTAGTCAAAGCTATGGTTTTTCCAGCAGTCGTGTATGGATGTGAGAGCTGGACCATAAAGAAAGCTGAGTGCTGAAGAACTGATGCTTTTGAACTGTGGTGTTGGAGAAGACTCTTGAGAGTCCCTTGGACTGAAAGGACATCAAACCAGTCAATCCTAAAGGAAATCAACACTGAGTATTCATTGGAAAGAATGATGCTAAAGCTCTAATACTTTGGCCACCTGATGCAAAGAGATGACTTATTAGAAAAGACCCTGATGCTGAGAAAGATCAAAAGCAGGAGGAGAAGGGGAAGACAGAGGATGAGATGGTTGGATGGCATCACCAACTCAATGGACATGAGTTCGAGCAAGCTCTAGGAGTTGGTAATCAACAGGGAAGCCTGGTGTGCTGCAGTCTACGGGGTCGCAGAGTCGGACACAATTGAGGGACTGAACAACAAGATTCCCCAGGCGACACTGGTAATGGCTAAACTTTGAGAACCACCAGACTGTCTGGAAAACAAGACATTAGACACTGTTTTAAAATGGAGTTTGGGACTTCCCTGGTGGTCCAGTGGTTAAGAATCCGCCTGCCAGTGCAGGGGATGAAGGTTCCATCCCTGGTCGAGAAAGATCCCACATGCTGCAGGGCAACTAAGCCTGTTCGCCACAGTGACTGAGCCAGCGCTCTAGAGCCTGTGCTCCACAGCAAGAGAAGCCACTGCAAGGAGAGGCTCGCACATCGCAGCTGGACCGTGGCCCCCACTCACTGCAGCTAGAGAAAGCCTGCGCAGCAACAAGTACACAGCACAGTCAAAATAAATAAATATACAATTTAAAAGCGGGGGTGGACAACTGGGCTTCTCCCTTGGAAACTCCTGGGCTGCTTTCTTGTGGATAAAAATCACTCAAACAGAAACGGTCACACCAAGCTGAGTGTAAGTAGGGCCAGCCAGTCGGGAGGCATCAGTAATACTGCTGCTGAAGGCAAAAACAGCACACACTCCCCTTTTTTTTGCAGCAAAACCTGTACAAACCTGTCTGCCCATTCCGGAAAGAAACTGCCACCCTGACAGTAGTCTGTGTGTCTGTGTGTATGTGTGTGTGCACGCACGCGTGCACGTGTGCATCGTCTCTGCCTGACTTTCCAGAAAGGTACGTTCCCTCCTTGGTCAGTTCCTGAGTTTCCTCCTGGCATATCTGCTGTTATAGCCAAGCAAGGTTTCTCAAATATTGTTCACTCCTGATGTATACCACCAGTGCTATTATTTATTTAATATTTTTTATTAAATCTACTCACTTTTCAAAAAATTAATATCACTGCCTTCAAGAGACACCATGATCCATGCCAGACTGAGAGGATTTCCACACAAAAAAAGTCTTATTGGGACTTCCCTGGCAGTCCAATGGTTAAGACTCTGCACTTCCAAAGCAAGGCGGGGAGAGTTCGATCCCTGGTTGGCAGGGGGTGGTGGGGAACTAAGATCCCACAAGCTGAAAAAGGAAAAAAAAAAGTCTAACTGGAATAAGACAATGCTATTAAATCTAGCAGAGCTTGTTGCTTGTGAAAGCCTGGGATTCAAAGGCCCAATGAAGGCTGGGAGAAGGGCTCTATGGAGCCAAGTGCTTTGTTATGGGATTTAATGTAGCTAATATCATATCTGAGTATCCCCTAAAATCAGCTGGGGTGCCCACTCTGCCCTTTGTCCTCAGCCAAGTTTTCTAGAAAGGAGAGCCATACTGAGATGTGAGACACTGGGATTGCCGGCCCTGTAATGACAAAGAGAAAGATTGCATCCACTGGCCGGAACTCCCCTCTGCCCAACCTGACCCTGGTTACTCAAATTTTCCCCGCTTCAGTGTTTTGCAGGGGGCTGCTGCTCCTTGAGGGCTTCCCTGGCGGCTCAGCAGTGAAGAATCTGCCTGCAGCGCAGGAGATGTGGGTTCGATGCCTGGGTTGGGCAGATTCCCTGGAGGAAGGCATGGCAACCCACTCCAGTATTCTTGCCTGGGAAATCCTGTGGAGAGGAGTCTGGTGGGCTACGGTCTATGGGGTCACAAAAGAGCCGGACACAACGGCATGACTAAACACCAACAAGCTGCTTCTTCATCTCTGTGTAAATACTATGGGATAGAATGGAACTAGCAGGAATGCACACAGCGAGCCCCAGGCAGATGTCTGCTGTCCTCACACAAAACAAAGATGGGACTAAAAGAGCTGAAGACCAAATACCTTCTCATCTTCTTCTCCCAATGAGAGGGAAGAAAGGACCACTTACTGCTGCACCACTCCCTGCCACCGCCCACAGAAAATGCCAGATCAGTCAGCATCTGATGCTTCCTATTTACAGAAAAATGAAAATACTGGGCTTTTAAAACTTTCTGAACAGAAGCTGAACTTTAGAGCAGGCCTGGGAGGCTCATCCTGCACTCTCACCTTTAGAAGATATCCTGGCATGGCTGTGGCTACCAGGACACTCACTGGCCCCACTGACAGCCACGCTCCCAACCTCCATCCTGCAAGCCCCTCAGTACCCCTCCAAGACACTTCTCACCTTCATTCAGCGGGAAGGACTATCAGAAGTCAAAAGCACTCAAGTTTGACTGGGGGTTGGGAATACTGAGGGCCACTGACTCATCTGAAATGGCATGAAGGGCTTAATCATTAATCTCAGGTCCCCCAGGCCTTGCTTGCTGGTTACCATGACATCCATGAGGTCCCTACCCAAATTCTTGCTCCAGGGCCCTCTCAGCCAGAGGCCCAGCTGGGCAGCACCAATGTCATGCCAGGACCCTCCCCTCTGTCCAGGAGGACAAGGAAGAGGGCCAGGAAACCAGGCTGTGACAGATTTACAAGACTTAAATCCAACAGGATCAGCCACAGGGTTCGACAAGACAGAGACAGAAGGCAGCAAATGATCTGGGTTTTTCTAGTCAACTCGCAGATTTCAAGGCTTCTAATTTTAGGAGAAGTTGGAGTTTCATTAACTGGAAGTATCTCTTATGTGTATCCCCCACCCCCACATCTCATTAAACAGAATGGGAGACAAAAGCATCGTGACTGTCTCTTTCTAGGTATATCTAGGTGGTTACAGAAGATGAGGCATCCCCTTGGGCAAACATCAAACACCACCCTTGGGCCTCAGTCTCTTGCTCAGGGTAACACCTGCTCATGATGAATTTCCTAAAGAAGAGACAGGCCCATTCTGGGAGCAAAATGCCAAGTCAGACCACTGGCCTCTGAGGTCCCACCCAACAAGCCTGAGTCTAGGGCTCTTCTCCGGGCAGTGGGCAGAGTCCAGAAGGTTCCAGAAGCCCACATAAGACCCAGCCATAAATTAGGCTGACAGGCAATGGAATCCCATCCCCAAAAAGGACCCATTTTCCAAACTCTTCCCTCTGAGGTACCAGCGGAAACAGGGAAACAAAATTTTACCAGCCATAACAGGCAAACACGAGCCCATCTTAAAAAATAAGGCAATCATAGGCTTTGAAGAGAGTATCTGAGCCCGATCAGTGTCAGACCGCTCCAAGAAAACTGAACCGACTGTAGCCTCGCTGTCAACTCAGGTTCCACTGGGATCGCATGAGCGGCGAAGCAGTGAGCTCTCATGAAAACTGGCCCTGTTATTCTGAAGTCAGAGTGATTAAAATACCCACTCGGCAGTCATGTGTTACCTGGAGGAGGCGGTCTTTCTGGAAAACATCGCACTTGGGATTTCAGAGCTTGAGGGGCATTGGAAAGGCTCGCCCAGTTTCCCTCTCCTTCACTGTCCATCTCCACCCTTGAGGGCAGAGAAGAGGGGGGGGTCTGTGTGCCAGGGAGACCAAGGAACCAGGCCTACATCAGCATTGGGACAGACATGGGGCCCCAAGTCCTCAAACTCCTGTCCAGGCTGACTACTGCACCTCACCCACTTTGTGTGAGAGGTGCCCTGGACTCCTGAGTTAGACACACACATAACTTGCTTTTCTGCCAACTGGATGCGGCCAGGGAAGTGAGAGACCCGGGCGGGGCGGGGCTGGGAGGGGGTGTAAAAGAGGAGTGGTTCCTGATGACATCCCATCCCCTCCACCTCCAAGCTGCACGTTCTTTCAAAAGCCCAGAAGTTTCTGCTTTCCTGAGACCAAGTTCCCAGCAGACACCTTCTCCAAAACCAGCTCAGCTTTTCCAGCTTCTTTCCCACCCCCACCCCCCCGGCAACCCCGACAGATAAAGGAAACAACCAGCCAACAATCCCAGGCCTCCCCGACTTGGAGGCAACTCACACCCGCCCCACACACTCCCAGCCAGCAGCCGGCTGACCCACGGCACCCACCTCGGTCCGCTCTGCCCTCGGCTCCTTCCCGTGGTCCCTCCCGCCGCTGCCGCTGCGTCTGGGCAGGATCACCTGGGGCACCTGCTCATGGGCTGGGCCCGGGGACACTGCCAGGACCGCCTCCCGGGAGCAGGGAGCCACCCAGCAGGCCACACTGAGTCAGCGGCCAGGGTCCACCGTCGGCTTCCTGGACGACCTGGAAGGGACGCTGCCCGCCTGGGGGAGCCTCCACGACGGGGCCACCGACTCGGAAACAGCGCCATCGCGATCTGCCATCCAGTTGGCTTTCACACAAGCGCAAGTGCCAGAAATCTCTTCTCGCTCTTGATGGCTTTTGAATGTAAATTCAAAGGCCTGTTCGTTCACGTCTCCAGAGGATTCTAACCTACACGTCCCTGAACAGGTCTCTGAGAAAACATTAACCCTGTAGAGTTGAGACAGGCTGGATGCACGGCGAGTCAGAGGCTCCGCATCCCAGGTCTGGTTAAGGCTGCAGACCAGGCACATGACCCCAGGCTGGTGAAATCTAATCCCTTTCACTCGACTTTTGTTATTATTATTATTACTACTTCTTTTTTCAGTGCTGTGCTCCAGGGAGGGGTCTCAGGAGTTGTGGCACTCGGGCTCAGTTGCAACATGTGGGATCTTCATTCCCCGACCAGGGATCAAACCGGGGATGGAAGCAAGCCGCCGGCCCTAGGAGCAGCATGGAGTCTTAACCCCTGGACCACCAGGAAAGTCCCTTCACTCGCTTTTTTAATACCTGAGATAGAGGCATTCTCTTAACCTCACTCAGAGGTGGTCCAAGTTACTGCCACCTGCTGTGGCCTTCCCTTCCTTTCCACAGGCCCACAACATCACCTGCTTGGATGTCCAGGCTGATGCACTTCCTTCATTCCTCATTCTCACAAGCCCGCCTCCCCAGGAATGATCCACTGTGTGTGTGTGTGTGTGTGTGTGTGTGTGTGTGTGCGCGCGCGTGCGCACATGTGTTAGTCACTCAGTTGTGTCCAACTCTTTGCAACCCCATGAACTGCAGCCCACCAGGCTCCCCTGCCCATGGAATTTTCCAGGCAAGAATATTGGAGTGCCATTTCCTACTCCAGGGGATCTTTCTGACCCAGGGATCAAAACCGGGTCTCCTGCACTGCAGGCAGATTCTTTACCATCTCAGCCACCAGGGACGCCCATGATCCTCTACACTCCCCACTATATCACTCTCAATGTTCCCGTCTTTGTTTGAGGGCTTAAAAATAAAACCCTTGCTTGTTCCTGGTAGCTCTTTGTACTCCCATCCCCCTCCCCCCATGGTCAGACAGAGAAGGGGGAGAAGGAGCATGGTTTCTAGTCCGCAGAGACCCAAGAGCATTTCTGGACCTCTACTCCAGACCCATCAAAGGCCCACAAGGATGGCAGCCACCTTGAAGAGTGGGGACAAAGCCAAACCTCCCCAAGAGCCCCAAGCTTCCCTCCAGCCAGGAAGAGGCGGGCTCAGCCACGTCCATGGTCCCCAGTATGGGACCCTTGTTTGTCCCAAATTAAAGGGTGTAAACCCAACAGGCAACCATCTTGGCTGAAGCAGGGGCTGCTTTGCACTTTAACTGTCCCAGCAGCAGACACAAGCCTTCAACCCCGCTACCAAATGTCACCCTACAACTTAGAATGCTCTGATGATCCCATTATTTCCTATTCTGTGCCCCTCCCTCTCCACTGTACCCCATAATTAGAGAGTTGAGGGCTGGGGTTTTTTATGATGCTGCTTTTTAAGTGCGTGACACCACAGAAGGAAGGGTTATTTAAATCTGAGTTACGGGGGGTGGGGGGGAGAGGGAAATATCAGCATCGTGAACAGGGCAAATTAAGAACACATTTCTCCGGGGTTTAGGTAATTCAAGGTCACCAGCAAATAGCAAGACAAAACTGAATCATCGGGTCAATGTGGGCCACAGGCTCCACCATCCCAGGGTCTGACAAGACAGAAGCACTGTACGGGGCCGATCCTTTAGAAAAATCTACCACCTTAAGGAATTCAAGGACGTGACTTCCCATCTGACTGTCCAAGAGCTTTTTCTTGATCCCCCAATGCAGCCTCTTTTCTGAAAAGCACACACAATGGTTAAGGACAAGGACTTTAAGATCTGAAAGACACGACTCCAGCCCCAGCTTCACCACTGAACTGACTGTGTGACCCTGGGCACGTCACTTAACCTCCCAGAGTGTCAATCTGTTTACGTATAAAATGGGGATAATAGTCCCTATTACTTCACAGGGCTTCAGGAGGATTAAAGGCAATCAAAGTTGTCACGAGCATCGAACCCAATAGTTGCTCAACATGACCCATAATCAGAGTGATGGAGGAACACACATTGCTTTGGGAAAGGTTAATGAGGCCAACGCTTTCTATGAAGTGGCATCTATAAAGTAAGATGATGCCCATCCCCTCCCCAACATGAAATATATTTTCCAGCTAAGAGAAAAAGCAGGGTTGGGAATGCCAAGTACTAAGTGTATAATACCATTTAAACATCTGCCACGTGCCAGGAATTTAACCATGTTTCCACAGATCCTCATCATCCTGCAAGGCAAGGACTGTCAGTTCTATTTTTCAGGTGGGGTACTCAGGCTCAAAACGTGTCCCTCCTCCTCTCGATTCCAGGCAAGTCTCGTTGCCCTTGTGACCGCTCAGGATCTGCCTAGCTGCAACAGATGGCAGCCCACTGGGCTCTGCCATCCCTGGGATTCTCCAGGCAAGAACACTGGAGTGGGTTGCCATTTCCTTCTCCAATGCGTGAAAGTGAAAAGTCAAAGTGAAGTTGCTCAGTCATGTCTGACTCAGCGACCCCATGGACTGCAGCCTACCAGGCTCCTCCGTCCATGGGATTTTCCAGGCAAGAGTACTGGAGTGGGGTGCCATTGCCTTCTCCTGCCTAGCTGCAAGCACCCTCAACTTTCGGGGCCTTTTATCCAGTTCATGACTCCCGGAAAATGGAATGTAGGGCATATCACTCACAGAATGTTCTAGAGCTATGAGAGATGAGTGTTAGAAATTCAGTCCAAGGGAGGGGAAGTGGCCTGTCCAAGGTCACATGACAGGTGAGAGGCAGAGCCAGTATTTGGATTGAGGTCCAGTGACTCTGGAGAAGGATCTGACAGTGGATCCCAGATGGTTGCTGGGGGACTGAGCCAGCACCAGGAACAAGGAGGCAGAGCTCCAAACAGATCTCCGAGTGATGCGAAGGTGAGCTAAACTGACGCCTCCCTCCCCAGGCTCACAGGAAAGCAGAGCTTGCCCTCCGTATGTCTGGCCGGCTGTCTTCAGCTTGGCTCACCGCTGAACCACAGTCTTGATTGAGACTACTGGTGTTTAAAATTACCTTCCTAGACGCTTCATGAATTTCTATTCTGAGGCCACCCACTCCTTGCTATCGCACGCAAGGAGTCTCTCCTCGCCTCCCGACAGCCACGCATCTGCTCGTCTGCACCATCTGTCTCCGGCAAAGGAGATTCATCAGGTGGCTGACCTCTGTGAATAATTGAAGCGTGATCCCCTAGCCTAGGTGAGGCCCATTGAGAGAAGAGCAGCTTATTAAATTAGGCATGGTAGGGAGGAGCCGCCAACAGCCTCACAACTGCTTCCTCAACAGATGGCGAGCAGACTGTATCAGGAACGCAGCCCACAGAGCCAGCTTGCCAAGGGGAAAAACAAGGCAGGAGCCAGGGCACCCCCACCCCGTTCATCAGGCCAGCTTTCGTAACATCAGAGCCCGCACCTGCAGCCAGGCTCCCCGTGCAAAGACCTATGTGACACTGGGCCAACCCATCACCCGGCGTGGAGCTGTTTTCTTACCTCCAAGTTGACCTCTGTCTTTCTAATTTGGAGGAAAACACCAACTAGAAAGCAAATTTACCCAAAGCACTAGTCTTTGGGGGGACCAGGAAGAACATCATAAAATAAACACCAGCCTCCCCTTCATCACCTAAACAGCAAGTTCACCATTTGGTGGGTACCCTTCCTAGCTGGTTCTTGTATCAGGGAATGATGGGGTCTTCATGCATCTGTGTACATCTACAGCTAAAAGTATAAATACATATGCACATGCTTTCGAAACACAGGAATATACCAGATACATCACTCTGCATCTGATTTTTTTAACAATATATCATGAAACTCTTTCCAAGACAATCCACTTTATAGTATATCGGATTTCATAATTGATTCACTCTTCCCCTTACTACTAGACTTGGGCATCTCTAAACTTTTACTTGTAGTCACAATGCTACACTGAGCAGCCTGTGCCTATAGGTACACCTGTCAGATTCCCAGGACTTGGAATACTGGATCCAAGGAATTTTCAGTTTTAATAAGTACTGTCAAAGTACCATCCAAAATGGTAGTACCAATTTGCACAACTCAGTTATGTCCAAGAGTTGCAAGCTGCTCCCTGGATCACAGGAAAAAAGCTCAGGGGCCCAGAATAAAGATCCCTGGGCCACCTTCCACCACTTCATCCCATCCTTTCAACCAGTGCCACTCCATTTCATTTAATATATTGGCTTTCCATGGAAAATTTTACCAGGGAAAGAAAGGAGGACTGCTCTGCCTAAAATTTTTGAAAACCTCCTAAATGATATTCATAACTGCTAACACTGATGCAGTATTTACTGTGTGCTGAATGCTTTACAAGGAAAATTTCCTTTCATGCTTCAACAGCCTCATTTTACAGATGTGGAAATTGAGGCATAGAAAAATGACTTTTATAAGTATGCTGACAAGAGATGGAGCCTAGACAGACCTAGGCAACTGCACTAGGTCAATCCTCCAGAGAGAGGATTGAACACACAGACCCACAAATACAACTGTGCTTCCAGAGCTAGGCCTATTGACTTCTTTGAACCAACTTTATTTGAGAAGCTTCTAGGTCATCAGCTTTCTGCCCAGACTGGTGAACCCAGGGAACACTGTCACTTTGAGAAGATGCCTGCACCTCCTCTTCTCCCTGAGGGCCCTGCCACCTCCCATTTCCTTGCCCCTCAAACGCAAAGGCCATCATCATCTGTATTCCTGACTCTTCAGGGCCTCCTCCTGTTTCAGGGCTGCCCTTCCCATTTCGCAGCTGCACACCCTGAAGAAGGAAGAAGAGCCCAGAGGCAGAAGATTGCTCACCAGGCAGCAGCAGGAAGGAGTCAAGGCCCTGCTACCTCCAATTCGGTGTCCATGGCAAGAATACCGGAGTGGGCTGTCAATTCCTTCCCCAGGGGATCTTCCTGACCCAGGGATCGAACCCACATCTCTCACCTCTCCTACAGTAGCAGGAGGATTCTTCACCACTGGTGCCACGCCGGAAGCCCCTGACCTTAGCATCTACCACCCCTCAATTCCTCTCATGGAGCCCATCCACATGCAGAAGGCAAGGAGCCAGAATGTTTGCACGAATGAATGGCAGCACGAGCCTGCATTCCAGGAATTTCAGTCCAAAAGGGTAGGTGGGGGGATGCAAAAAGGAAAGAAAAGCAAAATGAGGGGAGAGAAAAGAGAAAGAAGAAATGAGGAAGGGGCAGATGGGGCAGGAAAGGGAATGTGAAGAGGACTGCTCAAAAGCACCAGCGGCCTAGTCTTGAACCCCCAAACCAGCTCCCTGCTTCATTCCATCTGCAGGAAGATGAAGAAAAGCAGAAGTGCAGACCCTGGTCCCTCGCAGGAACATTGCATAATCAAAAGAAAAGGAACTTTTCTGCTTGGAGAGAAGCTTGCAGTTGAGTTCCCATCAGCGGGGTATCCCGTACTTTCCCAGAGGCCCCAGCCCTGAGGGCTTCAAGGAAAGCATGGCATCAGACAGGCATCCCTGGCTCCTAGAAGGTGCAGGGAAAGGAGCGCAGGGCATCCAGGTGTGAGGAGGCCAGCGCCATCCACGCAGGGCTTCCCTGGTCTGACTCCATGCTGTTCTGGTGCAAGTGAAGCCGCTGAAGCAACTGAACCTCTTACAGGGTACTTTGATTACTGTCAGTTCCTGGAAGCCGGAAGAATTATTGCAGCGTTGTTGGTAATAGCAAAAGATTGGAAACACCCTGAATATCCATCAAAAGGAATTGTTAAACAAATAAAATAACGGCACATCCACATATAGGGGTGTCATGAAGCTATTAAAAAGAACAAAGTAGCTTGATATGTCCTGATATAAGCCAATCCCCCAGATAAAATGAGTAATCAAAGAAAGGGACTTCCCTGGCAGTCCAGGGGCTAAGACGCCAGTGCAAAGGGCACAGGTTCAATCCCTGATGGGAGAACTAAGGTCCCACGTGCCACATAGCACAGCCAAAAGATTTTTTTTTTTTTAAAGAAAAAGAAAGTACAAAAGAACATAAAGAGCATGTTAGTTTGAGTAAATGGCACAAGGAACACAGTAATGGAATGTGTGAGCTCGGTCGCTTTCGTGGTGTCCAACTCTTTGCAACCCTATGACTGTAGCCTGCCAGACTCCTCTGTCCATGGCATTTCCCAGGCAAGAATACTGGAGACTCCCATCTAAGGCACTGGGAATTCTGCTTCTCAGCCTGAGTGATGGGTACATAGGCATTCATTCTTTAGACTGTACATGCTTTTGGATGTATGCTATTTCATAACTGGGCTTCCCTAGTAGCTCAGTTCGGAGAAGGCAATGGCACCCCACTCCAGTACTCTTGCCTGGAAAATCCCATGGATGGAGGAGACTGGTAGGCTGCAGTCCATGGGGTGGCAAAGAGTCGGACACGACTGAGCGACTTCACTTTCACTTTTCACTTTCATGCCTTGGAGAAGGAAATGGCAACCCACTCCAGTGTTCTTGCCTGGAGAATCCCAGGGACGGGGGAGCCTAGTGGGCTGCCATCTATGGGGTCGCACAGAGTCAGACACGACTGAAGTGACTTAGCAGCAGCAGCCGCAGTAGCTCAACTGGTAAAGAATCCACCTGCAATGCAATGTATAGTCCATAGGGTCACAAAGATTTGGACACGACTGAGCGACTTGCGTTTTCACTTATTTCACAACTAAAAATTTTAAAGGTGGGAACACGTGTATACATTTATGGGTGCATATGCACAGAAAATCTCTAAAAACTTCAAAGAGTGAATGCCTCTGAGAAGGGAAACTGGGGGTGGGGGAGCCAGTGGGGCAACAGGAGGAAGAGTTACTTTGACTCTATATCCTTTTATAACTTTTCAATATCTTTTACCATAGGCAGGAATTGCCCATCTTAAAAAAAAAAAAGAAAACCCACACCAGTCACTGGCAATTCTCCAGGGTGTTTCAGCATCACAAATCGGGAAAGTACCCACAGGGCCAGTTTCCCCATTTTACAGCTGAAGAAGCCGCAGCTCAGAAGCTCAGAGCTCCGATCCATGGCCACACAGCGTGTAAGTGACAGACGCAGGAAGCCAAGCCACGACTCCAGGTGCAGGCCAGTGTCCTCCACCCTCGCTCTCTCAGCCAGGGGCTCCCAGGCAGCTCCCACCCAACACCACCCGCCGGGCCTGGCCACAGCCTCCAGCACCCCCTTCCCCCAGCCTCAGTCACAGAAGGGGCGAGGAGAATCAGGGCAGGGGCCCGGGATGGGAGTGAGGGGCAGAGTCCAGGCTGGAGGCACCAGCTCTGGAGGCTGCCTCCAGCCTGTGGGCACACGGACGGGCAGGCTTCAGGGTTCCTAGCTCCCATCCTGACACGCCGGGCGCTGTAACTGCGTGGCCTCTCCCCTGACCTCAGCAGGCATCCTCCTGGAAAACTGACCCCACCCCGCTACCCCAGCAAACCCGCTGGAGGAGTCCCACATTCTGGCCACTTTGCAGTCAAAACCACAGCTGGACAGGAGGGGAAGCACTTACCCTGAGGTCTTCCTGCCAGCAACCAGGCACCAGACCGACCAGCTCAACAGCCTTAGATCCAGACCCAAGCCAGCGGTGGACACCAGGAGCCAAACCAGATGCTGGTCGTAAAATACCCCCCTTGTCGGTGTGTTTACATGGAAGGACATCTTAAGGGCAGCGTAGAAGAATCATAAAACCTCAGAGCTGGGGATGCGGGGAGCGGGGATAGGAAAACTGGATCCTAAAATCCACCATGCCTGCTTCATTCATGGAAGGCCATAAGCAACTCCAATCAAATTTTAATACTTCCTTATTTAACAAATGCTAACAACCTGAGTTCACATATTCTGTTCAGCAAACAGTACCTCACCACGAGCCAGGCACTGGGAGCATGGATGGCAATTAGAACAGCTAACATTTGGAAAACGTTTACTCTATAACTTAACTCAGCGGTTCCCAATCTTTTTGGCACCAGGGGCTGGTTTCGCAGAAGATAATTTTTCCACCCACTAGGATGGAGTTGGGCAAGGGGCGGCAGTGGGGGAGGGGGGTGGATGATTCAAGTGCATTACATTTATGGTGCACTTTATTTCTATTATTATATCGGCTCCACCTCAGATCATCAGGCATTAGATTCCAGAGACTGGGGACCCCTGGCTTAATACATACTTGGCCTCCTAAGCACACAAGACTTCATTTAGTCCTCAGGGCAGTTCTGTGGGATAATCTGTTGTTAAACAGAGGAGGAAGTCAAGGCTTTGGCAGGGGAAGTAACTTGTCCAAGGTCAGAGAGCTAGAAAATGGCAAACTGAGGTCTGCCAAGCTCCAAAGCCCATTCCCCACTCATTGAGTGAGACACTGCCCAGTGCACAAGGGCTCGAGAGCAGAGCGGGGTGGAGATGGGGGTAGGGGACAGGGAGTGAATCTGGGCTTCCTCTAAATCTGCCCTGCCTATAAAGGGCCAATCAGGCCTGTTACTTCCCATTCCCTCAACTCTGGGGTTGGGGAGATTCTCCCCAGGAGTTCCAAACAAATCAAGAGCCAAGAATCCATCACAGGGCCAGTTTCCCCATTTTACAGCTGAAGAAGCCGCAGCTCAGAAGCTCAGAGCTCCGATCCATGGCCACACAGCGTGTAAGTGACAGACGCAGGAAGCCAAGCCACGACTCCAGGTGCAGGCCAGTGTCCTCCACCCTCGCTCTCTCAGCCAGGGGCTCCCAGGCAGCTCCCACCCAACACCACCCGCCGGGCCTGGCCACAGCCTCCGGCACCCCCTTCCCCCAGCCTCAGTCACAGAAGGGGCGAGGAGAATCAGGGCAGGGGCCCGGGATGGGAGTGAGGGGCAGAGTCCAGGCTGGAGGCACCAGCTCTGGGGGCTGCCTCCAGCCTGTGGGCACACGGACGGGCAGGCTTCAGGGTTCCTAGCTCCCATCCTGACACGCCGGGCGCTGTAACTGCGTGGCCTCTCCCCTGACCTCAGCAGGCATCCTCCTGGAAAACTGACCCCACCCCGCTACCCCAGCAAACCCGCTGGAGGAGTCCCACATTCTGGCCACTTTGCAGTCAAAACCACAGCTGGACAGGAGGGGAAGCACTTACCCTGAGGTCTTCCTGCCAGCAACCAGGCACCAGACCGACCAGCTCAACAGCCTTAGATCCAGACCCAAGCCAGCGGTGGACACCAGGAGCCAAACCAGATGCTGGTCGTAAAATACCCCCCTTGTCGGTGTGTTTACATGGAAGGACATCTTAAGGGCAGCGTAGAAGAATCATAAAACCTCAGAGCTGGGGATGCGGGGAGCGGGGGTAGGAAAACTGGATCCTAAAATCCACCATGCCTGCTTCATTCATGGAAGGCCATAAGCAACTCCAATCAAATTTTAATACTTCCTTATTTAACAAATGCTAACAACCTGAGTTCACATATTCTGTTCAGCAAACAGTACCTCACCACGAGCCAGGCACTGGGAGCATGGATGGCAATTAGAACAGCTAACATTTGGAAAACGTTTACTCTATAACTTAACTCAGCGGTTCCCAATCTTTTTGGCACCAGGGGCTGGTTTCGCAGAAGATAATTTTTCCACCCACTAGGATGGAGTTGGGCAAGGGGCGGCAGTGGGGGAGGGGGGTGGATGATTCAAGTGCATTACATTTATGGTGCACTTTATTTCTATTATTATATCGGCTCCACCTCAGATCATCAGGCATTAGATTCCAGAGACTGGGGACCCCTGGCTTAATACATACTTGGCCTCCTAAGCACACAAGACTTCATTTAGTCCTCAGGGCAGTTCTGTGGGATAATCTGTTGTTAAACAGAGGAGGAAGTCAAGGCTTTGGCAGGGGAAGTAACTTGTCCAAGGTCAGAGAGCTAGAAAATGGCAAACTGAGGTCTGCCAAGCTCCAAAGCCCATTCCCCACTCATTGAGTGAGACACTGCCCAGTGCACAAGGGCTCGAGAGCAGAGCGGGGTGGAGATGGGGGTAGGGGACAGGGAGTGAATCTGGGCTTCCTCTAAATCTGCCCTGCCTATAAAGGGCCAATCAGGCCTGTTACTTCCCATTCCCTCAACTCTGGGGTTGGGGAGATTCTCCCCAGGAGTTCCAAACAAATCAAGAGCCAAGAATCCATCCATGAACCTTACCTCTCTGCTTCAGCTCCAGACCAAGGGCCCTGATGACCTGCATACTGACAGCCTGCGCCAGGAGGATTCGCGCGAGAAGGGACTCCACACCCTCATCCCCACTGATGGAGACCCAACTCTGCAGGGGCCCACAGACTCGGGACCCTCTCCGCACTTCCCTTGCTCTGAAGGCCAGGACAGTCCTTCCAGGCAGGGGGTGGTGCTGCAGGGGCAGGGAACTGGGCTGGCCACAGAAAGCGGGTTCTAATCTAGGCTCTGCCACTGGGTCTCTTTGGGAAATTTCCCTAATCTCTCTCTCTGGATGTCTCCACACCTGTAACAGTGGGGTAAACCTCTAAATCCCATGGGGAAGGGAGTGTTGGGGGTTTTTAAATATTTATTTATTTGGCTGCTCTGGGTCTTAGTTGCAGCATATGAACTCTAAATTGTGGCATGTAGGATCTAGCTCCCCGATCAGGGTTCTCATCCAGGCCCCCTGCACTGGGAGCATGGAGTCTTAGCCACTGGACCAGTAGGGAAATCCCAGGGAGGGGAGTATTGTTAAAGAGACTCAGTCATGTAAACTTCTTGAAAGAGCTTAAAAACACAAGACATAGTTTACACATGTGAGGTATCATTCCCAGTGCGTGCGTGTGTGCGTGCGCGTGTGCGTGTGCGTGCTCAGTCGCTCAGTCATGTCTGACTCCTTGCAACCCCATGGACTCCTGGTAGCCCGCCAGGCTCCTCTGTCCATGGGACTTCCCAGGCAAGAATACTGGAGAGAGTTCCCATTTCCTACTCCAGAGCACCTTCCCGACCCAGGGATCAAACCCACGCCTCTTCTGTTCCCTGCATTAGCAAGAAGGTTCTTTACCACTGCACCACCTGGGAAAGCCCCACCACTCCCAGGATAGCAGGAGAAACAACTATGGTCTCTGGCATGTATTAGGTGCTCAGTAAATGTTTACTAAATAAATGAGAATTATCAGTATTGTCATTATCACTCCCTGGAATCTGTGAACAGGACAGAACCCTCAGGGCAGGGGACAAAGGGTGGCTCCCCACAAAGGCCTCCAACACTGGGACTGACAAGGACCATCAGAACAGAACTCCCAAATCTCCCTGCATTGTCTGCTTTCCAGCAAGTTCTTCTCACACCCACAAACTTCCCTCCGTGAAGCAAAGTCCGCCTCGTCTGTACCTGGCACTGAGGATGCAGGCAAGACTCAATCTCTGACCTGCCCCCTCCCCCAACCCAGGAGCCCCCAATCTAGGAATTCCATCCTTTCGAGCATTTATTTTTGTAGATGTATTACTGCCATAGACATTCTATAAGAGCACAGAGTACAGGCATATAAGTATTTACTTATTTATTTATTTAGGGTTCGCAGGCTTCCTCTAGTCGCAGGAAGTGGGCTTTGTGTGCTGTGTGGGCTTCTCCTTGCAATGGCTTCTCTTGATACAGAGCACAGCTCTAGAGCCTGCAGACTTCGGTAGCTGCAGCTCATGGGCTCTAGAGCGCTCAGGCTCAGCAGTTGTGGCACACAGGCTTAACTGCCTTGCAGCATGTGGAATCTTCCTGGACCAGGGATCAAACCCATGTCCCCTGCAGTGCATGGAGGATTCTTAACCAATGGACCACCAGGGAAGCCTGATATAATTTGTACCTGAAAATGCCTATGTTGGGAACCCATGATCAATATTTCTTTCCTAGTAGGCATACCAGAGCAAGCCTAGGGACCAGAGGTCCAGCCAGGGAATGGGCCACACCAACACAGCAAGGTAAGGGCAGGAGAGAAGTCTCCAGCGTTTCTAGGCCGAGGGGGCCACGAAGGAACAAAGACAGGGGAAGTCTCGAAAACGAGCTGCTCAGGGCCTAGCACATTCCCTGCTGGGGAAAGATAGGGCAGGAAAGAGGAAACAGATGAGAGGGGCCATCAGTGAGACAAGGGGGATTCCGGACATTCCAGAGAAGAGGCTAGAAGGCATGAAACAGCAAGGCACTCAGGGAGATCCCAATGTGCTCTGAGACTCCGGGGGTGGGGACAGGGAACAGACAGGAGGCCAGAGAGGCAGGCAGTGTCATGCTGAGGAGGTGGAATTTGGTTCTGCAGGCATGAGGAGTGGCCCCTAACCCAACACGAAGGAAGCAACCATCCTCCATTTGTCCATCTGCTTATCAACAGGCAGCCACTTGCTTGGGTAATGAACTGAGATCTTTGTAGCAGTAAAACTTAGTGCTTGGACGCCCCAGGCAAAGGGTTGCCATAGATGCTGCAGAAGCACAGATCTGTTCCAGGCACAGGTGGATGCCCTTCTGGTCCAAGCTCTTAGAGGTAGGATTGTGCTGGGCAGCCTGTCCCCAGCAGGCAGCTTGGCCCAGCCTCTGGGAGCAGCACTGTCAACAGGCCCAGAGGTGGAGGTGGAGGAGGCGCACGGGGAGAGGTAAGAAGATTCACTGGCCCCTACCCAGGTCTGCAGCCTTCAGTTTTCACTAGGGGCCCCAAGAATCTAAGCCACTTGCTCTGAACGTGGTTAGAGGGCAAGGAGACGCCAGACGACAATCCTGAGAGTAATGCCAACCAAGAGTGCCAGAGTTTGAGAGACGAGAGTCCCACTTCCTTCCCCACAACCTACTCACTGTAAAACTGGGGCTCTGAGATAGGGTTTCCCGAGAAACAGACTGGAATGGATGTCTGCGTGCGGGGAAGCAGGCCTGGGCAGTTGGGCTCTGTATGACTCAGATTCAAAAAAGAGCCTACAACCAGGCCCGTGCGGAACTCTGGAACTCTGGAGCTGAACCATCAGAGCTGTCTCGAATGGAGGCAAGGGGCCAGCCCTCTGTACCCCATCGTGGATGGGGGGTTACTTTGAGAGAGGAAGCTCCCTGGGCCTGAAGGCAATTCCTGCAGTGGGACTGGACTCTAATCAGCCATCACCCATGGCTGCTGGGACGCGGGAGTGAGCTCTGCCATAAGCCTGGGCAACACAATCTTTTTGATGCATCTCAACCTTTGCAAATGGTTCCCTCAAGAATTTTGCTTAAACCAGATCATCCCAATGATCTCAGAATGAGATGACACATAAGCTCACAGGGGAAAAGCACTTGTCTGTTATTTTTATGTCACTCATAACTGAGCTGATAGAATCTAATGCTCTCTTTCCTGGTTTTAGATTCTTTTTAAGAACACAGCATTTCACTTCAAAGAACCCATCAACGAGCTGCTCTGTGAATTTTTCCATTTATCCTTCATCATTCTCAAGTTCCTAGTTCACACGTTTGAAAAAAAAAAAAAAAAAAAAAAAAAAACTCGGAAGAAAAGCATCCAGAAAAAATTAGGTTAATTATTATCCCATTATTCATGGGGAAGGGACCCACCATCAGCAAGCATATGCATAGCCTTTTCTTTCCTCCACGTATTTCATTCCTAATAATTAACTGGAGTCATATTGTTAAAATTCCATTGACAGAGGAGCCTGGCGGGCTACAGTACATAGGGTCGCACAGAATCAGACACAAGTGAATACAACAGCAACAAATATTGTTTAGTAACCTGGCTTTTTTTTCCCCCATTGCAAATGTTCTTTCAATCAGTAATTCCTCACAGCAAGTGCTTGCTGTTTTTAAAGGCCAAAAGAGCTAAATGAATTCCACTTACCCAATATCCCAAGGTTGTATGTTTAGGATGATGGATGTTTAAATTATTTGCAATTCTTCATCAGTATAAGTGAGTGTTAGTTGCTCAGTCACGTCTGACTCTTTGGGATCCCATTGACTGTGGGATTCTTCAGGCAAGAACACTGGCATCAGTATAAATAATGCTGCAATAACATCACTGGGGCCAAATACTAATTGGTCCTTAAGCCCAAATCCCAGTGCCGACATTCGCATACCATTTTTTTGGCTGCACTAGGGCTTCACTGCTGCTTGGGGGCCTCCTCTAGCTGCAGCGAGCAGGGCTATTCTTAGTTGTGGTGCTCGGGCTTCTCACTGCCGTGGCTTCTCTGGTTACGGAGCACAGGCTCCAGGCACGTGGGCCCCATAGTTGTCGTGCATGGGCTTAGTTGCCCTGCAGCACGTGGGATCTTAGTTCCCTGACCAGGGATTAAACCTGTGTCCTCCGCATTGGTAGGTGGATTCTTAACCACTGGACCATCAAGGAGGTCCTACACTCATGTAACTTCACTGAACTTGCATCTGAGGAATCTAAATAATGCGTTCCTGGTACCTGCCGCCTAGTGCCTAGCTCCATCTCAGCCTCAGCAACCCAGAGAGACAGACCAGCCTTCTCTTTGTTGGTGTTTGAGGGCAAGATCTGTGTCTGCAAACTCAGGAAGAGCTAAGGAGCCAAACCACCCCAGGCTGGGGTCTCCCCACATGCTATTCGCTGTACCCTGAGGCACCTGCATACACAAATGAACCCCAGCTTTCCCCAGCTTTCCCTAGGCATCCCACCTGACTTTTGACCTACTTTAAGCCAAGCAGCACTAACGTAGTTCCGATTCAAAAAATTAGTATTGTAGATTACAGATCTCCTAAGCTTGCATTATCTATTTTCAGCTTTTGGAGATAGTCTTTACCCTTACGTCAGAGCAGTACTCCTTTATCATCAGCACCATCAGTAATATGAACACTTTTTTCCTAAGCAGTGGGAAAGTATTGTCATACTGAACTCTCCTAACTATTCTGAGAGAAATTACTTACTACTCCAGGACATGCTTTAGAACTGTGGTGTTGGAGAATACTCTTGAGAGTCCCTTGGACTACAAGGAGATCCAACCAGTCCATCCTAAAGGAGATCAAATCCCACCTGACTTTTGACCTACTTTAAGCCAAGCAGCACTAACGTAGTTCCGATTCAAAAAATTAGTATTGTAGATTACAGATCTCCTAAGCTTGCATTATCTATTTTCAGCTTTTGGAGATAGTCTTTACCCTTACGTCAGAGCAGTACTCCTTTATCATCAGCACCATCAGTAATATGAACACTTTTTTCCTAAGCAGTGGGAAAGTATTGTCATACTGAACCCTCCTAACTATTCTGAGAGAAATTACTTACTACTCCAGGACATGCTTTAGAACTGTGGTGTTGGAGAATACTCTTGAGAGTCCCTTGGACTACAAGGAGATCCAACCAGTCCATCCTAAAGGAGATCAGTCCTGGGTGTTCATTGGAAGGACTGATGTTGAAGCTGAAACTCCAATACTTTGGCCACCTGACGCAAAGAGCTGACTCATTTGAAAAGACCCTGATGCTGGGAAAGACTGAGGGCAGGAGGAGAAGGGGACGACAGAGGATGAGATGGTTGGATGGCATCACCGCCTCAATGGACATGGCTTTGGGTGAACTCCGGGAGTTGGTGATAGACAGGGAGGCCTGGCGTGCTGCGGTTCATGGGGTCTCAAAGAGTCAGACACGACTGAGCAACTGAACTGAACCAGGACATATGCCAGGAAGATCCCCTGGAGAAGAGAATGGCTACCCACTCCAGTATTCTTGCCTGGAGAATCCCATGGACAGAGGAGCCTAACAGGTTACAGTTCAAGGGGTCACAAAGAGTTGGACATAACTGAGTGACTAACACGTTCAGGACGTAAGTATTGCATTAGCTAAAAAGTTTGTTCAGGTTTTGACCAATCCAATGGTATCATACATACCAAGTGCAGCATGCTTTCATGGGCTACAGTGAGGTACATACGTGCTATGAACTTACATCATGATTTCTATTAGTTTCATCCATGAAAGACAGAATTAGAGGTGAAAGTGATCGCAGAGAAAATCAGTCAGTGCAAATCAAGGATTCAGTCCATTATCTCTGGTATATTTGACCAGAATAAAACAAAACAAAAAAGACAAGGGTTATAATGTCCACTGCACTAACTAAAGGAGTGATGAGAATTGGTTCAGTCAAAGCTGGTCTCATTTTGTAAACTGACATCAGAGGATTATTACAACTGGAATCACAGAAGCCTGTGTGGATCCCAACAAACTGTGGAAAATTCTTCAAGAGATGGGAATACCAGACCACCTTACCTGTCTCCTGAGAAATCTGTATGCAGGACAAAAAGCAACAGTTAGAATCGGACACGGAACAACAGACTGGTTCAAATTTGGGATAGGAGCACATTGCATATTGTCTGTATATTGTCACCCTGCTTATTTAACTTATATGCAGAATACTGTATATTGTCATCCTGTTTAACTTATATGCAGAATACATCATGTGAAATGCCATGATGACTCATAAGCTGGGAGAAATATCAACAACCTCAGATATGCAGATACTACTACTCTAATGGCAGAAAGGGAAGAGGAACTAAAGAGCCTCTTGATGAAGGTGAAAGAGGACAGTGAAAATGCTGACTTAAAACTCAACATTCAGAAAACTAAGATCATGGCATCTGGTCCCACCACTTCAAGGCAAAATAAAAAGTGGAAACGGTAGCAGATTTTATTTTCTTGGCTCCAAAACCACTGCAATGGTGACTCTAGCCCTGAAATTAAAAGATATTTACTCCTTGGGAAAAAAGCTATGACAAATCTAGACAGAGTATTAAAATGCAAAGACATCACTTTGCCAGCAAAGATTTGCATAGTCAAAGCTATGGTTTTTCCAGTAGTTAAGTATGAATATGAGAGTTGGACCATAAAGAAGGCTCAGCACCAAAGAATTGATGCTTTCAAATTGTGATGCCAGAGAAGACTCTTGAGAGTCCCTTGACTGTTAGATCAAACCAGTCAATCCTAAAGGAAATCAACCCTGAATATTCACTGGAAGGACTGATGCTGAAGCTGAAGCTCCAATACTATAGCCACCTATGCGAAGAGCCAACTCAGTGGAAAAGTCCCTGATTCTGGGGAAGACTGAAGGCAGGAGGAGAAAGGGTGACAGACGATGAGATGGTTAGATGGCATCACTGACTCAATGGACATGAATTTCAGCAAACTCTGGGAGATAGTGAAGGACAGGAAAGCCTAGCGTGCTGCAGTTCATGGGGTCACAAAGAGTTGGACATGACTTAGCAACTGAACAACAATAACAACAATTACAGAAGCCTGGGGCACACCCAGCTTTATCTTGGTAGACACAAAAGAACACACACACACACACACAAAGAGATGGTTCTTGCTCTTGACAGGTGGTATTACAATCACTCCAATTTTCCCAAACTAGAAAATTACTCAAAGGATCCTACTGTGCTCCGACAGGCAAGCTGCACGAGGCTTTGGCAGTTTCCTTTATAACTTACTTTGTTCATTGTTTCATTCATTTGAATACTATGATTCCAGTCTACTCTATTTAGGTATTGAGGATCTATCAGTGAACAAAGCAGATAAAAATTCCTACCCTTCTGGAAATTTCATTCTCGAGAGGGGAGATGGCAATCAAGAGGTAAAACCAAACCGTGTGTGTGAAAGGGGAAAATGAAGTGGGCAGGGGACAGACAGATGGGAGTGTGGTCAGAGCAGACCTCCCTCACTGGGGGTTGGGGGGTGGGGGACGGGGTTGGGTCCTGTGGGCATCTGGGGAAGGGCATGCCAAGAGAGCAAAGGCTGCAGGGTAATGCTGGGGGTGCCTGGCTGTTCAAGAACAGGAAGGAGGCCAGGAGGGTTGGGGCAGAGGAAGCCATGGGGGAGAAGGAAAGAAACCAGGACCCTGACTTTGGTTTTTACACCAAATGGAATCTGACAGTCATTGAGGGTTCTCAGCAGACGGTTGACAAGAGCTGACTAATGTCTTTTAAGAGAAGCTCGTATCATTTAATCTTTCCCTGAACTTCTTATCAAGATCTTATTTAGGTTGAGATCTGACGCCACAGAGGTATGCACATGCGCACGCGTACACAACGCGCGCCAAAAAAGATGGCCACACACACCGGTGCGCGCATGCGCACACGCATCAAGAAAAAGCAAAGAAGCTGCCTTACTCTGGTTCCGGTCCAGGACACCCCGCCACCGGCTGTCTGCGTGGCCAGTAGCCGGTAGAGAATGTCGCCTGACCCTGATGTCCCCAGCCGCATAGCTCACCCCGAACGCCCGCATTCGTGCCGCAGCACCCCAAATGCCCCCACGCATCAGGCTGCTGACGGTGCTGTACGGCCGCCCCTCCATCAGCCAGTGACCGGGACACTCCAATGGCGTGGGGGTCTCACCACACCCGTGCTTGCACAAGGCTCAGGGATCAGGGTCGCCTTTCTCTCCTGCGCTCGCAGTTCACGCCCCACAGAAGCCCTTCGTCCTTCCAAGCAGAACCCACCGCATGTGAACCCAGGAGAAACCCCCAGCAGAGCCCCAGGGTGACCACCTTTGCAGGAAGCCTGAAAGGCGATCATCTTGAGGGGTAGGAAGGGGCTAAGCAGAAAGAAAAAAAAAAAAGCCAGGGGAGAGCCAGCACATAGTGCTTGCATTATCATCCTAAAGATCAGTTCTGGGTATTCATTGGAAGGACTGATGCTAAAGCTGAAACTCCAGTACTTTGGCCACCTCATGCAAAGAGTTGACTCATTGGAATAGACTCTGATGCTGGAAGGGATTGGGGGCAGGAGGAGAAGGAGACGACAGAGGATGAGATGGCTGGATGGCATCACTGACTCGATGCACATGAGTTTGGGTAAACTCCGGGAGTTGGTGATGGACAGGGAGGCCTGGCATGCTGAGATTCATGGGGTCGCAAAGAATTGGACACGACTGAGCAACTGAACTGAACTGTGAGCAAAGCTTGTTCCATGCACTTTATGCACTTACTCATTTAATTCTCACAACAGCTCCCACAAGGTCTTCTGATTGTCCCCATTATACAGATGAAAAAACTGACACCCAGAAAAATAAACTTGCCCAAGGTTAGAAACAGTCCATGGCACAGCCACGAACAATTCAAACCCAGGCTGTCTGACTCCGGAGGCTACATTTCATCCCCTGCACTGGATGGTCCTTCCCACTGATTCACATTATTTCTCTAGAAATGTCGGGAGGTTCATTTAGCGCTGATCACAATATACGCTCATTGATTCCTTAGTACTTAGTATGTGCCAAGCACTCTACTAGGCCCTGAAGCTTCTGGATAAAGGCGTCAAACACAGTCTTTGTCCTGAAACAAACAGGAAATCCTTCCTTTAAAGCAAAAGTGCGCTAGTCATCCTTCTTGGAGGACCGGAGGCTGTTCCAGAACATTTGGTGTGGCAAGCAGAGGGGCTGCCAAGTGGAGAGGCTAGGGCACTCCACTCCAGGAGGGAAAAGCAGGGATGGGGAGGGGAAGGGAGAGGGGCATCCTGGTTGCAGTTTTCACCACATAGCCTGGTTCAGCACCTCTCCCCCAATGAATGCATGATGCCACAGAAAACACCAAGGTGTGGGCGCTATAAACAGCTAGACTCCGATTTGAACCTCACCTCTGTCCCCATGGGGCTTCCCTGGTGGTTCAGATGGTAAAGAATCTGCCTGCAATGTGGGAAGACCCAGGTTCGATCCCTGGGTCAGGAAGATCCTCTGGGGAAGGGAATGGCAATCTGAGCCAATATTCTTATCTGGAGAATTCCATATGCTATAAACAGCTAGACTCCAATTTGAACCTCACCTCTGTCCCCATGGGGCTTCCCTGGTGGTTCAGATGGTAAAGAATCTGCCTGCAATGTGGGAAGACCCAGGTTCGATCCCTGGGTCAGGAAGATCCTCTGGGGAAGGGAATGGCAATCTGAGCCAATATTCTTATCTGGAGAATTCCATGGACAGAGGAGCCTGGAGAGCTACAGTCCATGGGGTCGAAAAGAGTCGGACACAACTGAACGACTAACACTTCTGTCCCCATGGGTGTGACCTCAGGAGGCTAAACCATCTCCCCCCACCTCTCTGGGCCTCAGCTCCCCCCCGTGCAATGCAGGTGAGACCTACACCCCGCCCAGGGGCGCTGGAAGGACTGGCGGTTACAGCATTCTCTGTGCTAAGAGCCTAAACAGCGAGCACCCAGTAAATGTTAGCTCTGGTCACAAATGTCGTCCTCACCACCACATCACCGTCCAGACAGCCAGAGAACTTTGCACGGAATGTGGCCAGCGAGGCTGTAAGTGGTTGTCAGTCAATATCTGTGCTCAGGTCTCCCTGAGCCCACCGCCGACTTCCTGGGCAGCATCACCAGCGGTGTTTGTTCCATGACTGTAAACACCCACAGCAGTGGTTCTCCTTTCTGGAAGGGCCCCTCACCCAGCGGGCCTCGCAGCCAAGACTGGGTGCTCCCTCGAAGACTGGATCTCAACTCGGGGCCATCAGGTCGGGCAGCCAAGGCGTGGGGAGACCTCTGGGTGCCAGGCAGGCTGTGCCCACAGGGACTGCTTGCTAGAAACAGCACGTCCCTCAGGACGGGCGGCGGCTCTGGAAACTTCTCTGCTTCTCAGCAGACTCCGCGAAGGCCCTGAGGGAAAAGCTGTGGGACTGACAGTCTGATGTTTATTCCAGAAGGTGTGAGTTTTGCATCACAGCACGTGGCAAGCCTTTGATCCGGGAGCACTGAGAAGGGAGGGGCTGAGCACTCTTGAGTGCGGCTGGGGGCTGGGAGAGTGGGGTGGAGTTGCAGGGTACTCCAGTCAAGTCCACCAGTATTTGTGCCTCTGGTATGGCAGGCACTGGAATATTCGTTACTTTAATAAACAAATGAATGAAAATAATAATGATACAATAGAATTTTTCCAAAAATACTTCCCCCCCCACACACAACTCATTTCTCTTCTAGTTTTTCCATCTGCCGACAGAGTTTGACAATTTACATAACTACAAAGGCTACATACATGCAGTTCTGTACTCTGTGTTTTCCCTTAATGTAACATAAATACAGTCATGTTTCTACCCAGGCTTCATAATTAACAGCTGCGTGTGTTAACTACCCATGGTGTGCTGCGCACCACTACCTCCTCACCACTGGACAGCTACCTTGTTTTTTCTTTTTCTGTATTATGGATAATGCAAATACCCTTATAAATGTTGCTTTTCTCTTCTACTGAATGACTGCCTTAGGAAAGCTCCCTTGGAAGGATGGACCGACTTCAAGAGGAGCTGCTGGCCTGGGGTTACAGATGAGCAGAGTAATACCAGGAGGTGCAGGCATGATCTACCCCCACAGGGATCCAGCAAATGCTGTGGAATGAGTGAAATCAACTCGCCCGAGTGACGCGTCCTTAGCGGGTGGCAGGGCCACAGGGGGCCCCAGCCAGGACCCCACCACCCACCTACATGGTCAGAAAGTCAACGACAAGACTTTTTATAGGAGGTGAGTGAGGACCAACCCCCAACTCCCATTTTTTAATAAGAAATAAGGGTTGACAACACAGACCTACTGTAAAGCACAAGAAACTGCTCAGAGTTATGTGACAGCCTGAATGGGAGGGAACTCTAGAGCAGAATGGATACATGGATATACATGGCTGAGTCCCTTCGCTGTTCACCTGAAACTATCATAGTGTTGTTAATCGGCTATACTCCAAAACAAAATAAAAAATTAAAAAAGAAAGAAAGGAGGGTTGAGTTTCAAAATTCCTTTGATTCCACTGGATGGAGAGTGGGCTTGCTGAGAAGCCCACATGCCACCTTGGTACCCTTCACAAACGTCTGTTCTCATCATCCTTTACCCCCATGCTCCTAGATGCCAGGCTCAAGGTCACCTGAGGACAGGTGGCACCTGAGGGCTGCATCACTTAGGCATTTCTCAGGGCACCTCGAAGCCTCACCCAGCCCCAGCACGCAAGGCCCACTCCCTACCTCTGCACTTGGAAGGATGGACCGACTTCAAGCTTCCAAAGCTCCTCCCCAGATACATCCCCAAGGAGGCCCTCTCACCCTGCTGAGATCTTAAATACTACCTTTTCTGCCAAACCATCCTGACCCTTCATTTAAGTTATACCACTCCTCACCTTGGCCATCTTCCTGTTTTCATTTTTTTCCATAGCACATCCACCATTTAACAAACAATATATTTCCCTTATTCACTTATTGTGAATGTCTCCTTCTAACAGCCAAAACCCAAGTTCCACAGAGCTGACAGTTTTGTCCATCTTGTTCACTTACTTCCCCGTTTAGAAGAATAACCAACCTAGAGTGGGTGCCCAACTCAGAGCGGGTGCTAATTAAATACCTGTTGAAAAAAACAAGAATAATAAAATATATAGACAGATTCTTTCTTTGTGTCAGGCATTGTGCTTTACATGACTCATCTCACTTACTATGAGCAATTCTATTATAATCTCCATTTTACAGATGAGGAAACTATTGCTCAGACAGGTTAAGTAATCTGCCCAAAGACACGCAGCTTATCCAGGAAGGGAGAAGAGTGTAAATCCATGCCAAACAACAGAACCTGTGCTCTCACCTACTTCAGGGTGCTACTCACTCACTCGGCCTTTCCTCCAAATATACAGGCAGCCCATGAACCAGCAGATCTTTCTAGAATAAAGACAAGCACCATCCTGTGATCGAAATGGGGAAGAGAAGGCAGGAGCCCAGACAGAGGACCACGGGAGGCCACTCACTTGCGCTCCACTTCCCCAGGGGAACAGCAAGTCTGAGTTTTGGAAGACAGACGCTGTCTGGCAGCTACAGGGTGACCAGGGGGGCCTGTTTGCTGTGACAAGTGGAACTGGGGCTTTGACAAGACGGATGCTAAGAAAACAAATCCTGCCAGACCAGGAAACTGCTTAAACCAAACAGGGCTAGAGAGGAAGTTTAGTTTAAGATGTTAGATGCCTGAGACAAGGTCTGGTCATTTGAGGCCACCTAAGTCTTTTTCTGAGAATAGTCAGAACCCCCCTCCGGCTTAGGGACCACAAAAGGTGGGGGAGGGCACACATGAAGTGGGGCCAACGAGCCAGTTTCCATCAGTCACATGGCAACTCACAGCCTGCCTGGCTGCACACAGGTATGGCGAGTAACGACCTCTTTGGCTTTTGGTTTCTTTTCATTTTTCTTTTTTCTTTTATTTTTTTAGAACTACTTCCTAAAACTCTCAAAATTGTCAAAGATGCAGCTGTAAGACTGGCCCAGCGTTTTGTCTCAAATGCTCACCTCTCCTCCTAAACCACCAGGCCAACCACAACAGAGAAGGTTTCCTGTCCCCTAAAAGGCAAGTTTCCATTCACTGATGGATTCTTCCTTGCTCTGCTCAGTCCCCTTGGCCACGATGAGTCAGGGCCACCAGGGGGAAATCTCCCCAGGGATTTGTCACCTTCTTTCTCCTAAGATTCGCCAACATTTAAAATATAACCCTGCTTGCATGTCATCCCCACCAGGCACCAGTGTCGCCCAGTGCTAACAACTAACGTTATCCTTTCTAAGCAGAGCGCTTCAAAACAGAGGGCAAAGGACACCCCTGGTGATCCAGTGGTTAAGACTCCAAACTGACTGCCAATGCAAGGGGCATGAGTTTGATCCCAGGTCAGGGAACTAAGATCCCACATGCCATGTAGTGTGGCCAAAAGATTTTTTAAAGAGAGAGAAGCCAAGTTCATCTGAAATGGAATCAGGAAAGAGCCTTTGCTCTGAACATGCGCCCCGCCCCCCCTCCCCCAGGATGCTTTTTTTTCCATCTTTGTCCTCAACAAGGAGCACCCACCTCTGCAAATCTGCTAATCTGGACCCTGATGCCGTGGTCATCTCACCCTGCTTACAACTTTGAGGTAATCCCATCCAAATGGTGTGGAAAAGAAGAGATTTTCAGACCCTTTTCCACAAAGCATTATTGCTTTCAAAATTCTGAGCATTACCAGAGCTGACCTCTCTCTGTTCCAGACAAGGTCCGAGGTCAAGCAGGTTTCTGAGTGCAGTGAAATGCACAAAGGTGTGAAATCAGGCAATTCCAGATCTGAACCCCAGCTCCACTGATTACTGTGACCTTGGGCTTTACTTCCCCAGCCACAAAGTTGGCTCATGCGTTGCCTCCAAACAAAATGGCAGCCAACATCTACCAGGTCCATTCCCTGGAACTGCCACAGGGTCACAGCTCACTAGGTGTATACAGTCTATGCTGTCCCGAAGCTTGGGATCCCCTTCTCTTTGCCCTGCCCTAAGAGAAGAAAGGGCTTCTCTGGTAGCTCAGCTGGTAAAGAATCCGCCTGCAACGCAGAAGACCCGGGTTCGATTCCTGGGTCAGGAAGATGCCCTGGAGAAGGGATAGGCTACCCATTCCAGGGTTCTCGGGCTTCCCTGGTAGTTCAGACAGTAAAGAAGCCATCTACAATGCAGGAGACTTGGGTTCGATCTCTGGGTTGGGAAGATCCCCTGGAGAAGGGAACAGCTACCCACTCCAGTATTCTTGCCTGAAGAATCCCCATGGACAGAGGAGCCTGGCGGGCTACAGTCCATGGGGTCGCAAAGAGTCAGACACCACTGAGCGACTAAGCACAGCATACAGTGTAAGAGAAGAAAATGAGGACAAGCACAGAGCCCGCAAGCCTTCACTTCCAATGAGAGCCACAAATCAGGGAAGACTGGGGCAGGGCAAAGCAGCATGGTAAACAGGGGCTTTCCCACGACTATTTCTCAAGCTTGTTTCCCATAAGTGCTGCTTAGCTACTCATACCTGATGCGGGCAGCCCCGCTTCTGAGCTGGCAACCTCAGTCCTCGGGGCCTCTTCCCTGGCAGAATGAGACTGCCAAGCCTGACAGCAGACAATTGAGTTTCAGTTGCCACGGTGAAGGCTCGCAGCCCAGAGCCCGACTTGGTTCAAATCAAGAAACATTTCCCGAGTCCCCGCACATCTCAGGATGCAGAGATGAGTCAGCTGGGCAGTACAATGGGCCTCCATTCACACCTCACTGGCACCTTCTATTGGTTTACTCATCTACAAACTCCCCTGCCAAGCTAACTTTCTCATCCACTCTGACATCCTACAACAGTGCCTAGCACGTAATTGGAGCAGGCACAACGACTGGATGAATTAGTGCCTTAATTCTTGACCACGGCCCAACTTGAGGAAAATGGCCCAAGGGACCTCCCTAAGGTCATGGCAGACCACAGCCCTCATGGACCACCACTTCCCACTGTGTCCAGGCAGGCTGGCCTCCTTTCTGGTCCTTGAACACAACAAGTTCACTTCTGCCTCAGGGCTCTTGCACATGCTAGTCCCTCTGCCTGGCACACTCTTCACCCAAGCTTTCACAAGCCTACTGCCCTCTCATCTTTTAACACTCAGCTCAAACCTTCTCTGGGAAGGAAGCTTTCCTGATGACCCCATCTAAAGCAGCAGTCTTTTAGGAACTTCCCTGGCGGTCCAGTGGTTAAGACTCTGTGTTTTCAATGCAGGGGGCCTGGGTCCAATCCCTGGTTGGGGAAATAAGATCCCACATGCTTGAAGGTGCCACCAAAAGATAAGAAATAAACCAATAATAATAAAGCAGCCTTCTCCACATCCCATCACTCTAACCCATTCTCAGTGTTCTTCTCCTCAGTCTACCTGTCTCTACCTATTGACTTTTTATTTTTCTCTTTCCATTAAAGGAACCACTCTGTCTTCTTCACTGCTCTTTTCCCAGTACCTAAAACCAAACAGAGTACATGCTCAATAAACAGTCAGTGAATGAATGGGCAGAAGACAGTAGATAGAAATAAACAGCAAATTCAAGACCGGGAATGACTGGCACACTTTGAATGCCATATAATTTTATTTGGCAATTATAACTCAGTAAAGATGCTTTTTAAAAGACGAAAATAGGAAATGATTTAACAAGGCTCCAAAAAAAAGGTCAGGTAGGTAGGGGAAGAAAGGCACAGAGATCAATAAGAATTGCAAAGGGAAAAAATGAGCTTTTCAACCAAGAATACAAATTTTAAGAGAGCTATCGTACAAAAAGCAGAAACTGGAGGATAGTTTTGCAACTCCCATCACAAAAAATATCCATGCTCTTTGACCCAGTAATTCCATTCCTGGGAATTATCCCAAGGAAATGAATTCAGAATAGGAACAAAAATAAAGAGGTGCTTGTACAAAGATGATTCCAGCCATGGTGTTTTTAAGAGCAGGAATCTGGAAACAACCGAAATGTCCCATAACAGGGGAAATGTTTTGGTAAATTACAGCATACCCACTGGGTGAAATAGCAGGCACTGATTAAAATGACGGAGAGGAAGATAACAGAGACATGTGGACAAGTGTTTTACAATAATGCTAAGTGAGAGGAGGTGAAATGAAAATACTGAATCCTTTCTAAGTATCGTCTAGCACACCTTCTGTATCTCAATGACTTCTCTCAAGAGCCTAAAATAAAGCTATTCTTATCTCCTTTTAATTTTTTATTTGTGTTTAAAATATTTGTATTTATTTATTTGGCTGCACTGGGTCTTAGTTGCCACACGTAGCATCTGCAATCTTAGCTGCAGCTTGCAGGATCTTTTCATTACAGCATGCAAGTTCTTAGTTGTGGTGTGTGGGACCTAGTTCCCTGACCAGGGATCGAACCTGGGCCCCCTGTATTGAAAATGTGAAGTCTTAGCCACTGGAACACCAGGGAAGTCCCTCTTATGCCTTTTGAGGAACAAGAAAACTGAGGTCCACAGAGCTAAGGAACTGGCCGCGCAGGTCTCAGAGCTAGCAAGGAACTACCATTCAGGAGGCCCCCCGGAGCCCAGGCATGCTCTGAAGCCCTGAGGCAGCCCTCAGTGCCCCACTGTGTGCCCAAGACCATCCTTTCCCACGAGAACACCATGACTGCGTTTGGGAGGCCACACTCACAGATCTGAAGCAGCGGGCCAAAGCGACAGGCTGAGGAACACTTGTGAGAATACAGCCCAAACAAAACAAAATGAAACAAACAGAAAGCAACAGAGAAAACCACCTCTGCACGGGGCAAGAGATCGCAGAGAACAGAAACGTAAGAGTGGCCGGCAAGACCAGGCTTCAGGAGGACCGTGCAAACCACGGGAAGAACCACAAGGCTAAGGAAGCCCCTCACTGGGTCCTGGATCTCATTTTTAGGCCAGAACCGTAGAGATGAGGATTTGCCAGGATCTCCTTGGAGACGCAGGCTGCCTGTGCTCGCTGACGCTCCTCCCAGGGTGCACGCAGTGGCGCTCAGTAAATGTTGGCTGGAATACACTCATCTCACGATGTGCGGATAAAGCAACGAGGAAACGCAGGAGAGGAGATACTAGGCTCTCTGGCTGGAAGTTGGGACTGTCACAGCGTGACCGCAGGGTCAGTCTTGGGCGGGGCTGTGGAAGTATTCTCACAAGGCCGTGGCCATTCCCTGACTCTGCCACATGAGAACAGCTTCCAGTGCCTTGGGAGCTTCAGTTTACAGAGTGAGATGACCTGCCTGTCATGTGAGGGCCACCAGGAGCCACACTAAGCTTCAGGGGAAATTTGTAAAGGGTTCTTTTCTGGGGAACGGTACAGAGATTCCGCCCAGCCTGCTGGGGTCCACATAGCACTGCCTGGAGGCAGAAAGCTGGACCAGAAGACCTCTGCTTCCTTGACACGAACTACCCCGCGCCACCACCATTTTCAACAGGCTTATTCGAGTGTAAACACCATAGATGATCCGAGACTGGATGAAGCCGGTTATTGCTGTAGTGGGGGGATTCCTGTACAGGGGTCCATTGTACCATTCTCCAGACTTTTGTACATGTGTGAACATTCCCATAATCAAACTTAAAATATATATATAAACTTGGGACTTCCCTGGCAGTCCAGTGGAGAAGACTGTGCCGCTACTGCAGCAGGCACCGGTTTCATCCGCCATCAGGGAACTAAGATCCACATGCCACATGGCCAAAAAAGTACAAAATTATATATATAATTTTATATCTATCAAATGCAGGCATTTCACCTAAAGAATCACCAAGGGCCTGACCAAGGTTTGGGGGCAGCACTCTGGAGCCAAACAAAAGACACAGGTCTTTAAAAAAATGATTCTCTGCTAACAGATTTTCTAGGTGGATGTGGAGTTTGCAAACACAAGTCAGGTAGCACCAGCAGGTAATTAAGACGATCTGGGTTCGAGTCACAGCTTAGTCTCTCCTTGGATCTATGACTCTGGGCAAGTCACTTAACCATTCCGCACCTCAGTTTCTTCATCCATAAAATGGGAATGACAGTAGACTCTTCCTCACAAGGTCAGTGGGAGGAGTACAGGACACATAAAACTCCTGAGAAGGAGGCCAGGCCTGGAGTAAGCTCTCAGTAAATGTCAGCTATTGCGACACATCCCTTTTGTAACACGTATAGATATTCATTTTGAAAACCACATATCCATTTGATCAGTTACCTGGAGAAAATGAAAAGGGGCGGACCCGGCGCTCTGGGCCCTCGAGCAGCTGTATGGGAGCCGTATGTCCGTCTCTCGCACCCAGAGTGGCCCTAGCAGGCCCGGGGCCTCCGCTGGCCACGGGGTTAGAGAGCTCCTCCTTTCACAGAGCCAGCACCAGAAACAGGAAGCTGCTTCCTTTCCTTTCCATTCTGAGCTAGCATTTCCTTTTTTGTTTTAAAAAGCATTCCTCAGTCTGCAGCCCAGCCCTTCCCCTGCCCTCTGCAGCCCCAGGCTCAAGCACACTCACAGACAACTGCATTTCTCCTGGACTGTTTTCTGCCCTCCCTGGGGGGTCAAGAGGTTCCCTGGTAGACCCCAAATCAGCGTGTCCTGGGCACCAGGCTAACTGGCCAGTGGGGCCAGGAGGAGGCAGGACTCGACGACTCCAGACCTACAGACCTCTCTGGGTACATCTTCCTCATCTTGTTGGGAGGATTAAGTGAAATCTGTCTCTAATGCAGGTGGTGGGGTGCACCCAGAACACAACCTGTCACCCTTTGGAAAGTACCTCCCCGCGATAAAAGGTAACTTTGCACAGGTAGGTAAATGGACGGGGTCACCAGCCTCTCCTCAACCGCCCCAATTTTAGCTGGAACCTCAAATGGAAGCTCAGTATCATAAAACCAACAGTAGGTGAAACTACATCTACCATTTCTTGTCTCCTTTCCTGCTCCTGCTTTCCTAACTACGTTCAAGGAGGTGGCTCATGGGGCCCATTCTCAGCTACTTGAAGCTTGCTTTCACGAGAGCATCACACAGAATACAGTATAGGAAAGGCTGCGTGAAGCCCTTTCAAGGGTCCCAGACTGGGAGGAGAGGATAGTGCCCCATATGTGCCCAGTGTGTGAGAACACACAGGTCACTTTTTATACGCTTTGGTTTGCTTTTTTTTTTCTTTTTTGCAGTGCCACAAGACTTGTGGGATCTTAGTTCCCGGGTCTGTGGTAGTGAAAGCTCTGAGTCCTAATCACTGGACCGCCAGTGAACTCTCAGGTCACTTATTTCTGACCAGCAAAACTCTCTGTGCACCATGAGTGAAGCTGCTTCTACCAATCTATATCCAAACCCAATCCAAATGAACGGGCTAAACAGGGACTCAATACCTCCAGGTGCCTTGTCAAAGAAAAGCTCCACCACCCTATAAGCAGCTTATCTCATCAGCTTTGCAGAAAGCAAAACCCTCATGATCAATATATTACAGATTGAAGTCTTTCTTTTTCCTAACCATGGCTGGTCTCGTCTACGTAATGCATTATGCTTTCTCCCCTGGCTCTGATTTAAACTTTAAACACAATTCTTAATTCATTCTTGCAATTATTCTGAAGGTGGAAAAATGAAAAGAGGGGAGAAAAATGGCAAGCAAACAGGATGACTTCAGCTCCATTATTGTCAAAGGCAATCCTCCCTGTTAAAACACACCATCGCCGGCCAAGGCTGGAACGATAGAGAAATACAGATGTATATAAATAGACAGGTTTTGCATGTGGCGGCAATCTGAATCAAGACTTTTTCAATGTAGATGGGAAACGATTGTGCCTGGAAATGAATGACAAAGCATTTGTGATCCCAACATCCATCCCCAAGGTATGCTTCTGGAACAGGGCAGAAAGTCAAACAGACACAAAGACACTGGATTCAAAGGCTGTGTCTTCTGGAAGCGAAACAATAAACCCTGTACAATGTATCCTGGTACAGAATGCAAAATCATCACAAATTTAGGACATAAACACAACCCTTAGAGGAGAAAAGGTTCACCCACCCAAGTCCTAGAGGATCTTTCAGTCGAAGGATGAGAAGCCATTGAAAGTACAGTCAGGTCAGGTTCAAAGACTCAAGACAGGCCATTGGGGCTGAGCCAGCCCATCGAGCAAGCTGGCTTTCAGAAAAGGTCCCACCTACTGGACACCCCAGACAGGTCCCCAAGAACCCCTCCAGTCCCCAGGGTGCCTAAGATACTGAGATGGGGCTGGGAAGGCAAACCCATTGGCTTCCTCTCGCAGGAAAACTCCTTGAGGTCAAGGATCCCTTCCCATCCCCCCACCCCCAACATAGGAGGGTGGGGTGGCAGACTGCTGTTTACAGTCAGTCAAGGTGGCATAACATCTCACTTCAGGGCATGACTCCCCACTCAGTGCTCCTTCATAACCAACTGTCTCTCCTCTACTCTTTGTTCAGGTTCATAACCTAAGGGGATCTTCCCGACCCAGGGATCGAACCCAGGTCTCCCACATTGTAGACAGAAACTTAACCGTCTGAGCCACCAGGGAAGTCCAATATGTGTTTCTAGCAAGTCACTTTCCCTTTGGACACTCGGTTTCCTTGACTGCAGATGAGAGGGCTGGACCAGTTGGGAATTTCAAGATCCTTAGGAGTCCACAACTCTATTAAATCAACCCCACAACCAAGGCACCCAAATAGCACTGATCAACATTTGTCGCTGGTGATGAAACCGAGCTTACAGTTCCACAAGGTGCCTTTCATGAGTCTCAAGTGATGAAAACCTCTCCATGGGGCCCCGACATCCAGCTCCCGCTCTGCTGCCTGGGAGCAACGAAAGATCCCTTTTCTAAATGGTCAGCCCAGGGCAGCCCTTGCTATGGGAAACCACAAAATGAGAACACACAATCCTTGACCCAGCACCCAGAACCTCAGCCATGGGGGCCATGTCCTGTCTCCCGTTCACACTCCTTGCCCTCAGGGTGGACACAGATCCAGTGGCAAAGAGGTAAATGCATGAAGGCTGCCATGTTGTAAATCTTAGCACTCCGGCTGGGAAGCAGGGTGGGAGAAACATATGAGGCCCTAAAGATTTCAAAGAACGGGCGGCTGTTAAATGTGTTCATATACGTTGACCCAGCAAATTCTACTTCTAGGAATGCACTCATGCACTCACTGCAGCAAAGTTTATAACAGCAAGACATGGAAACAACCCAAATGGCGACAAGTGGGGACGGGTTCAGTGAACTGATAATGATCACAGGAGACAGCCACGATTAATGATGGTGCATATCTGTATGGACTGGAACAGACAGAAGACATTTACAAGACAATGAGCATGGTGAGCTCCATGAATACATCTCTGTATATTTGTATACAGATGCACAGAATTAAAACACTGGAAAAATAAACCGCCAAATGTTAATAAGAATTAACTCTGAGGGACTTCCCTGGTGGTCTAATGATTAACAATCTGCCTACTAATGCAGAGGACATAGATGTGATCCCTGCTCAGGGACCACAGGGCAACTAGGCCCATGCACCACAACTCCCGAAGCCCACATGCTCCAGAGCTCGGGCTCCACAACAGGAGACACCCAGCAATGAGAAGCCCGCTCACCGCAACTAGAGAAAGCCCGAGCACAGCAATGAGGATGCAGAGCAGCCAAAGATAGATGAATGAATAAGAAAGGATTTAACTCTGAGAGGTGGCATTCTGGGTGGTTTTTATTCTTTTTTTTTAATCTGTATTTTCTTTTCAATAGTGAGCATATATCACTAGGTGTATTTTAAAATACTTTAATACAATTGGAAAGTTAAAGAACGTCATGCTTACCAGAGGAATTGTGCAGTGAGGATAAAGCAGGTATCCATTAAAACAATGACAAGTAAGATGATCTCGAGGCAGCTTCTCATTTCTCAGAATGAGACTAGCACAGAGCGATTGCATCACAGCGCGCTGGTGGGGACCTGTCTTTGAGGATGTGCCAGGCCGCACTTTAGGGAAGCTCGAGCTCAGAGGGTGCACAGCCTGGTGCGGCCACCAGAAGGCCCGGTCATCTGGAACTGGGCCACCAAGTGCCCCTGGGCCGGCCCTTTGTGTTACCGGCCACTTCCTCGGGCTCGGCAGTCACAACTCTGACCAGAAACTCCGCCCCCACCCACTATGGTTTCTAGAAGCAGTCGCGAAGTTCAGAACATGAGTTCTGAAGACTAGTCAGGCTAAGTTCCACCACCTACTAACTCCATCTCTCAGTCCCTCTGAGCGGCAACGTCCTTATGTGCAGAATGGAGAGAAAACCTTGCAGGGTCCCCGTGAGCCTTAAATGGGGAGCACATGCCAAGAGCTGAGCACAGGGCAGGTGACCGAGAGAGTATCTCTTTCCACTGTAAGGAACGGGATCCCTCCACTGCGAGGACACCCTGCCCCTCACTAGGCTCGAGGGCCCTTCCCGTAACCCAGAAGGCACCCCAGCGCAGCTTTCCCTTTGAACTGAGTGTAGAAGTTTCCCGTCAGCCTACTCTGAAAGCACGTCCTTTTTCAAACGCACAGCTGGGGGAGGCATGGCCACAGGCACTGGCCACGTTACTTCTAACCTGGCGGGGAGGGAGGCACTCCCATCACTGTCCCCAGGCAGCAAACCAGAGGCCTCCTGGCACCCGGGCCAACCTGGGCTGCAAATCTGATAGGGCCTCCCTCCAGCACCCCGCAGGCCTCCCCAGTCGTGGAAACCGCAGGTCCTTCTCCAGACCACCTCGGAGGATCGCTGGTAGCAAGTTTCACCAGGAAAACAAACTGCCATGGTGAAAGCAAAGGGTGCCCCAGTTCTGGCTCCCTCCAGGGACAGCTAGAGTCAGAGCCTCCAGCAGGAGGTTAACACTACCAGGTAGGGGCCTCCCAGTTGGCTTAGTGGTAAAGAATCCGTCTGCCAATGCGGAAGACACGGGTTCTATCCCTGGGTCGGGAAGATCCCCTGGAGGAGGAAATGGCAACTCACTCCAGTATTCTTGCCTGGGAAATCCCATGGATAGAGGAGCCTAGCAGGCTACAGTCTGTGGGGTCGCAGAGTCGGCACGACTGAGCAATGAACACAACAACAAGGGCACAAGCAGAGAAATGCCACCCGCCGGGGTAGGGGCTGGGTGGGGAAACGGAAGCTGTGCCAGGGATGTGTGACGTGGACAAGTCACCACCAAGACTCTGGGAATATTTCCCAGAAAAGCAGGAGTTGGACTGGTCAACCGTCCGGTCCTATTCCCAATTCCGAGGCGATTTCAGCAGGCTGCAGTAATGGAGTCAGTCCTGCCCACCTGCCTGGCTTCCCCAATAGTCTGAGAGTGTCCCCAAACACCAGGAACACAGCCTACCTACTTCAGAATCCTTGCCGGGGCGGCAGCAGTGAGCGGCTCAGCAGGCAAACCAGTAATAACCGCAGGTTTGTTGAGTGAATGCACAGCCACGCACACCCCAAGGTGAGGACCACAGCGCCCTCTCCTTTCCTGGCAGCTCCACCATCCAGATGCCCCAGGCGGCTGGGGAGGGGGCCACAGGGGGAGAGCTCAGGCCCTCCACACAGGGTTTTGACCTCTGACCTCTGCACGGCAGAGCTGAGTGAAGGTCAAGGCCCAATGGGGACCTCTTTCTCCAGGTCAGCTTGCTTACGAGGGACTTTTTTCCATAAGACCACCAGCTGAGACTTGCCTGGTGGTCCCAAGGTTAAGAATCCACTTGCCAGGGCAGGGGACACAGGTTCCTTCCCTGGTCTGGAAAAATCCCACATGCTGGAGCAACTAACCCCGGGCAGCACAACTACCGAGCCCACACGCCCTGGAGCCCGTGCTCGGCAGCAACAGAAGCCACCGCGACAAGAAGCCCACGCATCACAACCAGGAGTAGCCTCTGCTACTCAGAAACTAACAAAGCCCGCGTGCAGCAACGAGGACCCAGCACCACCAAAACTAAAATAAATTTTTTTTTTTAAAGAGCAGCAGATGGGAAGACCCCTCGGTGTGGTAAGGTCTGCCTCTGAAAAGAACCAGGAGGCTGGCAGGAAAAGGCAAAGCTACAAGGTCCATAAAACGAGACTCTCCACGAGACGCCCTGCTCTCCCCATGGTCCAGCCCAGACCCGGCCCAAAGAAGATGCACAAACGAGAGAATGAACTGGTATGGGCTGCAAGGCCAGCCAGGTGTCCCTTTGTGAGCACGTCTGGGGAATGAGAACATTCTATCTTGCTCAGTTCTCAGCCCCTGAGGAGGGCCTGGTGGAGACAGGGTGCCGTGTTCTGCTGGGATCTTCAAAGTCACCTCCCTACTTCTGATTCAGACTCTAGGGTCAAATTTTATCTCCCTCCTCATTTCACGACGAGAGGAAAAAAAAAAATACATGTGTGATGAAGTCTGATGGATTTCCAGGAAATCTTCGGAGATTGAGAAGGGTCCAGCACACTGACTGACAGGTAGGAGGCAGACATTAAACCTTGGCTCTTTCCACTCGTCTGGATCCAAAGTGGACCACTGCGTGGAAGAAGGAAGGCAGCCAGGCAGACCGAACCTTGCACATCATCCGACCTACATAAGGCGCCAGCAGTTGGGCCCCGGGTCAGGACTTGCTGGGGCTTCTCATTGAGTGCTTAGTTAACAATGGCCAGGGTGGGCTGGGGTTCCTTGGATTCTGGGAGAAGTCTGGCGTGCTTACGTAAGCCAAGCCCTCTTTTTCAAAAGCCAGGAATCCAATGTTGCAAGTCCAGTCTCTGGGGGCCCTGGCCTGGTATGTGAGAGGAGCCTGCAGAACAGGAAAGAAAGCCAGAATGGACATCACCACTGCCCTGCGTGACCTCACCACAGGCTTCGAAGCAGTCTCTTGGCCTGTGTCACCCACCTCTAGGGAACAAGAGCCAGCTGTCAAAGGGCCTTCCTCCCAAATGTGGCCCGTACTGGATCCTCACTAGGAAAATTCATGGGCAGAATCTCCTGGTAGAAAGCATAAGGACTTACAGACACACGTGAGGTTGCAGGTTTAAGTAGTCTTGACCCATTTTACAGATGGGGAAGCCTGAGATTCAGAAGTCATGGACTTATTATCCAAGGTCAGATAGACAGACCCTGGACCTGATTTCTAAGCCTCAGGCTTTCCACCTACCACACTGCCCTCAAAGGTCAGGATTCTTTGAGTAACAAACTTTCCCCCTATTTTATCAGTTTGGTAAATCTAGATTTCAGAACCATTCTTACTCAGGGGTATTCTTACACAGGGGTGTGTATAACAAATGTTTGATTCCACCCAACTGAGGCCCCTTCGTAGACCACAGCATTGAGAACTGCAAGAGCCCACAGAGACCTCTCCACCCCACTGTTCAGGTAAGGAGGCGAGGCCTAGGGAGCTAGATCCTGGGGTCAAAGTCCCATCCCCCAAACAGCCCGTGTCTCCCCCTTTCAGGGAGGAGAGCGGACCTGAATCCACAGCACAGCAGAGAAGATGGGGAGCTGGGTATTTGTTCTAATTCCCTCTACCAATCCCCTTTGGGCCTTGGGATGGGTTTTTGGCTGCCACAGCTGATCATCCAATAAACGCTCAGGAGGCAGGTCACCGAATAAACCAGTGCAGAGACCTAAATATAGGATGTTCTAGGGTGTCCTGATGCCATTCCTTGGTCAAAATGAGTGACTTTGGGAGGCAGGGTACCAAGAAGGCAAGGTGCCATTTCCAGAGAAATCACCCATCATTCTCCCAGGTCCCCTCTTCGAACTAGGAGCATTTCAGAGCAACATGGGGGGGCGAGGGGGGACAATCCAAGAGAAGCCAACAGAGGACAACCTCTTATCCCAACAACACAGCAGTGCAACCAGGCACATGCTGCTGGACAAGGACCCCTCCTCCCAGAACGGAGCCACACAGGCCCCCTATTGTGTCAGTTTAAAAACTGAACTTTGCTGGGCAAACACACCCGGCTGTGTTCAAGAAACCAGTTTCTCTTCGCCACTTGGAAAACAGCAGCATGCATGCAAGAGGGACAGTTGGGGGGGGGGTGGTGCTGGTCAGTTTGTTTTTTAAGCCAAGCCCTGGTCAGCACTGCTATAGCAACTGAAACAAAATAATAATAGCCAGCACTGATTATATCCTTCCAATGTCCCTGGTTTTGTCGCTTTTAAGAAAATAAAACTGAAGGAAAGAAGCCTACCCCGAGCGTTTTAGAACAAACAGGGCTTCAGGCTTCTGGTGCACACAGAGGATGGGGTCTGGTTATCATGGCCGCAAATCACCCACTGGCCCTAACAGAGGCAATCAGCAATAAGCGGGTGTGGAGGGTTTGGAATGAAGAGTTAAGGTTCTAATAAAACAAAACATCTCCAGATCTGCAGAAGGCCAGATGAGATCAAGCAAGGTGGAAAGAGGCCCGTTCTTCAAAACAGGGTTGCTATTAATACCAAGTGGTGCCTCCTGGAATTTCACAGCTTTCCCAGCCTCTGGACAAAAGCAAGTTGGAAACGCACTAGTTTCCCTCTATTGTGTATGATAGGAGAGGGAGAGACGGCCCTCCACCCCCTTCTAAGAACGCAATAACCCTTTTGGTTGATTTTTCCAAATCCTTTTAATACTGGACTTCCCAGCTATCACTCTTGAGAGAGTAGGGACCGCATGTCTTACTTCTTCTTTACACTGGAGGCTGTCTCCACTAGAACCCCTTAAATAGTGTCATCTTCCCATTGAAGGCTTTGGTCCTCAGCATAATCATTCCTAAACCAAAGTTCAGTAGGGGGAAGGGGGAGGCGGCGTCGGTAGGTTATTATATTTTGAGCAGTGAAACGCTGTGGCAGTGCGAAAGAGACGCACTCAAGGCAAAAATGCAGTTTCAGCAAACACTTTGATAAGCGGCAGACAAGAACCTGGAGGAGAGGAAAGGAAGAAGCAAGACAGAGTCTGGGGCGTGCGGGGAGGGCAGAGAACGAAGGGCCTGCGCTCACTCTTCAGGGGGACCTCCTCCCGCCCCGTCACCCCAGCCCACAGCGGCTGGGCTCCGTCACCCAGGGAAAAGTCCACCATGTGACTCAGTGGGAGAATGAGTCCTGCGGCCCGGCGAGCTGGAAATGAGGTGGGGGCGGAGGGCGGCGGAGGGGATGTCCACGCGCAGCCCACCCCGCCCGCGGGCTCCTCCACCCTCCCTCGCAGGTCGCACCACGCCCCTCCCCCCAAATCCCGCCCAAGGTGAACGGCGCTGGTCCCGGGTCCTCGGGCCGCCGCGCCAGCGAGTGGAAGAGGTTTAAGGAAGCCGCAAAGGAGGTGACCGGGCTCAAGGATGCAACTGGCGAAGGAGTGAACTGGAGTCGCGAAGGAGGTGTTGGGGCGCTTCCCGAGGTGCAGACCCCTGACTCCTCAAACCCAGCGCGGGCCCCCCGATTCTCCGGCGTCGTGGCCCCTTACCTCCAGGGTCCGGATCTCCTGCTGGGTGAGGTCGTTGGACACGGCGCACTTGGTGCGCAGCCCGCGCAGGCTACCGATGGAGATGTCGATGAGCTTCTGGAGCTGCCCGCACTGCTGCAGCGCCCGGCTGGCCGCGGCCCCGGCGCCCCCATCCGCGCCCGCCGCGTCCCCCCCGCCGCCGCCCTCCTTCTTCTCCCCCATCGCCGCCTCGCGCAGCGCCGCTCTATCCATGCCTCGGCATCGGGGCCGCGGGGTGGCCGAGGCGGCGGAGCCCGGGGGCGCGGGCGCCTCGAAAGGGAATCCTCGAGCCGCGAGGGCTGGACGAAGAGCGCCCCTCGGCGCTGCGGGAGCTGGGACGCGAGGACCGCCTGGCTGCCGAGTCCGCCCGGCCGCCGAGTCCGCCTGCCCAGCCGCGGCAGCAAAGCGAAAGCCGCGGCGACCCGACGGCTGAGGCTCCCGGAGCCTTTAAGCGGCAGCGGGGGCCGGGTCAGAGCAGCTGGGCATGCTGGGACTTGTAGTCCCCGCCGCGCACCTGCCGCTGCCCGCGCCCTCGGGGTCCCAGCGGGCGCCGGCGCCCGGCGGTCCCGGCCTTCCCTTCCGCCGTGGGCACAGGCCTCGCGGGAGCGCCCCGCCTCTACGCCCCCGGAGGGTCTGCTGCGCACCGGCTCCTCCCTCGGCACCGGGATCCTGGGGAGCCTTGTCTCCCCGCCCACCCTCGCCTGCCCCCCACCCCTCCTCCTCGCTGGGGCCTTCCCACGACCCCCCAGATGAGGCGAGGTGGAGCCGACGGCCCTTGGACGGGAGGAGGGTTCGCATCCTGCAATTCCTCAGCTTCAGCGGAACCCTGGAAGACAGGGACAATGGAAGTTTCAGAATTTCTGTGTGGGTTTAGGGGTCGCCATCTAGTGGGAAGGGGCGGAGGTTCTCAGAGCCCAGGTCTCCCGATTGTCTAGCCAGAGGAAGGGCTCAGGCTTGGAAAGACTCAGGACATTCTTCTAGATGCTATTTACCAACATAAAGGTCCCCTCCCTCCACCACCTCAACCCAGCAGGCCAGTCCAGACACGGGGTGACAGTTGATTTGTTGTGCCTTTGGGAGGGCTCGAGAGCAAGGAGACAGTCTGAGTTCCAGTAGTGTCTGCCACTGCCTAGCCCCTGGCTTGGTTGGCTCAGTGGACCTGAGTCTGGGCAAATTTCTGGAGGTACTGAAGGATAGGGAAGCCTGGCATGCTGCAGTCCATGGGATCCCAAAGAGTCGAAAGCAACTGAGCCGCTGAATAACAAACAACTGCCAAACTGTGACTTTAGGCAGTTAGCTCACCTTTGAGTGTCTGAGTTCCCCATCAGTTAAAATGGGGTGATAATAGAACCTGATAGGGTTCATGGGGCTTCTCAGGTGGCTCAATGGTAAAGAATTCACCTGCCAGTACCAGAAATACCTGTTTAATCCCTGGGTTGGCAAGATCCCCTGGAAGAGGGAATGGCAACCCACTCCGGTATTCTTGCCTGGAAAATCGCATGGACAGGCGAGTCTGGTGGGCTACAGTCCAGGGGGTCACAAAGAGTCGGACACAACTGAGCACACACACACAATGTGGTTCATATGGTGGTGTAGTCACTCAGTCATGTCCGACTCTTTGCAACCCCGTGGACTAAAGCACGCCAGGATTCCCTGTCCCACACCATCTCCCAGAGCCTGCTCAAACTCATGTCCATGGAGTGGGTGGTGCCATCCCATCATCTCCTCCTCTGTCATCTCCTTCTCCTCCTCATATGAAGAAAGAGTTAATGTGCATACAGAACCTGAATTGATAATTGCCACGTGTGGGCACTAGAGAAATGTTATCAATGGTTACTCTTCCACTTCAGGTCTTCTAACCGTGGCCCCATACCTGAGCAGTGGGCACGGGCAAAATACTGCTCCTGGGCTGGTAGTTGTCTGTTTATGCCTTTCTATACCTTCTAACTCAGTATTCAACACCTCCACCATATTCCCCCACCCTCCCCTCCCACCTCCTATGAGTTCCTATGGGCTCTATCATCTGCTTAAACTGAATAGATAAGACTCAGATCAAAGGTCCCCCACACATCCATACTTTCAACATCTGCCAGCCAGAAGAAATCTCTCTCCTAAACTTGGCTGCAGAAGCTGCTAGTTAAATATCTTGGTATCCTTTTCACAGAACCAAATCCAGAGCATGGCACACAGCAGGGGATCCATAAAGCTATGCAATCCACTTCAAGAGTTTTTCACACAGGTCCTAGCCCCTGAAAGAGAAACTGCATAATGGTGGTTCTCAAACTTGAGAGTGGGTCAGAATCTCCTAGAGGGCTTCTTAATCCACAGAATGATGAAACCCACTCACTGAGATTCTCGGTCAGTAGGTCGAGGATGAAGCTGGAGAATTTGCATTCTAACATGTCCTTGTGTAATGCTGATGCTGCTGGTCTGGGAGCTGGACTTTGAGCATCTTTTTCACAGAGGAAGGTCATGGACCAGGAGAACTATCTCCAGGGAGGATCCATACGCAGGCTACAGTGGTTGGTTCAGAACCTCTGTTTGTTCAGCAGCCAGAGCTGCCAGGGTTGAGTGACTGGCTCTCTCTAGCTCAATTAACAAAAGATTTCCTGATGAATGCCTACTATGCAATTGCATCAAGCTTGTAATTGGGCCTGGGTCAACACATTTTTCCACGGGGCCACTTTATGTGGAAGCCATGTCCTGTGAAGAGCCATTGCCAGCCTGTGGCATCCACGCCTATGGGGGCAAAGGTGTTAGGGCTGGAGACTGGACAAGCCCCAGATCCCTGGCTACTCTCCCGCCAGGCCATGCAGCAGTCCCTCCTCTGTGGACACAGTCTTCCTTCCGGTTTGTGGAGAGCACTCAGTAAGCCATGTGTTCCTTCCCAGTCCATCTCAGGCACACCCCGGCCTTCTCAACTGGGTTTGCAGAACTGCCTCTTAGTGATACAGAAAGCAAAGTTTTTAAAATAATCCCTTCGTTCATCCTTTTCACATTCCATAAGTATTCAGTAAACCAGTCAATCCTAAAGGAAATCAACCCTGAATATTCACTGGAAGGACTGATGCTGAAGCTGAAGCTCCAATACTTTGGCCACCTGATGCAAAGAACCAACTCATTGAAAAAGACTCTGACGCTAGAAAAGGTTGAAGGCAAAAGGAGAAGGGGGCGGCAGAGGATGCAATGGTTAGATAGCATCATTGATTCAACAGACATGAATCTGAGGAAACAATGGGAGATAGTGAAAGACAGGGCGAGTCTGGCGTGCTAAAGTCCATGGGGTTGCAAAGAGTAGGATATGACTTAATGGCTAAACAAGTGTCTACTTATGTGGCAGGCCCTGTTTTGGGCTCTGGGAAACAGTGAACAAAGCAAAGATCTTTACCCTCTGGGAATTTATATTATGGTGAGAGAAGACAGAAAATAAATAAAGAGAATGCACAGTGTGTTAGGTGGTAACAGGTGCCTGGAAGACATAAAGCCTGGAAGGGGACAAGGAGTGTCTTGTTTCAGAGCTGTCTTTGGAACTGAAACCCTCAGTGTGGTCTCTGAATCGCTGCATGACCTTGGGCAAGTCTCTTAACTCAGAGCCCTGCTCCTCACTTGCAAGTTGGAGAGTCTGTGTTGTGAGGATGAACAGAGATCGTTGTGTAAATGATGGTCACAAAGGAAGGGTACCACGTATTTTTGTTTATCCAATAAGTAAATTCACAATAAATTCTTTCTTCCCTTTCCAGAGTGTGAGATGAATTTTAGTGAGATGAATTCATCTGTCAGATGTTTGTTTTAATCTTTTAACATTTTTTCAAATTTTTATTTATTTATTTGGCCTCATGGGGTCTTAGTTGCAGCTGCAGGATCTTCACCGGGGCGTTCGAACTCTTAATCATGGCATGTGGGATTTAGTTCCCTGACCTGGGATCAAATGCAGGACTTCTGCATTGGGAGCATAGAGTCGTAGCCTCTGGACCACAAGGGAAGTCCCCATCTATCAGGTGTTGATTCTTAGGTCTGGCTTTGGCTCTTGAAACTTTTTATGTGACTCCCTCAATGCAAAAAGTTCGCCTCATCTCTCCTCCTACCCCCTCTGCCACAGGACGCTCTGTTGGCAGCACTCTACATTTCCCCAGCTTGGACTCCCCTACCTACATCTCAACACCCCAGCAGCCATGCAAGCACATTCATGAACAGACCAACAAACGAGAAAAATCAAGTCTTTATTCATGTGGAACAAATGTGAGAATGAAGACCACTAATTAACAAGTCAACAAATATATTGCCAAAATAAATTCGCAGAATGATAAGTGCTGTGAAGGGGGGAGAAAGCAAACAGTGATAGCAAGTTCCCAGGGGATGAAGTGCTTCATCAGATGAAGTGGTCAAAGTAGTACTATCTGAAGGATCATTGAACTGAGATCTAAATAAAGAAAAGGAACCAGCCAGCTGGAGCTCTCAGATAGGGGCATTCTGGGCAATGGGAACACCACGTGCAAAGGCCCTGAGGAAGGAACACACTGGCACACTCCAGGAACAGAATGAAGGTCAGTGTGGCTACCGCGTGGTGTGAGAGTAAAACAGGGGTTAGAGATGACGTGGGAATGCTGGAGAGAGGTCAGATAAAGTAAGACATGGGCAGGAAGTTTGGGTTTTTCTCTAAGTCTTTGTTAGTCCTAGTGTGGTCCAAGAGAACTGCATCGCCTGGGAGCTTGTTAGCAATGCAGTCTCCCCACCCCAGATCAACTGAATTACAACCTGGATTTTAGCTAAGAGCCCCACGGGAGTTGAATGGATTTTAAAGTTTTGGAAGCACAGCTCTCTAAGTACGTGGAAGGAAAACCTCATTCCTTGAGAGGTGTTTTAAGAGCTTCCTCTGGGGGTGGAACTCCCCTGGTGGTCCAGTAGCTAAGACTCCGTGCTCCCAGTTCAGAAGGTGTGGGTTCAATCCTTGATCAGGGAACTACATCCCACATGCAGCGACTAAAGATCCCACACACCGAAACTAAGGGCCAGTGCAACCTAATAAATATTTTTCTAAAGAAAAGACTCCTCTGGGGAGTTCCCTGGTGCCCTAGTGGGCTTTCACTGCTGCGGCCTGGATCCAATCCCTGGCCCGGAAACTGAGATCCCAGAAGCCCGAGGCAGGGCCAAATAAAATTAAAATTCCTGTGGCCACCACACGGAGAGTGGATGGTCCAGAGGCAGGGGCAGAAGCAGAGATGCTGAGTCTGAGACTGCTGCAACAGTCCAGACGAGGTGTGGGAGCAGGAGTAGGGAGGGAGAGGAGGAGGCAGAGCAAATAGAGGGGATGGAGGACACGTTTTGGGGACAGAGTCAACAGGGCAAGCTGATGGGTTCAGTGTTGAAGGAGGAAAGAAATGATTCCTTCCATCCTTTGCTCTTCCAAAGACACTTTGGGGCAATATGGGAGGAGCCGTCGAGCCCTACCCTGGAGTCAGGTGTGGCCACAGCCTCTTTGCCATGCCCACTAACCTCCCTTTCCCACCTCCACCCCGAACTCAGGACTCTGTAATATTGTCTTAGAATCTAGGACCGTGCAGGGAGAACTTTGGCTTCCTGGATTTCAGCTGCAGTTACGTTGTCCAGGAAATTCATGGAGCTGCCCTGGGGAGGTGAACTCTGTTACACACTCTCGTGCTCGTTCAACCCTGTATTCATTCATTCATTCAGCGAATGTTTACTGAGCCCCCAGTATGTGTTCAGTGCTCTGCCAGACTCTGGGAATAGAGCAATAAACAGTATATTCCTTTATCACTTACAAAAGGACTTTGATTTGAGCTCAAAGTCACCTGTGTTGTCTTCCTGAGGCCCATCCCTTGGGCCTCTGATGACCTCAGAGGGAAGTATGAATTCCTGAAAGAAGGCCTATGAAGTCCTTCATTTCCAGGCCCTATATGTCTCTTCAAGGCATCTACTACCCAAGACTTTTTTGAGTCAGTGTCTCAATATAAGGATATAATGAAAATAAAATTATCTTTCCAGAAAAGTCATACATGTCTAGTCACAAGAAGCCCCATCCCAATACGCATTGTGATACAACTTCAGGAGGTTTGCAGGTTCCTTTAGGCATAGCCTTGAACTCTGGGGCTGTAGGCATGGCTAGGAGCCCTGCTCAACTGCTGATCCTCACTGCCTTTACACAAGCCATGTAGTGTCTTATCACCACGCATTTGCTCCAGCTGTCATTTCTGCCCACGGTCCTTTCTCTCCAACACTCCACGTGCATTTCTTTTTTCATCGTGTTCATGTAGGATCTTCCCTTGTGGCATGCAGGCTTAGCTGCTCTGTGGCATGTAGGATGCTAGTCCCCCGATGAGGGATTGAACCTGTGTCCCCTGCATTGCAAGGTGGGCTTTTAACCACTGGACCGCCAGAGAAGCCCCATCCCAAAATGCATTTCTGTCCATCCTGTAGCTCTAGTTCACATGCCCCTCCACCCACCCCCTTTCCCACAATAGAAGCAATCGCTAACTTCCATATTCCATAGAATTTTGCATAGATCACTTATCTTTGGTTCTCTCCCTGCCTGTTTCCCTGACTAGATAGTGAGTCTTCTTGGATTCAGATAGACTCTGTATGACCTTGGGCAAGTTTTTCACCTCTCTGAGCTTTTATTTCCTCCTTTGCAAAAATGAGGATTAATAGTCTCTCCCTCCAGGATGGCTGAGAAAGGTAGAGGAAATAAAGCAGATAGACCTGATATACAGCAGTGCTTAACATGTGTTTGAATGAACAAAGGATGGATTGCATTTTACAGGTGAAGAAACCAGGGCCTCTGTTCACGGACACTGAGCCCTGTGGCCTTAGGTGTTCGTTCTAGGAGACATCACCACCACCTGCGCCATACGGTCAGAACCAGCTCTGGGGCAGGTCACAAGANTGTGTTTGAATGAACAAAGGATGGATTGCATTTTACAGGTGAAGAAACCAGGGCCTCTGTTCACGGACACTGAGCCCTGTGGCCTTAGGTGTTCGTTCTAGGAGACATCACCACCACCTGCGCCATACGGTCAGAACCAGCTCTGGGGCAGGTCACAAGAAGGACCCACGTTGACAAGTGGCCTTCTCAGCCTGAAACAGAAGACACACAAATGGTCACAGGCTTTTCAGGCCAAATGGCAGGAGAGGACTATTCTGGGAGATGCAGGGAGAAACTAGTCCAAGGAAGGCCAGGAGGTGATGAGGGTACCCTCCTTGCTCCCATTGACCTTGTCCAAACCATTTATCCTCTTCAGCTTCCAAGTTCTTGCTTGTCCTTCTGAAGCCATTGGAGTCCACTATGTGCTCCTTAACTTTGTGGCTTCTTGTACCAAAATCTCCCCATCTCGTCAGGTCTCCTGTTGTACTTTCCTCTCCACATCATGCTGTTGTTTCGTCACGAAGTAGTATCTGACTCTTTGCGACTTCATGGACTATATAGCCGGCCAGATTCCTCTGTCTGTGGGATTTCTCAGGCAACAATATTGGAGTAGGTTGTCATTCGCTTCTTCAGGGGATCTTTCTGACCCAGAGATTGAGCCCATGTCTCCTGCCTTGGCTGGCGGATTCTTTTCTGCTGAGCCACTTAGGAAGCCCTCTCCACCTCTGTGCTACATCAAAACCCCATCCATTTCCACTAACACCAGCTCATGGCCTTCCTTCCCTTCTTACCCCATGCAGATTCCATGCTCCACCATGACTATCACTGCCCAGTGAATCCCCTTCATAAACCACCCTTCTCTCCCCACCATCTGCACCTGGCCGGGTCCAAGCCCTTGTAAAACCCTACCCTCCACCTTCTCCAGGCCTGTGCCCAAGCAGCTGGGAGCTGGGGAAAAGCACGCAGCCTTGCTGATGGCTGCTGTTTAAATGCATGACCACAAACCTCAAATTGGCACTCTTCGTGCCTGGCAAGCCTACCAACCTTTCCTAGAAAGTTCATTTTCCTGTTCTCAGGGATGGCTGTTCTATACTTTCCTCTGTCTCCCCAAACGCCCCTGCACCCCTCAGCAGATGTCCTTGGTGCACCCTTCCTTGAGAAACTAGAAGCCGTCAGACCAAATCTGCCCGTCCTCCTGCCCATGGCTCTGCTCCCTGCCTCTCCTCCTGCAGCCACCCCAAGGTACCACCTGCTGCTTGGACTCTAGAGCCATCCCCTCCAGCAGGCCTGGGGCCTCCACTCCTGGAAATATCCTGCTTCTCTCAGCATCAGCACCTTCTCCCTTTCTGCCTTATCGTTCTCTTTTGCATGGACACACACATGTTCTAATAACTTCCTTCAGGAAAGAGAGAGAGGGAAGGAAGGAGGGAGGAAAGGAAGAGAGGGAGGGAAGAAGGAAGGAAAAGAGAAAGGAAGGAGGGAGGGAGGGGAAGCACACCACTGCATCAGTTAAGGTTCTAGCAGGGAAACAGAATTCGCGTAGAGGATTCAGCTGACATCAAAGAAAGGGCTACTTACAAAGTTAAAGGAAGAATCAAGGATATTGGGCACCCAGAGACAAACCAAGCTCAGTGGGGGTGATAACTCCTAGCTCAGAGGGAGCCAGGGGAAGAAATAGTGTTCTGAGAGCCAAGGAGGTGGGGCAGCCCAGAAGGACCTGCAGGCATAGAGCACACAGCTCCTGCCCCGAGACCAGATGCGGAAGCAGCAAGGGAGGAGTACGGGGCAGAACATGGGCCTCCCTTATCTCCAGCCTTCATTCGACTCTCCTGCTTTGCCTTCCCTGGGCTGAAGCCGTCTGGTGCATGCTAACAGAAAAGTTCAGGTGATGCAGTGCAGAAGTATCACCCTCCCAGCCCCCAGCGCAGAACATGCGCAGAGAAGGGGTCTTGAAGGGAGACTGGCCAGCACACCTTCCCTCGACCCCACACTCCCTCCCAGCTTTTGCCCCATTTCTCTGACAACACTCACAGCAAAACTTCTTGGAGGAGTTATCTTCACCTCTCATGACTTCCCCAAACCACTAGTCCAGCTCTTGTCTCCGCTGGACAGCCTGACAACCTTTCCACAGGAATTCCTCTTCTCAAGGTCACAGTGGCCTCCACTTTCCCAAGCCTGAGAGACAGCCTCTCCAGCACACTTACTGCACACTCCTTTGTTGAAACAATTCTCTTGGCTTCCTGGTCCCCACTGCCTCAGATTTTCCTCCTCCCCTTGGGCTACTCTTTCTTGGTCTTGCTTGGAGGCCATCCTCACCTTCTGCATTAGCTCCACCCAGAGCCCAGTCCCAGACCTCTCCCTCTTCTCCATGTGGACCATCACCTTTGTGTCTGCTCTGTGGTTGACCAGATGCACAGGGCCTTCTTGTCCTTCAGTTCTCAGCTCAGATGCTGCCTCCCCAGAGAGGCTGTCTCTGACCAAACTCAACAGAGCAACCACTCCCTGCCCCGTCACTGTGTCATGCTGCCTTATTTGCTTCTTTCATCAACTTTATCACTTTGCCCACCTGGTTGGTTTAGGGATTTGTTTCCTTGTTTATACAGGCACTAGTTATTCAGAAGCCTTGCCCGTTGCTATATCCCTAAGACTTCATGCATGGTTGACAGTAGCAAAATCGAAGGGAAGGAGGCAGACCACACCTTTAAAAGAGTGACATAGGACATGACAAACATTAGTTCGGTTCAGTTCGGTTCAGTTCAGTCGCTCAGTCGTGTCCAACTCTTTGCGACCCCATGAATCACAGTACGCCAGGCCTCCCTGTCCATCACCAACTCCCGGAGTTCACTCAAACTCACGTCCATCGAGTTGGTGATGCCATCCAGCCATCTCATCCTCTGTCGTTCCCTTCTCCTCCTGCCCTCAATCCCTCCCAGCATCAGATCTCAAGAGGCAGGTCAGGTGGTCTGGTATTCCCATCTCTTTCAGAATTTTCCACAGTTTATTGTGATCCACACAGAAACATTGGTTAGAACTTAAGAAATCAACCCTGAATATTCATTGGAAGGACTGATGCTAAAGCTCCAGTACTTTGGCCACCTGATGCAAAGAGCCAACTCATTAGAAAAGATCATGATGCTGGGGAAGATTGAGGGAAGGAGGAGAAGGGGGTGACAGAGAATGAAGTGGTTGGACAGCATCATCGACTCAATGGACTCAGGTAGATGGTGAAGGACAGGGAAGCCTGGCCAGATGCAGTCCTTGGGATTACAAAGAGTCGGACACGACTGAGCAATCGAACAACAAATCCAAGATGGTGGATGATTGGAACTTGAGCCTCATTATACGCTCATGGTAATAGATTAGCATCTAAATGCCACACCCACCAGTGTCATGACAGTTCTGAGGCCAACCATAAAAGGCCAGAAAGTGGCCCAATTTCTGGAAATCTCTGCCACTTCTCAGAAATAGTTGGAATAATCCTCCCGCTCATTTCACAGGCTTTGTGAAATTCCTAACCCATAAAAACTAACCACCCTGTATTTTGGGGCCACCTAAGATGGCCCATACTCTGTGGAGTGTGTTTCTCTCTAAATAAATCCACTTCTCACCTATCACTTTGTCTCCCACTGCATTCTTTCTGCGATAAGACATCAATAACCTGAGTTTCCTTAAATGCCAAAACCAGATGTGTGATCTCAGTTAAAAGAAAAGACTACGGGGTTCAAGTTCCAATCTGAGTTGCATGGTTTCTACAGGCACTAAATAAATACCTGTTGAATGAACGGTCAGGAACCTGTTTTGCTATTGTAAAACTAAATTTCTTGATAGGCACTTAAATATTCTCCTGGGTCTTTTAAAAGAAATCTCCTGTCCTCTTAACTTTATACTCGCATGCATTCCCAGGTGGCACTAGTAGTAAAGAACCCACCTGCCAATACAAGAGGCACAGGAGACTCAGGTTCAACTCTTGGTCAGGAAGATCCCCTGGAGAAGGGAATGGCTACCCACTCCAGCATTCTTCCCTGGCAAATCCCATGGACAGAGGAGCCTGGCGGACTACAGTCCCTGGGGTTGCAAAGAGTGGGACACGACTGAAGTGACTTAGCACGCACGCAAGCATGCCTCCTCTACCTCCTCTAACATCACATATACATGTGAAAGTAACCTGAGCAGAGAATCTGGCCATATGGATTTGGAAGTAAATGAGGTCCCATGTTAATATCAGATAATCCTGTAAAGTGAAGACTCAGGATGAGAGCGTCTCTCTCCCTCTTTGGTTCTAGCCCAGGAGGCAGCACAGGGAGGAGCCGAGGGCCATTGCTGTGGAATAAGGCAGACCGGGCTTAAATGCCATTTCTAATCCTCATTCCCAAGGTGACCTCGACCAAGCCACTTTATCTCTCTGAGTCTCAGTGTTCTCCTGCGTAAATTGCCCGGGTAAGGCTGTCAAGAGGGATTAAGGGGACAAGACGCAGAAAGCCCTCAACCTGTGAGCTGGCACAGGACACTAATTAGCATCAATCATTTCCAGAATTATGCTGGGATTCTTTTAATTCCAGAAGCTTCTCTGTGATTACAGTTGCAAAAGGGGATGATGAACACGGTTAGGGAGTTGAGTTAAGGTTGAGCTGTTTCTGGAAGGTTGTTTGGAAGGGAGTGGGAAATGACTAGAAATGTAAATTACTGTACTATCGTGTCCAGGGTGAAAGCACTGAAAAAGGTGGCAGTGTCCATTCCCACAACCATGAGTCAAAATCAAAACAAAAATCAGGAACTTACCTGGTGGTCCAATGGTTAAGCATCCACTTGCCAATGCAGGGAACACTGGTTCGATCCCTGGTCGGGGAGGATTCCACGTGCCAAGGAGCAACTAACTCGTGTGTCACAACTACTGAAACCCATGCACTCTAGAGCCTGTGAGCTGCAGCTGCTGAAGCCTGCGAGCCTAGGGACCTTGTGCCACAAAAAGAGAAGCCAGAGCAATGAGAAGCCTGCACACGCTCACCGCTTGAGCAAGGCGTGAGCTCATCCCTTGCTCACCACTGCTAGAGAAAGCCCATGCACAGCGACAAAGACCTAACGCAGCCAAAAATAAAATTAATTAACTAAATTTAAAAAATTAAAAATATAAAGACCATGAATCACTAAATCTGAATATACGCTAAAATGAAAACAGCTTCTTTTGAGATTCTCTGATTGCATAACTCTAGATACATTCATTGAAGACTGCATAACTAGATACATTCATTGAAGACAAGCCTTTTATTTATCCAGCACCCCTTCTGTGTTCACTACCTCCAGGTCACCCAGCACCCACTGGATTCCAGGTTCAAAAATTCCTAGGATCTGAGTGCCAAGAGCTATTTCCCCCACCTGTAATATAATTAATGATAATACATTGCGTTTCTACTGTTTCATCATTCTGAACTCTTCAGAATTCTTTGATGTATACTAATTTGCTTAAACTCCACATCTCCAGGATGTGGTTAGTAGCTCCATGGGCTTAAATCCAGAGACATTATGTGGTTGCCAGGGGTCACCCTCTCATTCCCAGAATAACCAGGAAAGTATCTTCAGTCCCTGCACCTATCAAATCACAAGCCAAATGACCTTCAAATTACCCTTTGTCCAGAAACCAACCCCTCACCTTTATTCATTCCATCCAACTTACCGCTCTGGACTCAGTTGCCACCTCCTCCTGGAAGCCCTCCCTCTCCTTCTGACTGGCCCAGCTCACTTCTTCCAAGCTGTTAAAATCCTGAGATCCTCCTAACTTGCCCCCAGCATCATAAAACATCCCTGAAATACTTCATTTCTTCACCTCCCTCCTACACTGGACTGGGCACCATCTTTACTCACAGCCCAGTGCTCCCAAAGGTGTGGGGGTCATTTTTTAATTAAATGGGCCAATTTAATTAATAAATGGATCTTTCTCCAGATGAATTTAATATCCTGGGAGGACTTGTTTTATTGGAAATAGAGGCAACTCTGACCTAGTCCCAGGTAGATAGCAAAGACTTGAAAATGTTTTATTGTGCCATCTCCATCCCATAAACACAACCCTCACCCTGATAACTGTGGGCCTCCACAGGCCACCATTTGAGAAAAATTTATTGTCTTTTTTTTTAACTGATCTTATTCCCCTGTTAAGTCGCTCAGTCGTGTCTGACTCTTTGCAACCTCTGTCCATGGAATTTTCCAGGCAAGAGTACTGGAGTGAGTTGCCATTTCCTTCTCCAGGAATTGAACCCAGGTCTTCTGCATTACAGGTGGATTCTTTACCGTCTGAGCCACCAGAGAAGGTGCTAGTTGGGACTAAAGTGAGGCCCATGCAGAGTTAAGTGCCTAAGAGGGGAAGGGCTACTGAAAGATACTAGTTCCTACACTTATGACAGACCTACAACTATTAAGCGTTTTATGAAGGCTGAAAAGCAGCAAACCTGCCTCTTATCCCTTCGTCCCAGGCCTCTGAGAGGGCTTCAGGGCTCAGAAGCACCAAATGAGGTCACATTTCTCTTGAATAGCACAATTACAAGGACTTGAGACACTCACCCTCCTTAATCACAGGCTTCGGTCAGGCCCTGTCCCTGAGGGTGGCCAGGCCTCTGCTCTGGGTGCCAAGCCTGTTGCACAAGCCTGCAGGCTTCGGGATGGGCCTCAGGCAGTCCCCAGTGCTAGGTGCCTGGTCTAAAAGGGCTCCAACCATCCCTAAGATGCTCTCATTGCACAGCTAAAACCAGAAGGCAGGTTTAGCCATTCTTTAGATGGGTCAGAGAAAACCTGCTTATCTTTAGCTAACATGTCCTTACATTGTCTTGAGCACTTTCACTGCATCCCCCGGGAGCCTCACCCACTCTAGGAGTGAAGGGCAATTAACCACTAATGCCTAGTTACACAAGGAAACCAAAGCTGAGGACAATGACTACATCTCCCTGGCTGCTCCTTCTGGGTCTCCTTAGGGGCCTCCCTCAGGGTCCAGTCTCCGTTTGCAGAGGCCTGGGGCAGGCCTTGGTCCTCTGTTCCTCTTCGGGTTCACCTAGGTGTCTCATCCAGGAGCTGACCTTGCCCCAACCTCCAGGTTCCTCTCTGAGTATCCCAGTGGATTCTTTTTCTTCCTTTCTTTCTCTCTTCCTTTCTTCCTTTTTCTGCCACACTGCAGTAGTATTTGGGCTTTTAGTTTCCTGACCAGGGATTGAACCAGCAGCCCCTGCAATTGGAAGCACAGAATCCTAACCATGAACCACCAAGGAAGTCCCTCTCTGTGGATTTCTAACAGACAAATTCAAACGCACTGTGTATAAAAAGATCTCCCTATCTCCCCACCTTCAGCTTGCTGTTCCCACAGTCTTCCCCATCTCAGACAATGGCAACCTCATTCTGCTACTTGCTGGGCCAAAAACGTTGGAATCATTCGTTTTTTTCTCTCTCTCTCTTCACTTCACAACATATGGTATCATAGTTCCCCAGCCAGGGATTGAACCTGGGCCCCCACAGTGAAAGTGCTGAGTCCTAACTGCTGGACTTTAGGGATATCCCCAAAACATTGGAATAATTCTTGATTCTTCTGTTTCTTCCCCCCACATCCAATACAATCCTGTCAGCTACACTTAAACTACATGTGTGTGTATATGTGTGTGTGTGTGTGTATCCCCTGCTAGATGGTCAGTTCTATGAAGTTGAGTCTGTGATCATTTTGTTCACCACCAGGCCCCCAGGATGTAACCCACAGCCTGGCACAGGGCACATACCAATGGAATACTAGCTGAAAGAGAAAGAAAGGAAGGATGGAAGGAGGGAGGGAGGAAGAGAAAGTTCCATCCCTGAGCGTTCTTAGTAATAAGGAGATGATTGAACATGTACCTTAACTGATTGAATCAGGCACATAAACAGAGGCCCATACGTCAAGGTTCTGTTTGTTCTGTGACAGCGTAAAACCAGCACATTTTTCAAGGTGGAAATAACAAACAAACACAAAGCCACAGAGTTCTGACCATGGCAAGACCTTCTGCTCCTTGATCAGAGTGAGACCCTCTATGAATGCGATCCAGGTGGGAGGAGTGGGCGGGCCCCTGAGTACAAATGGACCTGGTCTGAGTTCAGGAGTTGGGATCCAGCGGTCAAGCTGGAGGTCAGGAACCAAAGGCAAGGAGATCAGAGACAGATTAATTACCTCGGCTACAAGTTAGTAGTTAACTTGTTTAAACTCCACAGTAGGTCTGTGAAGTTAGGAAATGTTATCCCCATTTTAGAGATGAGAAAATTGAGGAATTTGCTTAGTGTCACAAAGTTTCAAACCCACAGTACTGGGTATGGTTTTTTTGTTTGTTTATTTGTTCGCCTTTGTTTCCTTTTATTTTGGGTGTTGCTACACAGCTACAGGATCTTAGTTCTCTGACCAGAGATTGAACCCAGGCCCTGACAGTGAAAGCGCTGAGTCTTAACCACTGAAACACCAGAGAATTCTCACAACTACAGTTTGTGCCCAGATCCACCTGACCCCAACAACCGCACTCCTGTAGCTTCTCTGAACAAGAGGCGTAGGCACCGCCTGCAGCTGCGGGAACAGACCTGAGGCTTTGGAAGTCAGAGCGTCCTTGGGCATCATCTGCTGAGTTTGTCTGTCCAACAGCCCTCCTCTGGCAACACACCACTCTTTCCTCTTTCCAGGAGGAAATTCATTCTGTGAGGTTCTGGGGAGCTGACCCTGCCCCTCACGCACCCCAGTTCCCAAAGGAAGACACACACACCGTTAGAATACCCATCCTTACCTGCACAGCTAATGCTGTCGAAGCAGGCCCGTGATCTGGCAGGACCAATCAGAGGCCTTCCCTGGAGTTTTGTGCTGCATCTACTGGGGAAGGTGGTCTTTCCCACAGAGGTTCTAAGTGTGTGGGAAACAGAAGTGTAGGTGCCGTGGGACATCCTTCTTGCTCTGTGAACTGGGGACTTAAAGGGGGCAGCAGGTAAGACAGTGGGCGCCCTAAAGCCTTGTTTGAGCCCCACCTGCCCTGCCCTTGGGCTACCCAGATACACAAATTAATCAGTTCTCCTTTTGACTTAAGCAAGAGAAAGGTAGGCACACGGGAATGGAGAAGATGAGAGGGCAGACCAGGAGCCCAGCAAAGCCTGGACCGACACAAGCAGGATGAAAGCGGGTGGGGGCGGGGAGGGAGGGCAAACAGAGTCTCAACTCAATTTGCTGCCATCCTGACACCCACCCAGCAGCCTGCCGTGTGACTTTGTACCCGGGGTGTACTTCTCTGATCTCAGGCCTGCCATCTGTGGAGGGATGTACTCATTTGCTAAACCACAGCAGAGACTGCTTGTTCCTGGGAAACTGCAGAGAAATGGGACATTTTCCAGCAAAATAAATAAAAAGAGATTGTTCCCAGTCTGGAGAGGGAGGAGGGACCACACATTTTCCGAGTCCCTCGTGGGTGTCAGATACAGCCACTAGGTGCCTTATCTGCTTAACAGTAAGCTACTAAACTGAAGGTGGATACTCAATGGGTATCACTCGCTCAAAAAGGAAATATTTTTGGAATGAATGTAACACTTATCTCAATTGATCTTCGTAAGAGTCCAAGGAGAAGAGCATTAGAGACAAAGAAACTGGGACATTCCCGGGTGGTGAGGACTCCGGGCTTCCGCTGCAGGGGTCTGGGTTCCGTCTCTGGTTGGGGAACTAAGGCAGAGGAAACCAACTGTCCACCAGGGTCGGAAACTCCCCCGAAGTCATGGAGTCGGTGTGACCAAAGCAGAATTCAGTGCTTACTTTTCAGGCCTGAGAACTTGCCTTCTTGCCAGTATCCTAGACCAAACAAGGCAATGGCACCCCACTCCAGTACTCTTGCCTGGAGAATCCCAGGCATGGGGGAGCCTGGTGGGCTGCAGTCTATGGGGTCGCAAAGAGTCGGACACAACTGAGCGACTTCACTTTCACTTTTCACTTTCATGCATTGGAGAAGGACATGGCAACCCACTCCAGTGTTCTTGCCTGGAGAATCCCAGGGACGGGGGAGCCTGGTGGGCTGCTATCTATGGGGTTGCACAGAGTCATATGTGACTGAAGCGACTTAGCAGCATAGAACCTACCATGTGGGGCCTCCAGGAACTAGAACAGAGCAGTTGGAAAGAGCGGTTGAATTATATGACTTCCATCAATTGGATTGAAAGCATTAGATGATGAAGGCTGTGTAGCTGCTGAGATGGAGGAGAAAGCCACATGAGGCGGGGGATGGGGGGCGGGCACAGTGGCACCCAGTCAGGGCCAAGGAGGACTCTGGGAGGAGGTGGAGAGGAGCCAGTGTTGAAACACAAAGTGATAACCGAAAGAGGCTTGGAATGAAGGCTTTATCTGAAACTGCTGGCCTTGAGGATGGGATTCTTCTTGCTTGGGGAAGGAGAGAGCAGCCAAAAGATGGCTATGGTCAGGAGTGCCCAAGACTGCCAGAGGCGTAGGGTCTCTGCCTGGGGAATGGGAAACAAAGCAAGAGAGACTCAGGGTAGACTAGAGGGAGCTCCCTGCAGGACAAGAGTGAGGGAGCCCTGGGCTGGGTGGATGAGAAAGCTTAGAGATGGGAGGGGCTCCTGGTTCAACGTTGGAGGTAGGGTCAGCCAGCCTGGGTTGGAATCACACAGCTCAGCCTGTCACTAACTGTGTGACCCTATGTTACATCCTTCTGAGCCTCCATTGGCATCTAAGAATCAGTTGTTGTTGTTTAGTTGCTAAGATGTGTCTGACTCTTTGTGACCCCATGGACCGCAGCCCACCACGCTCCTCTGTCCTCCACTGTCTGCTGGAGTTTGCTCAGATTCATGTCCATTGAGTCAGTGATGCTGTCTAACCATCTCATCACCTGTCAGCCCTTTTTCCTTTTGCCTTCAGTTTCTTTCCCAGCATCAGGGTCTTTTCCACTGAGTCAGCTCTTCACATTGGGTGGCCAAAGTACTGGAGCTTCAGCTTCAGCAACAGTCCTTCCAATGAATATTCAGGATTGATTTCCTTTAAGATTGACAGGTTTGATCGCCTTGCAATCAAGGGACTCTTGAGCCTTCTCCAGCACCACAATTCGAAAGCATCAATTCTTCAGTGCTCAACTTTCTTTATGGTCCAACTCTCATATCCATACATGACTACCAGAAAAACCGTAGCTTTGATTATACAGATCTTTGTCAGCAAAGTGATGTCTCTGTTTTTTTAACACACTATCTAAACTTGTCATAGCTTTCTTTCCAAGGAGCAAGCATCTTTTAATTTCTTGATTGCAGTCACCATCCACAGTGATTTTGGAGCCCAAAACAATAAAATCTATCACTGCTTCCACTTTTTCTCCTTCTATTTGCCATGAATCAGTACAATCCTTTATTTTTTTAAAAACATTATTTTGATGTGGACCATTTTATTAATTTGTTACAATATTACTTCTGTTTTATGGTTTGGATTTTTGGTGAGTGGCTTGTGGGATATTAGTTCCCTGGCCAGGGATAGAACCCACGGCCCACTGCAATGAAAAGTCTTGTCCACTGGACTGCCAGAGAAGTCCCCTAGTACAATCCTTTACCAAGCCTGGCACAGAACTAGGTGTATCGGGAAAACAACAAATAGAACTTAAACCTTCTCCTTGGAGTCTGGGGTGGGGTGGGGGAGGGGCTGTCTCTCCTCCTCCTCCTCCTTCCCCCTCAGGGGGACTGGGTTCAGGGATGACTTCTCAAGCACGAAGATCCCTAGAGGGAAAAGGAGGGGAGGGGGCCCGAGTCCAGTGCCTTACCCTTGAGCCTTGTCTAAAATGCTTATCTGGGACTTCTGAAACTTTTTCTTGGGAGAAAGAAATATAAACTTCAGAACTTCCTTATTCTCTGTGCTGGGGGAAACAACTGTCTTAAATTAACCTTTGGGGCTCAAGCCCTTCTTTGGAAAGAAACACTTCTATGGACCTCGGCTGACCAGGGTTAGACCACATGTTGTTCTGGAGTGAGTGTGCGCAGATGGGGACTTCCCTAAATGTCTGTTGTTTCAGCTGCCCAACCCATGGGCTTTTTATTAGAACAACCCAAATGGGCTAAGGCATGGCATTGTGGGAAGAGCTTGGTGATTCTTCAGTACCATCTCAAGAGGGTTGGTTGAGTCAGTGAAAACCAAAGGAATGTCCAAAAATATATTTTTAATGTTTTATTTATGTATGTATCTGCTGCATCGGGTCTTAGTTGCAGCACGCATGCCGGATCTTCATTGCTACAGGCAGGATCTTTGTTGCAGCCTGTGGAATCTTTAGTTGAGGTATGCAGGATCTAGTTCCCTGACTGGGGATCAAATCCAGACCCCTGCATTGGGAGTGCAGAGTCTTAGCTACTGGACCACCAGGAAAGTCCTCAAAATGGTTTTATATTAGATTTTATTTGGTACAAACAAATCTTTACGTTGGACTTGAAAGTCTCTTTGTGCCATAAGAAACTGGGGTTATTTGGGAGGAAATGTCAATGGGGAATACCCCATATGTTTTTTTGTTTTTTTTTTTTTTGCTTGCTTGCAAGTTCCTCAGGAGGGAAGACTGTAATCATGCAGTGGTCTGATTTCTCATGCAGCAGATGGCTGGGAAGGGCTGGAGCACAGTGGAGATGAGCTGCAGTGGAAGGGACAGTGGAGAAAGAGAATCTTTACTCCCTCATTTATGAGCTGAGAAATCTTGAGAAGCTTACTTAACCTTGGGCTTCCCTGGTGCAGATAGCAAAGAATCTGCCTGCAACGCAGGAGATCAGGGTTTAATCCCTGGGTTAGGAAGGTCCCCTAGAGAAGGGAATGGCAACCCCTTCCAATACTCTTGCCTGGAGAATCCCAGGAACAGAGGAGCCTGGAGGGCTATAGTCCAAGAGGTCGCAAAGAGTCGGAGACAACCGCGTAGACTAAGCACTCACACATCCTTAACCTCTTGGATAGCCAGCTTCCTCATCTGTGAGGAATAAGTATCTTTCTCCTAAGGTGGTGAGGCAGGCGGGATGAATGAAAGGAGATACCATACACAAGCCCCTAGGATGGACATAACTGTTGCACAGTCAATGCTCAACTAGCGTCAGTTCCTCCCACCTACCTTGCTTCTAGATCCCAGGTTGCAATACTGCAGAGGAGAGTCCAGGCTTGTAGGGGGAGGGCTTGGCCCACGAGCCCACTCACCTGCATTGCACCTCTGAGGTTTCATATTCCTAGGCTCCACAAATCACAGGAGAGAGACATAGACAAGCTGGGCAGTCCACATTCCTGCTAAGGGCCCCACAGAACCAGCCATCTTCCAACCCAGCCTGGCTCAGCACTGTGGTACTTTCCCAACCTCTGCTCCTGTGTTTCTCTCATCTTGCTCCCAGTTTGGCTTCCCCTTCACCTCTGGCCTCTTTGGCTCAGGCCATGGGAAGGCAAACACAACTTGGACAATGAGGGAGGCTAAAGGCTGGACAGAATTACAGATGGGCAGTTGGAATTTTTTCTGATGTTTCTGTTCTCTGTCTAGGGATTTGTCTCTTTTATCATCATCATTTTATCTTCTAAGCAGGGCTTTACAGGAAGCTGGATAATCAACTCTGGGAGACAGNAACACAACTTGGACAATGAGGGAGGCTAAAGGCTGGACAGAATTACAGATGGGCAGTTGGAATTTTTTCTGATGTTTCTGTTCTCTGTCTAGGGATTTGTCTCTTTTATCATCATCATTTTATCTTCTAAGCAGGGCTTTACAGGAAGCTGGATAATCAACTCTGGGAGACAGAGTATATGACAAGCACAACTTACCCAGGACAATTAATGTCTGAGATTCCAACAAATAGAGTCTCATGTTCCAAAAATTAATTAATATCCATAGGGGAAAAAAACTTTCCCTCTACCTCATATCACATACAAAAATTAATTCAAGATAGATCACAGATGTGCATGTAAAAGATAAAACTATAAAGCTTCTAGAAGAAAACATAAGAGAATACCTTCTTGACCTTGGGATAGGCAAAGATTTTTTTATACAAGACACTAAAGCATTAACTGTTTTCAAAAATTGATAAATTTGTCATGATCAAAATTTAAAGGACCCAAAGACACACTTGGGGAAGTAAAAAGGTACACCACAGATGGGGAGAAAATATTCACAGGAGATAAAGGGCTGACAAAGGGTTCATATTTAGAACATATAAAAAAACTCTTACTAAATCAACTTAAAAAAAAATAAACACAAAGGTCAAACAGATATTTTTCAAAAGAAAGCATACAGATGTTCAGTAAGCAAATGAAGTGTGCTGCCATTATTTATTACCAGGTAAATGCAAGCTAAAACCACAATGAGGACTTCCCTGGTGGTCCAGTGGTTAAGATTCCACACTTTCAGGCACGAGTTCAATCCCTAGTTGGGGAACTAAGACCCCACAGCCTCATGGCACGGCCAAGGGGAAAAAAAAACACAATGAGTTACCACTTCGTATTCTTGACTCAAAGTAAAAAGTCTAACAATTCCAGGCGTCTGGAAACGGACTACTACTCAGCCATACAAAGGAATGATGTCCAGATACATGTGGCAACATGGGTGAGTCTCCCAAACTTTTTATACTGAGTAAAAGAAGCCTAATGCAAGGGTACAAGGGCTTCCCAGGTGACTCAGTGATAAAGAATCGGCCTACCAATGCATGAGATGCAGGTTAGATCCCTAGATTGGGAATATTCCTGGAGGACGAAATGGCAACCCTCTCCAGTATTCTTGCCTGGGAAATCCCATGGACAGGAGAGCCTGGCAGGCTACAATCCATGGGGTCGCAAAGAGTCAGACACAACTTAGTGATTGAACACACACACACATGCAAGAGTACACTTTGTATAAATCCACTCCATTTACATGAAGTTCAAGAACAGGAAAAATTAATCTCTTAGTGATAGAAATCAGAACAATGATTGCCTCTGGGGAGTTGAGTACTGACTGCAGAAGGGCACCAGGCAACTTTCTGGGGTGCAGGCGATGTTCTTACTTTTTTTTTAATACCATGGGGCTGCAAAGAGTCAGACACGACTAAAGCAACTTAGCATGCACCCATTTTCATTTTACAGATCTTTAAGTTAACTAAGTATAGGGAAAAGTTTGCATTTGAATAGAGATCGCAATATGTGGAATCAAAAGAACTAGGGTTTGAGACCTGAAAATATCCAAACTGTTTAAGTTTCTCGCCTTTGGGTAAGTCATTTATCAATTCTTCCCCATTCCACCTTCCACCCCACCATTTTTTTGTTTTTTTTGTTTTTTTTGAGGCAAAGATAGCAGAACCTGGATTTTCAAATGCATGGGCCAGGGGGTGGGGGGTTGACACCCCTCACTCCCCAGCAGTCCAAGGATCTACTGTAAAAAAAAAAAAAAGGGTCTACTGTACATTTTCATATGCATGTTCCTCGTATTCAAAGTCCTGACTGGGATCTCTATTTTCTCCCCAGCTTTCCCCTCTATCATTCTCCCCCAGAGCCCTCTGCTCCAGCCCCACTAGCACTAGTTCCTTAAAGAAGCCAGACACGTCCCCACCCCAGGACCTTTGCGCTCGCTCTTCTCTCTGTCTGGAACCGTCTCCTCCCAGAGTCTGCCTTGCTCCTTCACTTCCTCAGTTCTCCGATCAAATATCCCCCACCAGCGAACAACACACACATCCTCCCTTCTCTCTTTCCCCTTTGCTTCGTTTTTCTTCACTACCCTTACCACTCCCTGACATTTTGCACATTTATTTGCTTACTGTCTATCTCCTCTGCTAGAATGTCAGCTCCAAGAGGCAGGGCTTTGTTCTACTCACTGCTATTTCCCCGGGACTTGGAATAAAGTGCTCGCTACACATCTGTTAGGTATTTGGTCTCAGCGAGTACTTCCAGCCATCCTGAGAGATTTCTTTAAAGATTGTAACATTTAAAAAGGATAATAATTGTAAGCAGAAGGCCTGACAGTATAGTCAATACATGTGAGCTCTTTTAGCTCCCAAATTCTTCTTTGGGGTGTATAGGCAAGGTTTTATCATCTTCTCCCTTTTTTAAGTTAGGAAAATAAAGTTCTAAATGGTGTAGTGACTTCCCAAGGTCACCCTACATATGGCACTTCTGAATTTGTAGTCTGGCTCTTATAATGCAGATAGCAACCATCAGTTAAATGGCCAGGCTACACAATGAAAGGCAGATATGTTAGTACAGGAACTAATTTGCTGACTAGTAATGGATACTAGGGGCCTTCCCTGGTGGCTCAGTGGAAAAGAACCTGCCTGCTAATGCAGGAGATGTGGGAAACGTGGGTTCAATCCCTGGGTCAGGAAGATCCCTTGGAGAAGGAAATGGCAACCCACTCCAGTATTCTTGCCTGGAAAATCCCATGGACAGAGGAGCCTGGCAGGCTACAGTCCACAGGGTCACAGAGTCGGACATGACTGAGCGCACAAGCACACACAACAGATACTAGCCAAATAACTCCCCTCCTCCAGTTTCACGCCCTGGAGACATTGGCAGGATACATAGAACTCTCTATTAACTGCGTGGGGAAGAAGGGAGGCATGGCGGTGCTGTCGATAACCAGACGTTCACCAGCATTTGACACCTGAACGTATCGCTTAATCACTTATATTCTTTTGACAGCAGACTTACCTTCCCAGTTACGAAGGATCTCAGTTACTTCCACATGAATTACCATGTCATCGCCGTGTGCTTCGTGTTTGCAGAACATATGAGTTTAGGGCAGAGAGATTAGGGGACAGGAAGGAGTTCAGGTGATTTAAGGCAGCCACCAAGAGAATAAGCATGTGCCATCAAATCTAAACTATGAGCTCTCCAGGATGGAAAATAGCAAATCGCTGAGTAGGATACATGAAAGTTAACAGACCAACATTCCTTGGCCCTTTAAGTGCTCATGTTGGACCCATCTCAGTGTCTGATTTAGCTGGTAGCACAACCCAGCTGGCCTCTTACATCTTATTATGCTTTTAATTCGGAATCACAAGCCCTGGCCCGTCTGACCTATTCCTCAAATTCTGCTGGTGACTTCATTGCCCTCCAGATCAAATGCTCCAGGCCTCTATCCTCCCATCAGTGCAGTTTCAGCAAATCCAGCCTGATCCAGCTTCTGGGGATTTCACTCCCAGTGCCGGTCCCAAAGGGGCATCTAATATGTAATAATGGAAACCCCAAAGCTGGGGAGGACTCTGCCACACAAAAACAGGGCAGTCATCTTTTCCTAAATCTGAGATTTGTCATTTTTAGCAGGAGTCACAAAGCCCTTTGGGAATCGAATAAAACCTGTGGACCATTTTCCCAGGGAAAAGCACATTCATCTAAGTATTTAGGGGGTCTTGTGGCCCATGAGGGCTTCCCAGGTAGCCCAATCTACCTGCAATGCGGGAGACCTGGGTTCAATCCCTGGGTCGGGAAGAATGCCCTGGAGGAGGAAATGGCAACCCACTCCAGTGTTCTTGCCTGGAGAATCCCATGGACAGAGAAGCCTGATGGGCTACAGTCCATGGGGTCACAAAGAGTTGGACACCACTGAAGCAACTTAGCAGGGACACGCATAGCCCATTAAGCTCTTCCACAGGAACTGGATTAAGCACTTCTGCTTGAAGTGTAACAGCATCCTATTTTTCAGAGCCTGCGTTTTATTCCTTGAAACAGTAACAGAGTCGGACATGACTGAGCGCACAAGCACACACAACAGATACTAGCCAAATAACTCCCCTCCTCCAGTTTCACGCCCTGGAGACATTGGCAGGATACATAGAACTCTCTATTAACTGCGTGGGGAAGAAGGGAGGCATGGCGGTGCTGTCGATAACCAGACGTTCACCAGCATTTGACACCTGAACGTATCGCTTAATCACTTATATTCTTTTGACAGCAGACTTACCTTCCCAGTTACGAAGGATCTCAGTTACTTCCACATGAATTACCATGTCATCGCCGTGTGCTTCGTGTTTGCAGAACATATGAGTTTAGGGCAGAGAGATTAGGGGACAGGAAGGAGTTCAGGTGATTTAAGGCAGCCACCAAGAGAATAAGCATGTGCCATCAAATCTAAACTATGAGCTCTCCAGGATGGAAAATAGCAAATCGCTGAGTAGGATAAATGAAAGTTAACAGACCAACATTCCTTGGCCCTTTAAGTGCTCATGTTGGACCCATCTCAGTGTCTGATTTAGCTGGTAGCACAACCCAGCTGGCCTCTTACATCTTATTATGCTTTTAATTCGGAATCACAAGCCCTGGCCCGTCTGACCTATTCCTCAAATTCTACTGGTGACTTCATTGCCCTCCAGATCAAATGCTCCAGGCCTCTATCCTCCCATCAGTGCAGTTTCAGCAAATCCAGCCTGATCCAGCTTCTGGGGATTTCACTCCCAGTGCCGGTCCCAAAGGGGCATCTAATATGTAATAATGGAAACCCCAAAGCTGGGGAGGACTCTGCCACACAAAAACAGGGCAGTCATCTTTTCCTAAATCTGAGATTTGTCATTTTTAGCAGGAGTCACAAAGCCCTTTGGGAATCGAATAAAACCTGTGGACCATTTTCCCAGGGAAAAGCACATTCATCTAAGTATTTAGGGGGTCTTGTGGCCCATGAGGGCTTCCCAGGTAGCCCAATCTACTTGCAATGCGGGAGACCTGGGTTCAATCCCTGGGTCGGGAAGAATGCCCTGGAGGAGGAAATGGCAACCCACTCCAGTGTTCTTGCCTGGAGAATCCCATGGACAGAGAAGCCTGATGGGCTACAGTCCATGGGGTCACAAAGAGTTGGACACCACTGAAGCAACTTAGCAGGGACACGCATAGCCCATTAAGCTCTTCCACAGGAACTGGATTAAGCACTTCTGCTTGAAGTGTAACAGCATCCTATTTTTCAGAGCCTGCGTTTTATTCCTTGAAACAGTCCAATGATCTGATGTTTTTCAACGTTAGGATGATTGTGTGTGTGGGGGGGGGGGGTTGTTCCCTCCCCGACTTAATTACAGAGGAGTTTGTGTTGGGAGAAGGCAGATTGAGTGGTAAATGAAGCTTGAGACTCATCTGGAAGAATGAAGATGAAAAGAATAGCTCAAGTCTCGTGTTTTGCCAGAAGGAAAAGGAACACAGCGTCCTCGTGCTCAAGGCTTGTTCTAAACTTAGCCAGCTCCCAGGGTTCCAAAGTTGGCAAAATGAGCTCCCGCCGTCCTAATAAACACGCCATGGTGCAGTGACTCACGAGACAGCAGCCAGGTGTGGGACGTGGCTGCTTCTAGTCAACCAGACAAGGGACACAGTAGATTGAGACATCCCCCCCTCAACACAGCAGGGATTTCCAGTGTAGGACGGCCTGGGCACCGAGCTGCCCTGAAGAGCTGAAGAGGCTTGCTGGTGGCAGAACCCAACTTACCAATGCACAGAGAAGGAAACGAAAGCCTGGGGGGTCTAGGGAGTAAAGGACCAGGCAAGGTCAGACAGCAAGGGAGGGAGCCATCCTGGGGATGTCATCCAGTGAGACTTCACATCTCATTAGAGATGCGAAGAGATGTTCACGCCCATCAGGGAGTAGAACCAGGAAGACAATGGTGCCACGTGGATACATTTAAGGAGGATGGCATTCCTAGGAATCACAGGGAATTCCCCTCCCTGTGATCTTACATATCTGGGCATTCATACAAGGTGGGGGACTTCCCTGGTGGTCCATTGGTTAAGAATCCATCTGCCAGTGCAGGAGACACGGGTTCAATCCCTGGCTGGGGAAGAACCCTCATGCCACAGAGCACCTAAGCCTCTGCGCCACAATTGCTGAGCCGGAAAGCTGCAACTACTGAACCCACACGTGGCAACACTGAAGCCCATGCACCTAGAACCCATGCTCTGCACAAGAGAAGCCACCATAATGAGAAGCCCAGGCACCACAACTTGAATAGTGCCCCCCTTCCTCGCTTCCAGCTAGAGAAAGCCTTCGCACAGCAACGAAGACCTAGTGCAGCCAAAAATAGGTAAATAAATATAAAAGAAATAGAAGGTGGGTTCTAGAAGGTGGAAAAGTAGTGGTACTCCTGGAGAGAGTGGGCAGTTTGGAGGGGCCAGGTAGACTTGGGGTTTGCCACTGGATGGGAACACAGACACAAACGGGCATGGTCACTATAAAGAGTCCATGGGCTGCCCAGTGGGAGGTCAGACCCCCTCTGCAGAGGCTGGGACACCCCCCAGGAACACCAGCCACAGGCTCAGTGGGATGGAGAGGGGCCAAGTGGGTGCTGAGTGTTCCTTGCTGAGGTCGGGAGGAGTGTACACCTGAGCAGCATATAGAAGTCACAGCTGGGAAGGGGGATCATACAGCATCACCAGAGAGGTGGTGGGAGGCTGGGACAGGCGGGGGGCTGGAATGGTGCAGGACACTGGCCCTGAATGGGCAGGAATGCGTAGCGCTTGCCTTGAAAGGGGAGAGGCCTCCTGACACCAAGGGAAGTCGGAGGACCAGTTATTGAGCAATGAAATTAGAAGTAGTGAGATCCCTGGCACTGGAAGGCTTCAAGCAGGTCCACTTTGTGGGAAAAATAGAGAGCAGATTCAAGCAACCTTCCAACCTTAACAGTCTTCAGCTTGGATTCCCCCAGAACATTTGTTGAGGGAAAACAGAAGAAATTCACTTCTTTTCCAAAGAAGGAAAGTTCAGACCCAAACTGAGCACTGCACCCAAGGTCACACAGAAAGGGAGCAGAACTGAGAACAAAACCCACGTCTGCTCCTTCCCAAGCCCCAGACGTTTCCATCTGGTTTCCCAACTGGTGTCCCAGCCTGCACTATTTTGGGCTGGCTTCCCCACCGGGACAGAGGGTGAATTCCAACCAGCTCGGCCCGCCTGCCGGCTCCCAGGTGAGTATGGTAAACAACCAGTGGAGGGCCAGTCCCGTCTACAGGTCCCAGAGGGGGCCGTCCAGGCCTGCTTCTGTCCCTGCGCCCCCAGGAGGGAATCTAAGGATGCAGGTCACTTCCTCTCATTCTGGCTCTCTTCGAAAAGAAAACCATGTTGATTTCCGATGGGGAAGTTCAAGACTCATAGGCGAAACTTGTCCTCCAAGCCACCAGGGGGACCCAGATGGCCTGACTTAGGTCTTTCTCTTCCAAGTTCCTTAAAACATCAGTCCTTCAAAAAGCTCCTTGAGGAAAGGTTTTCTTGTTTTTCCTGTTGTGTAACAGCTTTACTGGGGGGCATACCAGGTGGCTCCGTGGGATAGAATCCATCTGCCAAGCAGGAGACATGGGTTCAATCCCTGGGTCGGGAGGATCCCATGGAGAAGGAAATGGAGACCAACTCCAGTATTCTTGCCTGGGGAATCCCACAGACAGAGGAGCCTGGTGGGCTACAGCTCACGAGGTTGCAAAGAGTTGGACACGACTTAGCAACTAAACACCAACAACAACCACAGCAGCTTTATTAAAAAATAATGCATATACCATGCAATTCACACATTTAAAGCACATAATTCAATGGTTTTTGTGCAACCATCACACACAATCAATTTTAGAACATTTCGTCGTGCCTAAAATAAACTCTGCCCTTCAGCTACCCTTCAGCTGCCCTTAGAGGGAATCTAAGGGATTCTAAGGAATCTAAGGATGCTTACTCCTTGGAAGGAAAGTTATGACCAACCTAGATAGCATATTAAAAAGCAGAGACATTACTTTGCCAACAAAGGTCCGTCTACTCAAGGCTATGGTTTTTCCAGTAGTCATGTATGGATGTGAGAGTTGAACTGTGAAGAAAGCTGAGCACCGAAGAATTGATGCTTTTGAACTGTGGTATTGGAGAAGACTCTTGAGAGTCCCTTGGACTGCAAGGAGATCCAACCAGTCCATTCTGAAGGAGATCAGTCNGTGTATGGATGTGAGAGTTGGACTGTGAAGAAGGCTGAGTGCCAAAGAATTGATGCCTTTGAACTGTGGTGTTGGAGAAGACTCTTGAGAGTCCCTTGGACTGCAAGGAGATCCAACCAGTCCATTCTGAAGGAGATCAGTCCTGGGTGTTCTTTGGAAGGAATGATGCTAAAGCTGAAACTCCAGTACTTTGGCCACCTCATGAGAAGAGTTGACTCATTGGAAAAGACTCTGATGCTGGGAGGGATTGGGGGCAGGAGGAGAAGGGGACAACAGAGGATGAGATGGCTGGATGGCATCACCGACTCGATGGACGTGAATCTGAGTGAACTCCGGGAGTTGGTGATGGACAGGGAGGCCTGGTGTACTGCGATTCACGGGGTCGCAAAGAGTCGGACACGACTGAGCGACTGAACTGAAGCAACTTAGCATGCATGCACGAACATATCCTATAATTATATAATAATATTAACCTTATAGATTTGTTAGAGAAGTGTTACTGTTCCCAAAATATTTTCTAACTAGGGTGACTGATAGAACAATTCTCTTACAAACTCGTTCTCTATAACACTTATTATTTTCTGCTTTCATATGGGCACACGGGTTGAAAAATCTAGTAGTCAACCTTTACTTCTAATTTGAGGAAGTTTTAAAACATATTAATGGCACTTTGAGAAGTAATTGAGGAAACTTTGTTTTCATATATGAACCAAACTATATGTTTTCATATAGTCTCCTTGAAAATCAGAGACATTGTTTTGGATATGTCATTACCATTTTTTAAAACACACAAAAGCTAGGTTTCTGTGGAGCTGACATCTGATCTGACTAACCTGACTTCTTGTTTTTAGCCAATGTTATCCCATCCCCAGCACCTTTGGTCTTACTGTGGGGAAACAGCAACTTGATATTTTAAATGTTGGCATCAGCTAAGTATGAGAAAAGCCAAAGAGTTGACTTCTAGGTTCTACTTTCTCCACAGGAAAAGCTGGCCATAACTGCCTGTAAGTTCACCCAAGTGCCCAGCTTGAACTTGGCATTAGAATGCTTGGATAGAAGGATTTCCAAGTATGAACTGCCTTTGGGGAATACCTGCAGACAAGGCTCATGAAATAGCAGAACCTAGTACTCCATCCACTAGCTATAAATAAATAGAGAGGTGGGTAAGGAAATCAGAAGTTTTCTTGGGTAGCTCTCTGGATTTCACTGGACGGAGTCACCTCATCTCTAGTTCTTGCTAAAATACCTTCAGGAATGTAGAGAATCTACTCAAAGTCTAGGGCATGTTTGGACAATTCTGACAAATTTTTCCTTTTGTTTCTGCTTTCTGCATGAAACGGCTAAGCAAGGAAGAAATCTGCCTCAGAAAATAACATTTCTCATTCCCATACTCACTACTGTGAAACTCCTCTGCTCTGATTTCTTGAGCTATATTGATTTAAATCAGAGTTATTTTATTTATATTTGATGTGCCCACTGGCAATGGCCAAGGTTAAATAAACATCTGTAAGAGCTTTGTGTGGGAAGTGTAGACTGGGTGAAAAATAATTTTTTTTTTCAAAAAGCTTTGCAGAATGTACTTGGAAAAAGGCTCTGTGAAGCATGCTCATGCACTCTGGAGATACAAAAATTTATGAAAAGGAATGGTTTGCAGTCTTTGTGGTTAGATATTGTTCACCTTTTTAAAAATCATGTTTACTAATCACATTCATGAAAATTACTTCTATAACTATTATATATGTAATCAGTCTTCAGGGATAGTTACTGGAAATGGTTAGAGAAGAAAGCCTTGCTTTCCTTCTGAAGTTTTGTATTAAGTACCTTGTAAGATGCAATTCATCTGTTCAGTATTACAAAAATAATGTTTAAAAAAATAAAAATGATAAGGTTTCATCCAAAGGCAATCTTTTTGTTTATTGTCTGTTTTTCAAGTGATATAACCTAAACAGTTGATACAAGTTATGTTTTTTAAAGCAACTCTCAGCTCTAAGCTTCTCTACACAACTTCCTTTCCTCATGTGGAAAGACTTCATTAATGTTCTTTTCTAAGCAGAATTTTAGTCGCTTTTGCTGACATGATGACTAACCTGTTTCAGATTAAGGCTTTTAAGCTTCTTTCCTTATGTAACAGTATGTTTGGTCTTTCAGTTTTTTCTTGAGATTTCTCTTCAGCTTTAGTAGAAGATCCTCTCTCTGTGGATTTTGCTAAATCAGAGAGATTTCATTATCCTCAGAAAAATCCCTTCTGCTATGTGAAAGACTGGAGCCCCTTAGTCCTTCCAATTTCATAGATATGCATTTAATATTTTTGGTGTTTCAGATTGACCTCAACTCTTGGCATTCAGAAGCTTTCTCAGGAAAATGTGATGTTTACACAGTTCATGACCACCCTGCTTGAAGAATTGCATTTAAAAAATGAAGACCTTGAAAGTTTAACGATCATATTTAGAACCAACTGTTAACCAGAATGGTGCGTTGACTTGTTTTACTTTAGTTTTTTGTTTGTTTTTTTATTTGTTGCCCGTTTGGATTCTGTTTTCATATTGGAAATTTTAAAAACCAACTAGAGACCCCCATATGTCTTCAGCTTGCTATGGTAGAATACAATATCCCTTGGTTCCCAGCTGCCCCAGTCATTTCCTGTCCACTCTTGTTACTCCATGCCCCATCTTTTTTGTTATTTTTCCTTTATAGGATACCACAGTTAGTTCTATTTCTTATAATCCAGGAAACTCCCCACTATCAGCTTCATACTCAAATCTAGACCATCCCTCCCTGCATGTCCCATCTGATAAGTTTTTGCCCAGGAAGTAGCAGTTTACTTCAACCAAAAACTGCAATGATCTTTGAGAATATCCTCACCCTACTTCCCTCTTCAGCCCAGCCAATACCTTAGTCATCTCATGTACTGATAAGCAGGTGAGTTTAATTAAAAGTCTGGCTTTGTTGATTTCCTGACCCTGCTCCCAGATACATAGCCCTCTTCTGCTGCTGCTGCTAAGTCACTTCAGCCGTGTTCGACTCTGTGTGACCCCATAGACGGCAGCCCACCAGGCTCCCCCGTCCCTAGGATTCTCCAGGCAAGAACGCTGGAGTGGGTTGCCATTTCCTTCTCCAAGGCCTGAAAGTGAAAAGTGAAAGTGAAGTCACTCAGTCGTGTCCGACCCTCAGTGACCCCATGGACTGCAGCCTACCAGGCTCCTCCGTCCATGGGATTTTCCAGGCAGGAGTACTGGAGTGGGGTGCCATCGCCTTCTCCTCTACTATCCCACATTTTTGACTCTTTTTAAGAACTGCCTATATGAATGTCCCCTCCCTTATCCACAACTTTCTGTCTCTTCTTCCCTTTACTTTCTATTTCACATACTCTCAGGTGCTCAGATAGGTATTAAGTTAATGTTATGATTAAAAGAAATTCATTCTAAACCATGATGAGATCCTCTTATGGAGCATTTCCTTTTTTTTAAGTTTTCAACTATTTTTTAAAGTATAAAAGCAATACAAGCTTGTCAAAATTAAACAATACAGAACTGCATGTATAATTTTAAAAAGCAAAATTTCCCCCTCACTTCTATTTAGAATCTTGTCTCCTCCCAGAAGCACACTACTGATTGATACCATTTTACATTTTGATATTTGAATTTTTGTTAAAAAAAAAATTTCTATGAAGCAAATCTTTAAATATATGACAAGGATATTTGAGAGGTGTATTTTGGCAGACAAGAAAGAATGCCATTATCCTTTCATTGAACCTCCTAGAAAATAGAACATAAGGACTTAGCACTGTTACTGCCTCCAGACTTACACCTAGTGACCATTTCATGCAACCCTGCTTGCCTGAGAACCCTCTAAAGCAAAGACTTTTATTTAGGCAGTGAACTCAGCTTGGCTAGTGGAAGCAGCACTTCAAACGCCCTTCTAAGAATAGAGTAAGTTTTGAGTTTCGTTTTTTTGTTTTATTGAACTTCAGGTACAAAATATTGAATTAATCATACCCCTCAATTCATGATATCCTATGTCTATTGGTTGAAAAGTTGCTTTTTCAGATAGACTAAGAACAAAGTCGGAGAAGGCAATGGCAACCCACTCCAGTACTCTTGCCTGGAAAATCCCATGGACAGAGGAGCCTGAATGTTGCAGTCCATGGGGTCGCTGAGGGTCGGACACGACTGAGCGAGTTCACTTTCACTTTCATGCATTGGAGAAGGAAACGGCAACCCACTCCAGTGTTCTTGCTTGGAGAACCCCAGGGACAGGGTAGCCTGGTGGGCTGCCGTCTTTGGGGTCGCACAGAGTCGGACACGACTGAAGCGACTTAGCAGTAGCAGCAGCAGCAAGAACAAAGTATGCCTAACCAGATGTCCTTGCAGATCTGCTTTAATGAATATGTATCAATTAAGAACCCTTTTAAATTAGCATATTTAATGCTTGTATATAAACAAATGGTGTTAAGTTTTTTTAAAGATCCAATCCAGGCCCTGGCAATGAAAGTGCTGAGTCCTAACCACTGGACTGACAGAGAATTCCCTAAACAGTACATGTTTTAAGTGGACTTAATAGTTGCCCTGAGATCATTGTTGTTGTTGTTGTTTTTACATTGTTTATTTGTGTAAGTAATTAAAGGTAAATCTTTGCCCAGACTTCCTCAATATTATAAGGGATACTGAATGAATGAGGCCTTATTGCATAATTTTCCATATGAGAAATGAAGATGGTTGTGAATTGCTAGGTGGGGGGTTTTTTGTTTGTATATTTGTAAACCTTAAGTTCACAAAATTATTTGTGTACAATGTCTTATAGCCTTTTCAAGATTAGATTACTACTAGCTGCTGCTGCTAAGTCACTTCAGTCGTGTCCAACTCTGTGCGACCCCATAGACGGCAGCCCACCAGACTCCCCCGTCCCTGGGATTCTCCAGGCAAGAACACTGGAGTGGGTTGCCATTTCCTTCTCCAATGAATGAAAGTGAAAAGTGAAAGCGTGTCCTAGCTAGTATATGTTAATGTGCTTTCAGTTACAAATAACAGAAAGAAAAAAACTCAAACTTTTTTTATGATAGTATCTTTTGCTGCTTAACAAATTATTATAAAATTAAGTGGCTTAAAACAACAAACTTTTTTTTTTTAGTCTGTTTCTGGGAGTCAGGAATCTGGGCACAATTTATCTTAGGGCCTCTGCCTCAGTCTCTCATGAGGTTGTATTAAAGCTCCCTGACAGGGCTGCAATGTCATCTGAAGGCTCAAGTAGAGAAAGAGGTCCTTCTAAGCTCACTCATGTGGTTATTGGCAGGATTTAGTTCTTCTTGGGCTGAATTTAGGGCCTCAGTTTCTCACTCTTTGTTGTCTATAGAGACTTCTCCTAGTTCCTTGCCATATGGACCACTCCATAGTGGCCCACAGCTTGACATGTGGCTTCCCTGAGAGTGAGCAAATGAGAGGAAATGCAAGATGAAAGCCACAGTCCTTTTGCAACTAGTTTCAGAAGTAACATCCATCACGTTTTCTTTATCCTGTGACTAGTTAGAAACTAATCACTAGGTTCGGCCCACATTGAAGGTGAGTGGATTGTATAAGGGAATGTATACGAGAAGGCAGAGGTCACTGGGGGCCATTTTAGAATCTGCTAGAGGTGGCAGAATCATTCAGTAGTTCCCAGCTTTATGGCATATCACACTGTCCTAGTGAGAGTCTTCAACTTTTCACACTAATCAGGGCACTTCTGAACTAACCCATGTGGCTATGAAATGCTATGAGCTTAACCCAGTAATTCTAGCAAGGAATAGGAGAGAGATTTTCTTATTGAGCTAGATCAGGATCTACTCCTCGAGCCAAGTATGAATTACCCAGACCATTATTATTGCTACATAATGGGGGGAAGTGGAATGTATATTGGAGAGACAACACAGTTTTCCCCAAAACTGGTAGGAATACTTTAGGTGTTTTATTCAAGTGTCATTTTTCCTTCCCAGGTATATTCCATGAAGACTGAATGGATGAGCATTTCTGGAATTTTAGCCACAATAATTGTATAGCTAGAGCTACTTATTAGTTATCACCAGACAGAGTGACTTCCACAGATAGAGAACCATTATCCCAACAAGGATAACCAAGTCCTTGCATTGTAGGTATAAGACATAGTATTTTTATTTATATGAAAATAAAAGTTGAAATAGACTAAAACTTGAATATTTGAGAAAATATAACAAGCTGTAATTTTTCTGGATGATACCAGTTGTCTTGTCTTATCAGTTGACTAGAAAATTGAGACAAGTCCCATTTTAGCCTCATAGTTGAACTCTAGATTCTAAAGAACACAGTAAAGAATGAGGTCAGTAAATACAATTTAAGTAAGATAAGGCTTTTTGGTAGTCTAGTCTTTATTCTTTTAAAGAAGCTTGCTATTCTACAAAGTGATCCTGAGCAATGTACACCTGAAACAACTTACATAATACTGCATTGGCCATAAACTTCATTCAGCTTTTTTGTAAGATGTTACGGTAAACCCCCTTTTTGGCCAACCCAATAGGAAAAAAAGTAAATTGACAAACCAGACTGGGTAAATATTTCCCAATCATATTTGATAAACAGTTTATATCCAGATTACATATTCTTAAAACTCAAAAGTAAGACAACTGCATTTTTAAGTGGGCAAAAATTTTGAATAGACATTTCAGCAAAGAAGGTATCCAGTGGCTTAGCATATGAAAAGATGCTCAGCATCACTAGTCATTAGAGAAATGCAAGTTAAAACCAAAAGCAGGCACTTCTTCATAGCCACTAGCATGGCTATGATAAGGACAAAGATAGTGTTGGTGAGAATATGGAGAAACTGGAGCCTTAATACACTGCTGGTAGAAATGTAAAATGACACAGCCACTTTGGAAAATGGTCTTGACAGTTTCTTAAAAAGTTAAGCAGTTTACCATATGATTCAGCAAATTCCATTCAATGTTCCATCCTAAGAAATGAAAACTGTTCACAGAAACTATAGGTGAATGCTTATTATTTATACTAGTGAAAAAGTGAAAACAATCCAAATGACCATCAACTGGTAAATAAAAATTCATAAAATATAACACTGATGTATGCTACTACATGGATGAACCTCAAACATCATGCTAAGTAAAAGAATGCTGACACACAAACCATATAATGTGTGATTCTATTTATAATGACAAAAGAAAATAAAACAGATACTACGTTAGTGGTTACATGGGAGTGGGAAGGGTTCCCCTGGTGGCTCAGATGGTAAAGAATCTGCCTACAATGCAAGAGACCTGGGTTTGATCCCTTTTGCACAGTTTTATAAACTTCAAAAATAGTTGTACACTTAAAACAGCTGAATGTAATGTATGTAAATTACACCTTAATAAAGCTGTTAGGGTAGAAAGTAAAGAGGAACTAAAAAGCCTCTTGATGAAAGTGAAAGAGGACAGTGAAAAAGTTGGCTTAAAGCTGAACATTCAGAAAACGAAGATCATGGCATCTGGTCCCATCACTTCATGGGATATAGATGGGGAAACAGTGGAAACAGTGTCAGACTTTATTTTGGGGGGCTCCAAAATCACTGCAGATGGTGACTGCAGCCATGAAATTAAAAGACGCTTACTCCTTGGAAGAAAAGTTATGACCNTGGCATCCGGTCCCATCACTTCATGGGAAATAGATGGGGAAACAGTGGAAACAGTGTCAGACTTTATTTTGGGGGGCTCCAAAATCACTGCAGATGGTGACTGCAGCCATGAAATTAAAAGACGCTTACTCCTTGGAAGAAAAGTTATGACCAACCTAGATAGCATATTGAAAAGCAGAGACATTACTTCGCCAACCAAGGTCCGTTTAGCCAAGGTTATGGTTTTTCCAGTGGTCGTGTATGGATGTGAGGGTTGGACTGTGAAGAAAGCTGAGCGCCGAAGAATTGATGCTTTTGAACTGTGGTGTTGGAGAAGACTCCTGAGGGTCCCTTGGACTGCAAGGAAATCCAACCAGTCCATTCTAAAGGAGATCAGCCCTGGATGTTCTTTGGAAGGAATGATGCTAAAGCTGAAACTCCAGTACTTTGGCCACCTCATGTGAAGAGTTGACTCATTGGAAAAGACTCTGATGCTGGGAGGGATTGGGGGCAGGAGGAGAAGGGGACGACAGAGGATGAGATGGCTGGATGGCATCACCAACTTGATGGACGTGAGAGTTTGAGTGAACTCCGGGAGTTGGTGATGGACAGGAAGGCCTGGCGTGCTGCGATTCATGGGGTCGCAAAGAATCGGACACGACTGAGCCACTGAACTGAACTGAAAGCCGTTAGAAATAATACATGATGTCCATACTATCAAAGCAATCTACAAGTTCAGTGCAATCCATATCAAAATTCCAATGGCATTTTTTCATAGAACTAATAATCTGAAAATCTGTATGGCACTACAAAAGATCATGAATAGCCAAATCAATTTGAAAAAGAACAAAGCCAGAGACATTATATGTCCTTTCAAACTACATTATAAAGCTATAGTAATCAAAACTGTGGTACTGCCTCAAAAACAGATACATAGGTCAATGGAACAGAATACATATAAACCCATGCATGTATGGTCAGACATGCATGCATAACACATGAGCCAAGAATATACAGTGGGGAAAGGACTCTCTTCAGTAAATGGTTTTGGGAAAACTGGACCACTGTCTCACATCTTCAGTTCAGTTGCTCAGTTGTGTCCAACTCTTTGCAACCCCATGGACTGCAGCAATGCCAGGCCTCTCTGTCCATCACCAACTCCCGGAGCTTGCTCAGACTCCTGTCCATTGAATCAGTGATGCCATCTAACCATCTCATCATCTGTCATGCCCTTCTCCTTCCTTCAGTCTTACACCTTGCACAAAGATTACCTCAAAATGGATTAAAGACTTGGACGTAAGACATGAAACATAAAACTCCTAGAAGAAAACATAGGCACTGAGCCTCTAAATCAGTCTTGACAATATTCTGGATTTGACCAAAAACAAGGGGGATTACATCAAACTAAAAGGCTTCTGTGCAGCAAAGGAAACCATCAACAAAATGAAAAGGCAGCCTACTGAATGGGAGAAAACATTTGCAAATCATATATCGGGGTTAATATCAAAATATATAAAACCATACAACTCAGTAGCAAAAAAAAAAAAAAAATCATTTTAAAATGGGCAGAGGATCTACAGAGACTTTTTTTTTAACCAAGAAGGCATACAGATGGCCAACAGGCAGTTGAAAAAATATGCATCACTAATCAGGAAAAGGCAAATCAAAATCACAAAATATCACCTCAGGCCTGTTAGAATGGCTTTTGTCAAAAAGACAAGTAACAAGTGCAGGCAAGAATGTAGAGAAAAGGGAGCCTCTGTGCACTGTTGGTAGGAATAAAAATTGACCCATATGAAAACAGTATGGAGGTTCCTCAAAAAAATTTAAAATAGAATTACCATATGATCCAGCAAATCTACTACTGGCTATTTATCCTCAAAAATGAAAACACTAATTCAAAAAGATACAGGCACCTCTATGTTCACTGTAGTAGTATAATAGCCAAGATATGGGAACAACCTAAGTGACCAGTGATGGATGAATGGATAAAGAAGATGTACTGTGTATTTATACAGTGGAATATTGAGCCTTAAAAAAGAAAATCTTGCCATTTATGACAATATGGATGGAATGTGTGAGCATTATGCTAAGTGAAATAAGTCAAAGACAAATACTGTATGATGTCACAAGTGGGATTTTTTTTTTTAAGACTCATAGAATCTATTTTTCAAAACAAAAACTCAACTACAGAGAACAGACTTTAGTGGTTGCCAGAGGCAGAGTGTCAGGGATAGCCAAAATGGGTGAAAGGATCAAAAGGTACAAACTTCCAGTTATAAAATAAGTCATGGAGATGCAATGTACAGCATGGTGACTATAGTCAATAATACTGTATTACATATTTGAAAGTTGCTAAAAGATCTTGAAATCTCTCATTACAAAAATTTATATGGCAATGGATGTTAACTATACTTATGTGATTATAATTTTGTAACATATCAAATCATGTTATACATCTGAAACTAATGTGATTTTTAAAATTTATTTATGATTGCACTGGATTTTCACTGCTGTGCAAGGGCTTTCTGTAGTTGCAGTGAGTGGGAGCTACTCTAGTTGTGATGCTCATTGTTATGGCTTTTCTTGTTGCAGAGCTCAGTCTCTGGAGTGCAGGCTCAGTAGTTGTGGCACCCAGGCTTCGTTGCTCCTAGGCTTGTGGACTCTTCCTGGACCAGGAATCAAACCTGTGTCCCCTCCATTGTCAGGCGGGTTTTTTTCCACTGTGCTACCAAGGAATTCCCACTAGTGTGATTTTAAATGTCAGTTATACCTCACATGGGCTTCCCAGGTGGCTCGGTAATAAGGAATCCACCTGCCAAGCAGGAGACGTGGGTTCAGTCTCTGGGTCAGGAGTATCCACTGGAGAAGGAAATAGCAATCTACTCCAATATTCTTGCCTGGAAAATAACCATGGACAGAGGATCCTGGTGGGCTACAGTCCATGGGGTCTCAGAGTCAGACACAACTTAGCAACTGAGCATGCATGCATGCATACCTAACATACTATATTTATATCCCAACAAGTTGGACAAAGCAGAAGAAATGGACAAATTCTGAGAAACATATAGCCTTCCAAAACTGAATCAAGAAACAGCAATATGAACAGAACAATCAACAACAAAAAACTTGCAGCAAACTAAAATCCAGGGCCAGACAACTTCATAGGGGAATTCTACCAAACATATAAAGAAAAGCTAATACCTATCCTCAAACTATTCCAAAAACTTAAAGGAGAGGGAACACTCCCAATTTCATTCTATAAGACCACAATTACCCTGATACCAAAACCAGGCAAAGAAACTAAACAAAAGGAAAAGTACAGGTCAATATCTCTGATGAATATAGATCTAAAAATCTTCAACAAAAATTAGCAAATTGAATCCAACAATAATACCAAAAGGATCATACTCCATGATCAAATGGGATTTACCCCAGAGATGCAAGGATGGTTCAATAGCCACAATCATTGTGATATACCACATTAACAAAAAGAAGGATAAAAATCATATGATCATCTCAAATGATGCAGAGAAACATTTGACAAAATACAACATCTATTCATGATAAAAAACTCTCATCAAAGCTGTTACAGAGTGGGATGGGGAGGGATGTTCAGGTGGAAGGGGACATAGGTAAACATATGGCTAACTGATGTTGATATTGGTAGAAACCAATGCAGTACTGTAAAGCAATTATCTTTCAATTAAGAATAAACTTTTTAAAACTATTACAGAGAGAACACATCTCAACATAATAAAAGCCATTTGTGACAAACCCACAGCTAATAGCATACTCAACAGTGAAAAGCTGAAAGCTTTTCCTCTTAAGAATAAGACAAGAATATCTACACTCACCACTTCTATTTAATGTAGTATTGGAAGTCCTAGCCACAGCAGATAAAAAGAAAGAAAAGGTATCCAAATTGTAAAGATAGAAGTAATATTGTCATTGTTCGTAGATGACATGATACTATATTCAGAAAACCCTAAATTATCCATCAAAAAAACTATTATAAATTCAGTAAAGTTTCAGGATATAAGATTAACATACAGAAATCACTTATGATTGCATCAAAAAGAATAAAATACCTAAAAATGACTTAAACAAAAAGGTGAACAAACTATACTTTGAAAATCGTAAGATACTGATGAAGGAAACTGGAGACAAGAAGAATTAATAGTTAAAATGTCCATGCTACCCAAGTTAATCTACAAATTTAATGCAATTCCTATCAAAATACCCATGACATTTTTCACAGAACTAGAACAAATAATCCTAAAATATATATGGAACCACAGAAGACCCCAAATAGCCAAAGTAATTTTGAGGAAAAAGAATAAAGCTGGAAGTATGCTCCCTGACTTCAGACTGTACTACAAAGCTACAGTAGTCAGAACAATACAGTATTGGCACAAAAACAGATCAATGGAATAGCATAGAGAGCCCAGGAATAAATCTTGCACCTATAGTCAATTAATCTACAACAAAAAAGGCAAGAACATACAATGGAGAAAAGACAGGTACTGAGAAAACTGGGCAGTTACATTGTAAAAGAATGAAATCAGAACATTTTATCACATTAAAAAGCTCAACATGAATTAAAGTCCTAAATGTAAGACTAGAAACCATAAAGCTCCTTGAAGAAATCATAGGTAGATACTTTTTGACATAAATTGTAACAATATTTTTTGGGGTCCTGTCTCATAAGGCAAAGGAAACAAAAGCAAAAATAAAAAATGGGATCTAATTAAAAGCTTTGGCACAGCAAAGGAAACCAACAACAAAATGAAAAAACAACTGAATAGGGGGAAATAGTGCAAATCATATAACTGATACGCAGTTAATATCCAAAATACATAGTCATCATACAACTCAATAGCAAAAAAAAATTTTTTAAGATGATCTAATCATTGCACTCATCTCACACACTAGTAAAGTAATGCTCAAAATTCTCCAAGCTAGGCTTCAGCAATACGTGAACCGTGAACTTCCAGATGTTCAAACTGGTTTTAGAAAAGGCAGAGGAACCAGAAATCAAATTGCCAACATCCACTATATCATGGAAAAAGCAAGAGAGTTCCAGAAAAGCATCTATTTCTGCTTTATTGACTATGCCAAAGCCTTTGACTGTGCTGATCTTAATAAACTGTGGAAAATTCTGAAAGACATGGGAATACCAGACCACCTGACCTGCCTCTTGAGAAATCTATATGCAGGTCAGGAAGCAACAGTTAGAACTGGACATGGAACAACAGACTGGTTCCAAATAGGAAAAGGAGTACATCAAGGCTGTATACTGTCACTCTGTTTATTTAACTTCTATGCAGAGTACATCATGAGAAACGCTGGACTGGAAGAAGCACAAGCTGGAATCAAGATTGCCGGGAGAAATATCAATAACTTCAGATATGCAGATGACACCACCCTTATGGCAGAAAGTGAAGAGGAACTGAAAAGCCTCTTGATGAAAGTGAAAGAGGAGAGTGAAAAAGTTGGCTTAAAGCTCAGCATTCAGAAAACTAAGATCATGGCATCTGGTCCCATCACTTCATGGGAAATAGATGGGGAAAGAGTAAAAACAGTGTCAGACTTTATTTTTTGGGCTCCACAATCACTGCAGATGGTGATTGCAGCCATGAATTAAAAGACGCTTACTCCTTGGAACAAAAGTTATGACCAACCTAGATAGCATATTAAAAAGCAGAGACATTACTTTGCCAACAAAGTTGGCTGGATGGCATCACGGACTCGATGGACGTGAGTTTGAGTGAACTCCGGGAGTTGGTGATGGACAGGGAGGCCTGGTGTGCTGCACTTCATGGGGTCGCAGAGAGTCAGACATGACTGAGTGACTGAACTGAACTGAATCTGAAGAGAGATTTTTACAAAAGAAACAAAGATGGCCAACAGGCACATGAAAAGATACTCAACATCACTAATCACCACAGAAATGCAAACCAAAACATGATAAGATATCACCTCCTATCTGTCAGAATGGCTATTATCAAAAAGTTTGCAAATGATAAATGTTGGTGAGGATGTTGTGAAAAGGGAGCCCTTGTACATTGTTGGTAGGAATGTAAATAGATGCAGCCATTAATGGAAAACAGTATGGAGATTCCCCAAAATACTGAAAATAGAAATGCCATGTGATCCAACAATTCCACTCCTGAGAATATGTACAGAAAGAAAACACTAACTTGCTATAAAGATACATGCACCTCAATGTTCATTTCATAGCTGCATTATTTACAATAGCCAGGCAACCTAAGTGTCCATCAACAGATGAATAGATAAAAAAAGGTATGCTCTGTATGTATGGATGTATGTGCGTGCATGCTCAGTTGTGTCAGACTCTTTCTGACTCCATGAACTGTAGGCCGCCAGACTCCTCTGTCCATGGAAATTTCCAGGCAAGAATACTGGAGTGGGTTGCCATTTCCTACTCCAGGGGATCTTCTGGATCCAGGAATTGAACCCATGTCTCTTGTGTCTCCTGAATTGGCAGGCAGATTCTTTACCACTGCACTACCTGGGAAGCCCATGTATACACACACAAACACACTATGGAATATTACTCATCCATAAAACAGAATGAAATTCTTCAATTTGCAACAAAGCAGATGGACCTAATAAAGTATTATGCTTGGTGAAATAAGTCAGAAAGACATTTATCACTTATATGAAGGATCTAAAAAAATAAATGTATATAACTAGAGAGATTCATGGATACAGAGACAAACTAGTGGTTACCAGTGGGAAGAAGGAAGACAGAAGGGGCAAGATAAGGGTAGGGGATTAAGAGGTACAAACTACACCATGTATAAAATAAGGTACAGGGACATATTGCATAGGAAAATATAGCCATTTTATTAACTTTAAATATAGTATAATTAATCTTTAACAATACTGAATCACTGTGTTGTATACCTGAGACCAATATTGTAACTATACTTCAATTAAAAATAAAGTGAAGTAACATTTCACATTACTAAATAATTTAATTTGCTCTATACTTTTGAGAGTCCCTCGGACTTCAAGGAGATCAAACCAGTCAATCTGAAAGGAAATCAACCATGAATATTCACTGAATATTGTTAAAGCTGAAGCTCCAATACTTTGGCCACTTGATGCAAAGAGCCAACTCATTGGAAAAGACCCTGATACTGGGCAAGATTGAAGGCAAAGGAGAAGTGGGCAACAGGATGAGATGGTTGGATGGCATCACTGACTTAATGGACATGAATTTGACCAAACTCTGGGAGATAGGGGAGGACAGAGGAGCCTGGCATGCTGCAGTCCATAGGGTTGCAAAGAGTTGAACATGACTTGGTGACTGAACAACAACATATATTATTTACAAGAACTTACTCTATACTCGACAAAATAATCAGTTATGACTTCACTGAAATACTGCAGTTTATGAACACATTTTCTATGCATTTAAACACATGATACTATTTTTATAAATTTGTTAATTCAGATAAACCTAAAATTGCAAAATAAATGTCACTTACACCACAGTTTTTAAAAATAAATTTTGAAAAATACATGCCAGGGCCCCTCCAACCTATTAGTGGCATCTCTCCAGGATAAAGAGAAGCAGCTGCTGTATCCCACTGCCTCCCTCCCTGGGCCCAGAAACACCTGTTTAGTTATCTCCCACACCCTGCAGGTCTAGGGCCTCGGGTGAACGGCCAGTAGCTCACCAGAAAAAGAAACCAAGTGGACTGATGCCCAAATGGACCAGTACTGCTTCTGCCATGTTTATGTTAACTTGGGAACACTTGATCAGAATTCATTTTAGCTCAGAGAGCTATGCTAGATCTTGGTTTTGAAATGTCATTAAAGGAACCAAGTGTCATAAAATGAAGATCTTTGGGAAAATAGCTAGTTCTAGAACCAGGGTAGAGAAAATACAAGACAAGTCTGGAGCACTTTATAATACCATAAGGTGAAGTGTTAGTTGCTTCAGTCATGGCTGACTCTCTGCGACCCCATGAAATGTAGCCCACCAGGCTCCTCTGTCCATGAGATTTCCCAGGCCAAGAATACTGGAGTGGGTTGCCATTTCCTTCTCCAGGGGATCTTCCCGACCCAGGGATCAAATCCAGATCTCCTGCATCTCAGGCAGATTCTTTAAGGTAAGCAAGTGCTCAAAAACCAAAAGAAAGTATGTCAAAGGGACACAGGAACCAACCTGAAAGCTCCCAGTGGCCAATGCCATGACAATTCCAACAATGAAATAATAACAATATAGTACTGAATCGTGACCCAAAGTATAAAGGAAATATACATACTGATATAAGTGATTGAAAAATAAATGAGGTAGAAGAGACAAGTCTTCCTTACAGAAGAACTCCAAGTAATATATGTACTACCCAGAGAGGGATCCATGTGGCACTGTCCTCTGTCCCCATAACTTAAAGGGAACTTGTCATGATGTGTGCAGTTCTTGGTGTCCTGTACAGGAAAGAGGAGGATGTCCTCAAATTCCTAGCAGCAGGAACCCACTTAAGTGGTACAAACCTTGACTTCCAAGTGGAACATTGCATGTACAAAAGGAAAAGTGATGGCATCTATATCAGAAATCTAAAGAAGACTTGGGAGAAGCTTCCGTTGACAGTTCATGCCATTGTTGCTATTGAAAAACTGGTTGATGTGACTGTCATCCTTCAGGGAAACCGGCCAGCAGACTTCATTGAAGTTTGTTGCTGCCACTGGAGCTACTTCCCAGGTCCTTCACTCCTGGAACCTACACTAATCAGATCCAGACAGCTTCTGGGAGCCTCATTTTTCTGGTGATTATTACCCCAGGGCTTACCACCAGCCTCTAACCTGTCTACCATCCCTCTGTGTAACACATTCTCCTTTTTGCTATGTGGACACTCATCCCCTGCAATGACAAGGGAGCTCACTCAGTAGGCCTGATGTAGTAGATACTGGTCTGGGAAGTGTTCTGCACGGTCTTCAAGTGATCAGACAGGTCATGTCTGATCTCTACTTACTCAGCGATCCCGAGAAGACTGAAAAAGAAGAGCAAGGCATGTTCAAAAGGCTGTGACTGTGGAGGCATTTCCAAGCGAATGAACTGCTCTAGCTACTGAGTTTACTGGCTAGCATGAAGGCAGGCTGGAGTCCTCTGGGCCTATTCAGTTGTAGCCTGCAGAACACTGGAGTGCTCAGCCTGCCACTGAAGGCTGGTCTGAAGCTTCCACTTGTCAGGCCACTGAGTGGGTGGGAACAATTACTAGGTGGTCTTAAGCTGTTCTTCCACAGGCTCTTAAACAGAAAACAGAGATAAGGTTGTCAGAAAAGAATCACTTTTGAAACAAATGAATAAAACTATATGTATGGACTTCCCTGGTGGTCCAGTGGTTAAGAATCCGCTTTCTAGGGGCTTTCCTGTTGGCTCAGTGGTAAAGAATCTGCCTGCCAATGCAGGAGAAACAGGTTCATTCTTGATCCAGGAAGATACCACATGCCCCTGAACAGCTAATTCTGTGTGCTACAGCTACAGAGCCTGTGCTTTAGAGCCTGAGAGCCACAACCTCTGGAGCCCATGCTCCGCAATGAGAGAAGCCACCATAGTGAGACGCCTACACACCACAACTGGAGAGTAGCCACAACTCCCCACAACTAGAAAAACTCCTGAGCAGCAACAAAGACAGCACTGCCAAAAATAAATGTTTTAATTTTTTTAAAAAAAAGAACCTACCTTCTAATGCAGGGGGCGCAGATTCCATCTCTGGCTGGTGAACTAACATCCCACGTGCCACAGGGCAGCTAAGTCCACTTGCCACAACTAGAGAAGCCTGCACACCACAATGAAGACCCAAAACAGCCAGGAAAAAAAAAAAAAAAACAGATACTATCCCTTCCAGGAGGCAGAGGTAGATACTCTTAAACTCAGTGACTTGCTCCCAGTGAACAGCACAGGGAAAGGAAGAGCGCCTTCCCCAATGATGAAAGCGCGCATCCTCAATGATGCCATGCGCATGTGTCACCCTGGTACATATGATGAAAGGGTACTTCACCTCTGTGGCATTCTTCCCCTAAAAACATAACCTCAGGCTAACCATGAGAAAAGACAGATCAAGTTTGGAGTACATTTCTGGCAGGAAATTTTGTGAATACCTCAAGACTGTCATGAAAAACAAGGAAAGAATGAAATATTGTCACATCCTAGGGGAGCCAGGTAAACCAAATGCAGCGTCGTGTCATGGTCTGAGTCAGAACAAGAAGAGGACATTAATGGAAAAACTGGTGAAATCCAAATAGAGTCTGAAGTTTAATTAATAGCAATAAACCAAGGCAGTTTAATTTTAACAAATGTATCATGGAAATGTAAACAATGCAGGAAATTGGGTAAGGGATAAACAGGAACTCTTTGCCTCTTTCTAGAAATCTAAAATTATTATTTCAAAATAAAAAGTTTATTTTTTAAAAAGTATACTAACTGGATATGAGAAGGGATGGAAAGATACAGTCACTGCCCTCAGAATCTTCAGCCTGCGTGTGGAAGAGGCAATTCAGTTGCTCAGTTGTGTCCGACTCTTTGCAACCCCATGGACTGCAGCATGCCAGGCCTCCCAGTCCATCACCAACTCCTGGAGTTTACCCAAACTCATGTCCATTGAGTCAGTGATACCATCCAACCATCTCATCCTCTGTCGTCCCCTTCTCCTCCCACCCTCAATCATTCCCAGCATCAGGGTCTTTCAAATGAGTCAGCTCTTCACATCAAGCGTTGTTTTTTAAGATTGTATCCAAGTACTGCATTTCGGACTCTTTTCTTGACTATGATGGGAGAGGCAAGACTACAGTAAATGTGCTGAAGAGGAACATCCATCCTAGCTTGCCTGGGATAGTCCCGAGTATATAACTGTATGTTCAGCATCATTATTAATTACACGTACCCTCTTTTATTTCCGAAAGTATTCTGATTTAGACATTAAATTATATGATATTACCACCTAAAAGGCACAGTGTATGCTGTGGTGGTCAGAGATAGGAGGGGACATTTGTGATGGCGTGGAAGAATGGATGGGGGATATGAAGTGAAGAGAAAAGTCAGAGAGCTAGGAAGGGAAGGAGGGTATGGTCCAGGCAGGGGCAGCTTCAAGAAGAAAGTCCCAGAGGTAGGTAAGACCCAGGGTGTGTTCTTCTCAAGACAAAGACATCTGAAATTAGAGAAAACCCTGAGGAAAATGGCAAACATGATTAAAAAGAAAGGATCAACTAGAATTTTGGTTCAGTTCAGTTACTCAGTCGTGTCCAACTCTTGGCAACCCCATGGACTACAGCATACCAGGCCTCCCTGTCCATCACCAAATCCCTCATCCTACTCAAACTCATGTCCATTGTGTTGGTGATGCCACCCAACCATCTCATCCTCTGTTGTCCCCTTCTGCTCCTGCCTTCAATCCTTCCCAGCATCAGGATCTTTTCCAATGAGTTGGTTCTTCACGTCAGGTGGCCAAAGTATTGGAGTTTCAGCTTCAGCATCAGTCATTCCAATGAATATTCAGACTGATTTCCTTTACGATAGACTGGTTGGATCCCCTTGCAGTCCAAGGGACTCTCAAGAGTCTTCTTCAACACCACAGTTCAAAAGCATCAATTCTTTGGCACTCAGCTTTCTTTAGTCCAACTCTCACATCCATACATGACTACTGGAAAAACCATAGCTTTGACTAGACAGGACTTTGTTTGTAAAGTAATGTCTCTGCTTTTTAATATGCTGTCTAGGTTGGTCATAGGTTTTCTTCCAAGAAGCAAGCGTCTTTTAATTTCATGGCTGCAGTCACCATCTGCAGTGATTTTGGAGCCCCGCCACCACC